>JAVJIF010005457.1:0-135157 GCA_038442645.1 Agave tequilana
GTTTTGATGATAACTAACTCATGTAGTTATGTGTACTAATAATCTTGTGTTTTAGTCTCAGATCATTAATCAAGATATTAGTTGGTGTTAGCTTCAACAAGATGATTTGGAAGCTTGCACATGTTGATTCAAGAGCCCGCGCATCAAAGATGATATATTGCATTTGCTCGGTGAATCAAAGGAGTTTTTGGATCGAGTCAACTTGGAGATTGCACTCTACAAGAAGACTTAGGTATCCATAGTTTTTAGTTTGGGTTTAGATCTTAATTGTAAAGATTAGTATAGTATGATAAGCTCAAGTTCACAACACACATGTTTCACGTTTGAATATTGTTTTTCACGGTTTTGGTTTAACCGATCTTGGTTTTCATGAATAGATTTATATCAAAACAAGTTTACATGGTTTAGTGTATATATGATTTGTTCTATATACATGCATGCTTCTATTGCTTAAACAAACTTAGTTTGATATTCTATTTCATGTGTTTTATGTTTTGGTATTTTTATCAAAACATTATTTTTGGACTTAATGACAAAAATCATGATATATATATGTTCCTTGTATATTGAATTTCTATTCATATACAATATGCTTCAAAGTGTTTAAATATCATATTTTTGTATCATGGATGAGTTTTAGACAATGTGTATTTTCTATTCAAAATACAAGGTTTCAGAAAATACGGCTTTTGGTTTTGGCAAAATTTCTATGACACAAAAATAGTCAAATATGTTTGAAATTTGTGTTAGGATTTTTAACACAAGTTGGTATTTCAATATAAAATGATAAAACTATTTTTGTGAAATTTTAGAGAGTTTGTGGGATTTATTGGAATATTTTTTTACCACTGTTTTTCTGACCCATTTATAGGCTGACAGGCCTGGTCGGTCGACCGAAGCGGTCGACCGCACCAAGGGCCGGTCGACCGGTTCGGTCGACCGACGTGCACAGACCTGTGCACGTCTGCAGCCCTATGGGCCGGTCGACCGAAGCGGTCGACCGACGGAGAGCTGTTTGCTCTCAGGAATTTTCGGTCGACCGGACCGGTCGACCGGCAGCTGTAACGTTCGAAAATTCGAACGTTGGGCGGTCGACCGGGCCGGTCGACCGGCAGGCTATTTCTGCATAAATTCTGTAAACGGCTAGTTTTCTAAATTGCCTATAAATACCCCATTTGCAAGAGTTTTTCTCTAAGAATTTTTGTGCGAATTTTTCCATTCTCTCAGGTGTTTTTACAGCAATCAAAATAGGTTTTTGGATTCAAATTGAACAATCTTTTTGGTGTCATTAGGGTTTGAAAAATCAAAGAAAAGGGTTTTGGGAAAAGCTTTTGAATTGAACTTCTCTATCTTGGTTTCATTTATTTCCCAAAGATTTTCTTTGAGTTGCTGGTTTCAAATCCCTTGGTTTTCTCCACACTTGAGCTATAATCTACTATCTATATCTATAGGATATTTGTGGGAAGAAGAAGTTGTTTGTGGTTGTTGTTGTGACCACCAAGTTGTAACCCAATCTTTCTTAGCTTTGTGGGTTGTATCCCTCTAGTTGAGAGGTGATCCTTGTATTGGTTGGTGATTGGGAGTTTGTTGTATTGGTTTGGAATTTGCCTCAAGGAGGAGGTGGTGATTGTTGGAGTTTGCCTCAAGGAGGAGGTTGTATTGGTTGACTTGGATTTGTGCCTCAAGGAGGAGGTTGTAAAGAGAGGAGTTGGGTACTCTTTGTAAAGGGTCCTAGGTGGACGAGCTAGTGGAAATCCTTCGTGTGTCGAAGGCGGGAATGTAGAGCTGGGTGCTCGAACCTCGATAACATATCCTTGTGTTTGCGTTTGATCTATTGGCTCTCTATCTCTCTCTCTTTACTTTGTGCCTTGCATTTCTACTTATATTGCTCATTCATATTGCTTGGCTTGGTGTGTGTGCATCACTTGTTGATCACACTTGAGTGTTATTTGCATTAAGTTTTTAATTTCCGCATTTAGGTCATAGATTAGCATTGTCACCTATTCACCCCCCTCTAGGTGACTTTTCAATTGGTATCAGAGCTAGCGCTCCTGATATTTATGTTTAACCACCTAGGAGTTAAGATCTTGGTTTGCTAATCTTCATTTACATTATCATTTGCACACATATTAGTTTGCACTCATGGCTAGCCCTCCTATGTTTGACCATTTTAGACTTGATGCTTGGAAGGTGGACATGACTAGGCATTTAAAAACTCTAGGTCATCTAGTTTATCAAGCCATCACTATAGAATCCCTCCCTAATAGTAGCAAGCATAAGAAGGCCAATGCATTAGCCCTTAGGACACTTCTAGCATCTCTAAATGAACATCTTTTACCTATTTTTGATCGCTATGATTCGGCTTTTGCAGTTTGGAGCATCTTGACTTCTCCCGAGCTTTCAAGGATTATCAACAACTTGAGGAGATCTAAAAGAGAAAAGTCCGGAGAGCAATGCCTCATGGTCCAAGGGAAGAACTCCCTGAGGTACAATCGGATTCTCATATTGATGATAGCTCTAGTTCCTATTGCCATGGTGTTTTGAAGTTCAAACTTTAAATATGGAACTTATTCAAAAGCTTGAGAATTTGTTAGAAGAACATGATTTGTTGAAAGATGATAATCTTGTTTTGAAAAATGAATTAAAGGATTTATGTTCTAATTTTGAATTGATTTTGCAAGAGAAAGAAGAGATCACTAGTGAACGTGACCCACTACAATCTCAACTTGAACTTGCACTTAAAGAGATTGAAGATTTGAAAAACAAAAATGATTTTGATGATGTTGTAGAACACAATGAGGTTTTGTCTTCTAGATTGGATCTTGTTTTCAAAGAAAATCTTACTTTGAAAAATAAAATTGATTCAATTACAAAAGAATTGGATTTGGTTTTGATTAAAAATAAATCTTTGCAAAATGAAATTGATATGCATGTTTGCCATGATAGTGTAGCTTCTATTTCTTGCACTCCTATAGCATGTTCCACTTTGTCTTCTAGCATAGAAAATGATATAAATAATTTGAAGAAAAGTGTTGATTGTTTGGGCTCCACCTTGAGCCATTGTGCCATGAATCACACACGTTTGGAAACCTTGATTCGCAAGAAACAAGTTCCAACCTTGCATGCACACCCATCTAGGCATACACATGCTTCCCATGATCACCATCATCATATGTATGCTCACGTGTACACATGTACACATTGTGGTCGAAAAGCCACCTTGCTAGATTTTGTTATGATCGCATTTATCATGAAAATTTAGCAACTAATTTTGTTTGGGTAAGAAAAGAAACTAACCCCCGTGGACCCACTAGAAAATGGGTACCAAAAAACCACCTCTTGGCTTTTGATGTAGGTGGGAGCTCTCGCATCACGTGAGAGTGGAGGTACCTTGAGGTGGATGCGTTCCGAGCTTGAATGAGAACTATTTGGATGCTTCACTCTCAAGGAGATTAGGTGGAGATGACCACCATGTTTTGGAGAACTAGAGATGCACCTTCATTGGTTTTGGTATCATTCTCTAACTCCCATTTATTATTTACATGCTTTTTAGATCATTCATTTATAGCATGTTGTGTTTGATGTTCATTAGACTTGAGATATACATGTTTAGTTACTTGAGCACCCATGTTTCATATGGATCTATATTTAGTGTTCACTTCTTGTTTAAGCTAACATGTATGCCCTAGATCTAATGCACATGCATATCCATAATGATCATATGATGTTCATGATTCCATGATTTTTGTTTAGATGATTATATGGATGTTTGTGATATATCTTGTGTGCATTTCATCATTGCACTTTATTCATTCTTTGTTCGATCAATTCTCATACAACAAGGTTGCATTGCGCACCTCTAACCCATTCAAGGGGAATCAGGAGGAAGGAGTTCAGAACCCTTCACGGGGTATACGGCTCTTAGTCTTGTTTTGAGAGATCGTTGCATCATACATCCATCTTAGTTTTAAAAGGTCATTAATACTTCATATTTTTGATTAATATGTTCATATTGATTTTTGACCGTTTTATGCCTCATGATTTGATTACTTGCTGAATGTTAGTTTTCATTAAGACTAGGATTTATACTTGTACAACTAGTGAGCTACAAATAGACCTTTATATATTTGTGCTTGAACGCTCATTTGTAGTCATTTGATGTACTAGTATAGTCTAGTTTTGATGATTCATGCATTTGACTTGTATTCCTCATTTTTAATGTGTCTCTATGATCTTGTGGTTGACTTCATGTATATGTCTATCTTGTCCAAATTATCATTTATACATGTACATCCTTGAGCCACGTGCCTTCATGCATACTATTTTGTGGACTCTTTTTGTTTGGGATATGTATGTATACTTTAGTTTGTACATGACATACATATGCCTTGAAGTTTAAGATCATTTGGATAAATTTCATGTTTCTATGTGATTTCCCATTTATGATGAAAATCTTGTTTTTAAGATGATTTTTCAATTAATATCATGGACTTCAATAAGTGATTTTTCAAATTTTCAATGGTGATTTCACATCCTAGATGAACTTTCATGGATTTCATGATTTATTTATGTTCATATCTTGATGATTTCCATATTGAGCCTAATTGTCAATTTTCATGATGATATGTTTCTCACAACACTTGTACACTCACCCTATTTAATGTTTTCTCATGATTTAGTTTTCATGAGTACAATTTGTGCTATCTAGATTTTGAGTGTTTTAGTGCCATGTGATTTACATGTGTTTCATGAAAAATATTTTTGTTATTCCTTGCTTGAAGGATTTCGTACTAGTTAACAAATTTTTTATTTAACTAGTTGCGATATTCCTTTCCTTGGTAGTGATTTTCAAACGAACTATAATTTCAAATCTATTTTGAAAACCCCTACCATCAATGGGCGGTTGGATGGGAGACCATGATCAAGTATGTTTCTTCTTGAAAATCATTTAAAACTTATCTTGGATGGGTGGTAGTTGATATGAGTTATACACTTGACCTTATTTTTGTTATTTCATTTGGTATCATTGAGTTCTTTCAATTGGTATCAATATGACATATTTTTGTATACTCATATGTGTTTGTTTTATGTATGTATGTTTTCTTTTACATACATACTTAGATGTTTCTTTTGTGCCTATCATATTTATATATTTTAGAGCACAAATCTTGATTTTGCATAGCTTGATCTTTAATGAATATATTGTTTCAATTGATGAGTTTTTTTTAATTGGTATCTTAATACAAGCTTATGCATAAATTTCTTTGGTATTTCATAAAGAGGGAGAAAATTCGTATTTTGTATTTCAATAAGTATTTGTTTTGCTTTCCACTCCCTAACTTTATGATGAAAAATGATTGGAAAATTTACATTGTTGTGTAATTGGTATCAAGAAGCCATTTGTGTTAAAATTTCTTCTATTGGTATTTAGAGGCTATTTGTTTACTTAAATAGGTATCAATTTGTTTTATTGGCAGTTAATATTCTTGTTTCTATGCCTTGTATAATTTTGGTATTGGCATTCCTTAAATTATTGATAATTTCAAGTGGTATCAATTGGATATCAAGAGTTTAGTTTATTATTTCAATTGATATCAAGAGTTTGTTTGGTATATCTAAAGCTTTAGCTATGTTTGATTTGTTTTTGGTATCAAGAGATTTAGCAATTTTATGTTTTATCCCTTCGTTGATTTTAGGGGGAGAAATATTTGCCTTCATCATGCATTGCTTTACCCCTTTGTTGATGAGTGACAAAAAGGGGGAAAGGAATTTGTAGTTTATATGCATGGTTGATTTATGCATATGTTGTTTTTGTTTTAGTTTTGTTTTAGTATTGTTTTATTGATATCAAAAGTATGTTTTATTATGTGTTTGAGAACATTCATTGCATATCTTATATGTTTTATTGTTATGCATGAGTTAAGGGGGAGCTCTTTGAAACTTTACTTTAATCCATGCATATATAACTCCATGAGTTTTGTCATCATCAAAAAGGGGGAGATTGTTGGCCCAAAGGCTTTCCACTCTAGTTTTGATGATGACTAACTCATGTAGTTATGTGTACTAATAATCTTGTGTTTAGTCTCAGATCATTAATCAAGATATTAGTGGTGTTTAGCTTCAACAAGATGATTGGAAGCTTGCACATGTTGATTCAAGAGCCCGCGCATCAAAGATGATATATTGCATTTGCTCGGTGAATCAAAGGAGTTTTTGGATCGAGTCAACTTGGAGATTGCGCTCTACAAGAAGACTTAGGTATCCATAGTTTTTAGTTTGGGTTTAGATCTTAATTGTAAAGATTAGTATAGTATGATAAGCTCAAGTTCACAACACACATGTTTCACGTTTTGAATATTGTTTTTCACGGTTTTTGGTTTAACCGATCTTGGTTTTCATGAATAGATTTTATATCAAAACAAGTTTACATGGTTTAGTGTATATATGATTTGTTCTATATACATGCATGCTTCTATTGCTTAAACAAACTTAGTTTGATATTCTATTTCATGTGTTTTATGTTTTGGTATTTTTATCAAAACATTATTTTTGGACTTAATGACAAAAATCATGATATATATATATGTTCCTTGTATATTGAATTTCTATTCATATACAATATGCTTCAAAGTGTTTAAATATCATATTTTTGTATCATGGATGAGTTTTAGACAATGTGTATTTTCTATTCAAAATACAAGGTTTCAGAAAATACGGCTTTTGGTTTTTGGCAAAATTTCTATGACACAAAAATAGTCAAATATGTTTGAAATTTGTGTTAGGATTTTTAACACAAGTTGGTATTTCAATATAAAATGATAAAACTATTTTTGTAGAATTTTAGAGATTTTGTGGGATTTATTGGAATATTTTTTTACCACTGTTTTTCTGACCCATTTATAGGCTGACAGGCCTGGTCGGTCGACCGAAGCGGTCGACCGCACCAAGGGCCGGTCGACCGGTTCGGTCGACCGACGTGCACAGACCTGTGCACGTCTGCAGCCCTATGGGCCGGTCGACCGAAGCGGTCGACCGACGGAGAGCTGTTTGCTCTCAGGAATTTTCGGTCGACCGGACCGGTCGACCGGCAGCTGTAACGTTCGAAAATTCGAACGTTGGGCGGTCGACCGGGCCGGTCGACCGGCAGGCTATTTCTGGCATAAATTCTGTAAACGGCTAGTTTTCTAAATTGCCTATAAATACCCCATTTGCAAGAGTTTTTCTCTAAGAATTTTTGTGCGAATTTTTCCATTCTCTCAGGTGTTTTTTACAGCAATCAAAATAGGTTTTTGGATTCAAATTGAACAATCTTTTTGGTGTTTTCATTAGGGTTTGAAAAATCAAAGAAAAGGGTTTTGGGAAAAGCTTTTGAATTGAACTTCTCTATCTTGGTTTCATTTATTCCCAAAGATTTTCTTTGAGTTGCTGGTTTCAAATCCCTTGGTTTTCTCCACACTTGAGCTATAATCTACTATCTATATCTATAGGATATTTGTGTGGGAAGAAGAAGTTGTTTGTGGTTGTTGTTGTGACCACCAAGTTGTAACCCAATCTTTTCTTAGCTTTGTGCTTTGGGTTGTATCCCTCTAGTTGAGAGGTGATCCTTGTATTGGTTGGTGATTGGGAGTTTGTTTATTGGATTGGAATTTGCCTCAAGGAGGAGGTGGTGATTGTTGGAGTTTGCCTCAAGGAGGAGGTTGTGTTGGTTGACTTGGATTTGTGCCTCAAGGAGGAGGTTGTAAAGAGAGGAGTTGGGTACTCTTTGTAAAGGGTCCTAGGTGGACGAGCTAGTGGAAATCCTTCGTGTGTCGAAGGCGGGGATGTAGAGCTGGGTGCTCGAACCTCGATAACATATCCTTGTGTTTGCGTTTGATCTATTGGCTCTCTATCTCCCTCTCTTTACTTTGTGCCTTGCATTTCTACTTATATTGCTCATTCATATTGCTTGGCTTGGTTGTGTGTGCATCACTTGTTGATCACACTTGAGTGTTATTTGCATTAAGTTTTTAATTTTCGCATTTAGGTCATAGATTAGCATTGTCACCTATTCACCCCCCCTCTAGGTGACTTTTCAAGGCGAACGTGTGTGTTCGCATTGTTTCGGGTTCTAGTGGGAACTCGGTGTTTGAGGTGCGGCCTCGGCGAGTTAGTAGGCTTGCAGTGTGTTCTTGCGGGAACAAGAGAGGGACTAGAGAGTCCGAAGAGCTTGTAGGTGTTGCGGCACCAAGTGATCCAGTGGGATCAATTTTAGTGGAAATCCTTCATAGTGTTGAAGGCGGGGACGTAGAGCAAGTGTGCTCAAACCTCGAAACCATTCTCCCGTGTTTGCGATTGCTCTCTCTATCTCATACTTGTCTATATATCTTGCATGCTAATATTATCTTTATCTTTATATGCTTGATATATTGTGTGCTTATAGTTATATGCTTGGGAATTGTTTGCTAACACTTGTATTCACCAAGAGTGCCAACGCGGTACCTCAACTCTGATTTAGAGGAATCTTGAGGAGTTAGTTCAGAGTCCTTCACGGGGAATCCGGCTACACTCTTGTGTTATACTTGTTGTTCAGTTTAAGAAGTTTTACTTTGCATCAATAAGTTTTAATTTCACATTAATTGACTATTAGATTAGCTAGTCACCTATTTACCCCCCCTCTAGGTGATCACAAGTGGTATCAGAGTTAAGTGCTCTTGATTTGGGTCTTACAACCTAGAGTTAAAGATCCTCATTTATAGCTAATCACAATATTTGTACACACACTATGGATTTCATGTCACGTCCCATTTTTGACATTCTTAACATCCAAACTTGGAGATGTCTATGTCTCTCAAAGGCCTAGGTATTCATGTTTATCTTGCTACCACTAAAGACTCATATGTTAATAATAGCAAGTATATTGAGGCTAACTCAAAAGCCATTCATGCTTTGAAGAGTACCCTAAACAATGATTATTTATGTAGGGTTGCTAACATTGACTCGGCTTTTGTAGTTTGGAACACCATCATCTCCCTTGGGGAAAATGAACAATATTATGCGGGGAGCGACTCGGATGTTGGAAGTGAAGCTTCCAATGTATGCTACACGGTCCAAGGGATAACCCCCTTGAGGTAACTACCGAATCCGAGTTAGAAGAGGATGTTGATATATCCTATAATGAACTTGAATCATTTTGTCAACAACTCCTAGAAAAATATGAATTGCTTAAAAGGGATAATAAGAAAATGAAAAACAAATTGATGCCATGTTAAATGAAGAAGATTCTTTGCAAGAAAAATTTGAAAATATTTCAAAAGAAAATGAATCTTTGAAAAATGAAAATGTTTCCTTGCTTTCTAAAATGAATGATCTTTGTGAAGGAAACACTACTTTGAAAATAAAATTATTTTGGTGAAAAAACAAAAGAAAATTGCTTTGCATGAAAACACTTCCTTGAAAAGAAAAATTGTAGAAAAAGAAAAGAAAATATTTCTAAAATAATAAGAAAAATAATTCTCATTCTCGCCATGCTTTACATGCCATTATTAATCAAAATGAGATTAAATTTTTGAAAAATAGAATTGATTGTTTAAGCTCAACTTTGAGCAATTGTGCATTTAACCATAAAAAATTGGAATCCTTGTTTCAAAAGAAACAAGCTCCACATATTCATGCACATCACCCTCAACATGCATATGCACACTTTGCACGTCATGATCACACTCATACACATATGCATCCTAGAGTGTACAAGTATACACATTGTGGCCGCAAAGGCCATTTAGCAAAATTTTGTTATAATAAGGTAGATGCTTTAAATTTTGCTAATAAGAATGTTTGGGTTCCTTACAATGCTAACCCTCAAGGACCCAAAAGAAAATGGGTACCAAAATCCCCACCTTTTGTATTTGATGTAGGTGCGGGTTCTCACAAAACATGAGAGGGATGGTGCCTTGGTGGTGGATGCACATGGACTTGATGGACATACATTTGATGCACCGCTATCAAGGAGGTTTGGTGGGACAACCACCATATTTTAGAGAATTAGAGCATAGTTCTTTGGTTTGTAACTATCTCTAAACCTATTTTATTTACATGCTTTTATAATTAATAATTTTTAGCATGTTTTAGTGTTTGTTAAAATATTCATGTTTTATGTTTTATGCTTCATGTGGTAAATACTAGTTTAGATGTAGTTTTTGTCAAAACTTGGATATATATACCTGTACAAGTAGTGAGCAACATTTGATTCATATACGTTTGCACTTCATTGTTTATTTGTACTCACTATATGCACATGTACAGCTTAGTTTTGATGATTTCCTCATTTACACTTGTTTTGCCTATTTATATACTTTACTTTATGTATATGTAGTTTGTATTCAAATCTAATGAATATACATGTATGTCTCTTGAGTCTCTTGCCCTCATGCAAATCATATCATAGACTCTTTTTATGCTTGGGATATATATGCATATTATTAGTTTTGGATAAAAACATACATATACCTAGAAGTTTATTTTTAAGATGAAAAATGAATTTTTATGATTTTCATCTTTATATGAAAAATGAATTTCATGATTTGTTTGATAAAATAATATTCATGTTTGTTTTGAGCTTTAGTGACTAATTTTCATGAATATGCTATTCACATGTTGTTTGTACACTCATATTTAATTTGTTTTCTCATGACTATATTTTCATGAGTCTTTATGAGCTTTATAGATCTTAAGTGACAACTCCTATGTATTTAGTATGTTTCATGATATACATATAATTTGGTTTCATGTTTTGAAAGATCTTTAACTAGTTTTTCAAAAATTACTTTAACTAATTATTTATTCTTCATTTGGTAGTATTTTTACAATAAAATATTTTCAGACACTTATTTTTAAAAACCCTACCAACCCCTTAATGGGCGGACGGATGGGCGAGTGTGCCTTGCAAGTCTTATTGAAAATCTTTTATCTTGTGCATAAAAAGCGTGGATTTTTATGAGTTATACACTAATTTCACTTCATAATCTCAATTGGTATCATAATTTCATTTGGTATCACAATTGATATATTTTGTATATTCATAATCTTGTTTATATATATGTATGCTTTCAATTTCAACTTATATCAACTTCTATTGGTATTATCATTTTTCATACATATATATGATTTGTTTGTGCTTGATTTAAAATCACTTTACATGTTTAAAGCACAAAGTTTGTTAATGCTAAGCTTGAGTCAAATCCTTATTTTCAATTGGTATCTCAATTGATATTTTAATAAGCTTATGCATTATTTTTAAAATTGGTATTTTTATTGATATAAAAAATGTGCAATAATCTTCAATTTGATATCCATATATTTCAATTGGTATCAATATGATTCTATTTTTGGTTTAAAATTCAAAATTTGTAATTTTTATTTACAATTGGTATCTTAAAATTTGATTTACTAAGATATCTCAAAATTTGTTTTATTGAGAAAATTTAAATTTTATTTTAATAAGAAATATTAAAAATGTTTTGATGTGTATTGCCTATATGCAAGGGGAGCTTAATATCTCTTCTACATATAGATTCATGTTGAGTGTATCTTATCTTGAGGAGCTTGACAACTCTTCTTTATGTGATACACGTGTGTAAGGGGAGCTTCACATCTCCTCTTATGCATTGCATATTATGCGTTATGTGAATTAGGGCTTGTCATCCCTTCTTAATGTAATGCATGTATGTAGGAAAGTTAACTTAGCGTCTTCCTCTTCATGAATGTATATCGCATATATCTCTTTATTGGTTGATTTGATTTAACCCCTTTATTGATTTTTTTTGAACAAAAAGGGGGAGAACATTTTTTGTGTTTACTTTAAGCCCTTTGTTGATGACTGACAAAAAAGGGGAGAAGTATTTTAGTATATATATACATGTTTCCTTGCTTTATACATAAAGAGGGAGAAAGAATTTTTGTTTATGCATATTGTTTTGTTTTGCAAAAAAAAAAGGAGAAAAGAATTTGATGAGTTTTATGCTTGATTGGCATGTTTATCTCCTTATATTTGCATACATGTTTATTTAGTTTATGTGCTTTATTGCCATATATATTTATTTATTGTGATGCAAGAGTTAAGGGGGAGCTTCTTTGAAGCTTTACCTTAATCCATGCATATATAACTCCATGAGTTTTGTCATCATCGAAAAGGGGGAGATTGTTGGCCCAAAATCCCATCACTCTAGTTTTGATGATGATCAACTCATGTAGTTATAGTACTAATAATCTTATGTTTAATTAGTCTCAGATTTATGATCAAGATCTTAGTTGGTGTTTAGCATCAACAAAGAATTTAAAGTCAAGTTTTGAAACTAGCACGGTTGGATTCAAGAGCCTATGCATCAAGACTACATCAAGTACTCAAGAGGAGTATAGCTCTTTGGATCAAGTTTGGACCTAATCAAGAAGATGAGAAGACTTCAAGTGAAGACCTTTATGATCAAGACTTGTGTCTAGGTTTGTTTTTATAAGATTTTATTTTTAGACAAATGTAAAGGATAGAATAGTTGGTGGATTGCTCAAGTGTACCATATACACTCACACACAAGATTTAGCTGTGTTTTCATAAAAGAATTTTCACTTTGGAAAAGACTTTTCATTTTGACAAAATACCGTTTTGGTTTTTTGGAGTTTAATATATATACATATGTTTTAACCAAAACTATGTTTAGTGCTTATTGTCAAAACATAGATATTTCACCATATATGTGTAATGGATCATATTCATACACTCTATGCTTTAAAAGTGTTTAAAATATCTTGTTTTGTATTTGGAGAAGTTTGGAAAAACCAATTTGGAAAAATACGGTTTTTGTTTTTAGCCAAAATTTCTAAGTTACAAAAATAGTTAAAAAGTTTGTAACATGTCTTGATTTTACTCAAACATGTTTGTTTATCAAAGTATAATACTGAACCTATTTTTGTAGATTTTTCGTAAATTTATGGGATTCTATTTAAGATAAAAAGCCAAGTTTTAAATCCTTAAAAAGACATGTCCTGGCTTCTGCCGGTCGACTGGACCGGTCGACCGAGGTAGGAGTCGGTTGACCGATGTGCACAGACGTGCACGCCAGTCTGGATGGAGGGCCGGTCGACTGCGACGGTCGACCGTCCAGAGAGCTCTACTCTCTGGAAAGGCCCCGGTCGACCGGACGGTCGACCGGACTGAGAGCCTACTCTCTGTATCTAGGCCACGGTCAACCGGGCCGGTCGACCGAGGCTCCAACGGTCAGATTTTTGACAGTTGGCGGTCGACCGGGCCGGTCGACCGACAGCCATCAGGGCTGCTAATTTGGCCCCAACGGCTAGTTTTTGAGAAGCCTATTTAAAGGGCTTCCTTGGGCTGTTTTAGCTAAGATTTTTGGAGAGTTTTAAAGATAATTTTTTCTACTCTATTAAGAGGTTTTCTCCACTTATTTGAGAGAAAATATTTCCAGTTAAGAGGGAAGTTTATCAAGCGTATTTTCAAAGTGATTTCTTGTGTTTTTCTCCACACATTCCATCCTAGTTTTCTCACACAAATACTTGAGCTATCCATTGCTATATTTACCTATAGGGATCTTTGTAATGAGAGGATTTTAGGTGATCAAAGTGTTATGATCACCAAAGTTTTACTTTGTACTTTGAGGAGGCGAACATGTTTGTTCGCAATGTTTCGGTTCTAGTGGGAACTCGGTGTTTGAGGTGCGGCCTCGGCGAGCTAGTAGGCTTGTGGTGTGTTTTTGCGGGAACAAGAGAGGGATTAGAGAGTCCGAAGAGCTTGTAGGTGTTGCGGCACCATGTGATCCGGTGGGATCGATTTTAGTGGAAATCCTTCATAGTGTTGAAAGCGGGGACGTAGAGCAAGTGTGCTCGAATCTCGAAACAAATCTCCCGTGTTTGCGATTGCTCTCTCTCTCTATCTCATACTTGTCTATATATCTTGCATGCTAATATTGTCTTTATCTTTATATGCTTCATATATTGTGTGCTTATTGTTATATGCTTGGGGATTGTTTGCTAACACTTGTATTCAACCAAGAGAGCCAACGCGGCACTTCAACTCTTATTTAGAGGAATCTTGAGGAGTTAATCCAGAGCCCTTCACGGGGAATCCGGCTACACTCTTGTGTTATACTTGTAACTGGATCTATTTGGTTAGCTGAGGATGATCCTAGATCTAGTTAGAACAAATCAAGGATTGAGGCAAATGTTCAGCTGAAGATCAGAGCAAATCAGAAAGATAACACCAAATAGAAACAAGTAAAATTCAGATTTCTTTAAATCCATTTTGGTTAGCTAAAGATCAATCGAGGATAATATCAAATAGAAAGAGATAAATAGATAGAGAGAAGATCAACGGATGAGATGAAGCAAGTTTGACTCATTCTGACTGGATATATTTCAGTATTTGAATCATAACGTTTGCTACTGAATCTCAAATCTGATGATTCAAGATGATCCAGAAAGAGGACTTACAGAGCTGCAACTCTTATGTTGATCACTATTTCTAACTCTGTCATTTGATAAGTGATATTCAGCAATCAACACGCTAATAAACTGCAGATCAGAACTGAATATCCACATAAAATTAAGTTTGGAGAAAGGGGAGGATTCAGAAATAGCCAGATTTCCCTATGTTCATACTCCTCTAACCTCTGCATTTCTTCTATAAATACCTGCAATCTCAAAGGCAAGGAGGACAACGAAGCAGAGAATAGAACTTAGGATAATTTGTAGTTTTTAACTTAGGTTTTTAGTTTTCTTTTTATGTAATTTTTACTTTTGTTTATGTAACTGAGAGGAGAGACGACTTTCATGGAGGAATGAGAGCAAGCTTGTACTGCAGGTGACACCAGTGTGGGTGATCTCTTCTTTCATTGTTATTTGAATCAAATCAAAGTTATTTTTTCTTTCTTTACTCTTATTTTCTTTTACTCTCCTCTGTTGTGTTGCAATCCAAGAGAATCTGATAACCTCGAGACTACTTAGCCGTTGCAAGTGCCCTTGATGGCCTATGGTGATGAACAATCTTTCTCTTACTAGTATAGTTTGCCCTTTTATTCGTAGTATAGATCGAGAATGGGGAAGATCCTATACGCCAAGCTTGATCGCCTTCAAAGACAAGGTAAGTCCCCGGCAACGGCGCCAAAAATTTGATTGAACTTGAACCTGCACAAAAATACAGAATTTCAGAACTTTAAAATAGAGATGTGCAAGTGCTCAATTCTACCGCGATAGCAAGTGGCTATGCGGGTCGTGATCCACAAGGAGGGACTAGCGATAGAAGCTTTTAGTAAGTTCTCTTTTATATTACAAAGAATGGTTAAAGTTCTTCTTTTAGTTCTTAAAAAGAAAAGTGAAAAAGAGTTAAAGTTAAATTAGGAAGGTGGAGAAAACAGAATTGGATATGTACAAAGAAATGAAAAAGGAGTGATAAAAGAAGTGGGTGCTATGATGTTCTAAACTAAAGATGAAAAGAAAGAAAGAAAACCTAAAAATTACTTACCTGTTCAGTGCTCATATACCTTGGATCCGTTGCGACGACTTACCTTGTCTTTGAAGGCGATCAAGCATGGCGTATAGGATCTTCCCTATTCTCGATCTTCACTACGAATAAAAGGGCAAACTATACTAGCAAGAGAAAGGTTGTTCATCACCATAGGCCATCAAGGGCACTTACTAAAATATCACCTAGAGGGGGGGTGAATAGGTGATGGCTAATCTAATGGTCACTTAATGGTAAATGATGCAAATAATGCGGAAGCTATAACAAATATGACCAAATTAAATCTTCTTTTAATTAAACACTTATGTATAACTCAAGAGTGTTGCCGAATTCCCTTTGCAGGGCTCTGGACAAGCTCCTCTAGATTCCCCTTGAATGGGTTGAGGTGCCGCGTTGGCTCTCTTGGTTGAATACAAGTGTTAGCAACAATCCCAAGCAAGTATGACTATATAAGCGCAAGGGTATATCAAGCATGTAAATGATAAAGACAATTATTGAATGCAAGATATAAAAGACAAAGAGAGAAAGAGAGATAGAGTAAGCAATCGCAAACACAAAGGATTTGTTTCGAGGTTCGAGCACACTTGCTCTACATCCCCGCCTTCGACACACGAAGGATTTCCACTATGCAAGATCCCAATGGATCTCTCCTCGGTGCCGCAACACCTACAAGCCCTCAGACTCCCAAATCCCGTACACACGCAAGCTCCCACAAGCTTGCCGAGGCCGCACCTCGAACCAACGAGTTCACACACGAACTCAAACCACCGCGAGCACACTTGCCCGCCTCCTAAAAGTACAAAGAAAAGATCTTTGGTGATCACAACACTTTGATCACCTTACAAAAACTCTCACTACAACACACCTATAGGATAATATAGCAATGGATAGCTCAAGTGTGGTGTGAGAAAGCAAGGAAAAGAACTATAGTGAAAAACACAAAGAATCACTTTTACACTCTTAATAAAATCTTCCCTTTTGATTGGAAGTATTTGCACTTAAATCTTGTGGAGAAAACTCTCTGAAAAGACTAGGAAAAACTGGCTCTAAGAGTTTCTAAAATCTTGGCCTCAAACAATGACAAGAACCCCCAATTTATAGACTGCCAGAATATAGCCGTTGGGATCTGTCAGAGCTGCCGGTCGACTGGCCAACGGTCATTTTTCCGACCGCTGAAGCCTCCGGTCGACCGCCCGGTCGACCCAGAAATCCAGAGAGCAGAACTCTCTGCAGCGGTCGACCGTACGGTCGACCGGACCACTGTGCTGACAACGTGCACAAGGCTGTGCACGTCCGGTCGACTGGACGGTCGACCCGACCTTGCTGCGGTCGACCGTCCGGTCGACCGACTTGGCCTGTCAGTCAGTCCTCAGACTGCACAGTTAAGAGATTTGGAAATAGGTCTTTTAACTTAATAAAAATCCCATAAATTCTCAGTAAATCTAAAAAATAGTTTCAATCAAAATAAAAACTGTTTTTCTAAAAACATGTTTTTCTAAAAACTTGTTTTTCCATAACTTCACAAAATACAAAACAAGATATTTTGAACTTATTAAAGCATAGTGTGTATGGATATGATCCACTACACAATCATAATGAAATATCTATGTTTTTGATCATAAAGCTCTGAACTTGGTTTTGGTTGAAAGATATGTATGATAGAAATACCAAAAACCAAAGTATATATATTTTGTCACAAAGAAAAATCTTTTTCTAAATAAAAAAATTCTTTTCTAAACATATAAATAAAAATTCTTTTATGAAAGCAATTCTATCAAGAGTTCTATCAAGAGTGTGTGTGTGTGATATAGACTTGAGCAATCCACCAACTATCTATCCTTTACATTTTAACTAAAATAAAAACAAAATCTTATACCTAGACACAAGTCTTGATCTTGAAGTCTTCCCTTGAAGTCTTCTCATCTCCTTGACTTGGTCCAAGCTTGATCTAAAAGCTCCTTGGATCACAACATGCAAGCTCCAAATCTTGACATATTATCCTTTGTTGAGCTATGCACCTACTAAGATCTTGATCACAAGTCTGTCACTAATTAAACACAAGATCATTAGTAAATATAACTACATGAGTTGATCATCATCAAAACTAGGGTGATAGGCCTTTGGGCCAACAATCTCCCCCTTTTTGATGATGACAAAACTCATGGAGTTATATATGCATGGATTAAAGTAAAGCTTCAAAGAAGCTCCCCCTTAACTCATGCATCACTAGAAATAAATAGATATGACATTAAAGCACATAAATATGTATGCAAATGAATGCACAAATCTTTTTCTCAAACTTTTATCTTATTATTTTATTGCTATGCATGAGTAAAAACACAAGTATAAAAACTCAAAATCTCAAAATCTTTCTCCCCCTTAAGTAAGGAACAAATACTTCTCCCCCTTAAGGAAATCATGCATATAACTCAAATACTTCTCCCCCTTTTTGTCAATCATCAACAAAGGGTTCAAAGTAAAATACATCAAACAAATTTTCTCCCCTTTTTGTCAAAAACAAGGAAATCAAAGAGGGGTAATACAAATCAATCAAAAATGGTTATATGCGATATACATTCATGAAGAGGAAGACGCTAAGTTAACTTCCCTACACATATGCATTACATGAAGAAGGGATGATAAGCCCCAATTCACATAACACATATTATGTAATGCATACGAGGAGATGTGAAGCTCCCCTACACACGTGTACCATATAAAGAAGAGATGTTAGGCTCCTCAATACACAATACACTCAACATGAATCTATATGTAGAAGAGATGTTAAGCTCTCCTTGCATATAGGCAATACAAATCAAAAATTTTCTTATTTAAACAAAATTTGAATTTTTCTTAATAAAACAAATTTTGTATTTTACTCAATAAATCAATTTTGAATTTTCTCTTTGATATCAATTTTGAAAATGATCAAGTGTAGAATAGTGATCAATAGTAAAGTAATGATCAATCAATTGTAAATTAGATCATAACATATTGATACCAATATAAAAATTAATGCATAAGCTTGAAAGATAAGATTTGAAATTAGCTTAGCATTAACAAGTTTTGTGCTTTAAATATGTAAATCAATTTTAGTTTAAGCACACAACAAATCATATATATGTATGAAGGAATTATATCAATAGAAAGTGATACATACATACATAGGAAAGCAAAATATGAGTATATACAACAAGAATCATATTGATACCAATTGAAAATATCCAATGATACCAATAGAAAAGTAAGCTTATCATATACTCTATCATAAAGTCTATCACATGAGGAATTCGAACTAGTGAAATGAAAATGTTTAACAACTAGTACGGAATTCTTCAATCAAGGAATAAATCAAAAGGTTTTTCATGAAATATGCACAAATCACAAGGCACTAAAACACTCTAATCCATAAAGTCCATATAAAATTTTCAAAAGAGATGAGTGTACTAATGTTATGTGAAACATGACATCATGAAAATGACAATAAGGCTCAATATTCCTTTTTTTTTTAAAAATAGTCACAAATTATCATAAATTTTGAAAACATGAAAATCATTAAAAAAAATTTTATTATTACACCAAAATTTATATTTCAAGGTATATGTATATTTTGACAACACAATAAGCATACATACATATCCCTAAAACATAATTGAGTCCATATAAGTAGATTTGCAATAAAGGCAAATGACTCAAAAGGTATACATGTATATCTTAAAGTTTGGCAAATACACATATACATGAAATGAAAAACACATGGTTATAATCCAAATGGGAATACAAGTTTAAAGATGTAATGATCATCAAAACTAAGCAATACAAGCACATCTAATGGGTTCAAATAAGCATTCAAGCACAAATATAAATAGATTTATTTGTGGCCCATAACATGTACAAGTATAAATCCTAGTGTTGACAAAAACTAACATTTAAACTAATATTCAATTCATGAAGCATCAAATCTTTTAGAAAAATAGAATCATGTGTCAATAAAAAAAGTATTTAAAGAATAAATAACTAGTATAAATTGTTTTTGAAAAACTAGTTAAAGATCCTTCAAATATGTCAAATCTTAGGGTTTTCATAAACATAACTAGATACATAAAAATTTAAGCACTCATGATCTATAAAGCTCAAAATATTTTTTTTTTAATAAAAGTGTGAGTGTTAAACGATCATGTAAATAGCATTTTTATGAAAATAGTCAATGAAGCTCAAGGAGATCAAAAGTCACATTTTTTTTTAACAAAAATACGAAAAATCATTTTTAATCAAAACACTAGTCTTCATGGTATATGTATGATTAATCCAATCCTAACGATATGCATACATATCCCAAATGTAAAAGAGTCTATTAAATGTATTTGCATGAAAGCAAGAGACTCACGGGTATACCTGTATATTTATTAGATTTGAATTAATAATGCATATACATGAAGTAAATCACTAAAAATTGGCAAAAACGTGTATAAATGAGAATCATCAAAACTAGATCATACATATGCATAAAGTGGATACAAATGAGCATGAAGTTCAACTATATATATGAGTCAATTGTAGTTCACTATTTGTATATGTATAAATATAAGTTTGATACATTCTACATCTAAGCATGTAATTACCACATGAAGCACATAAAATCTTAAAACATGAACATGCTATGAATATTATGGATGAACAAGCATGAACATAAAAAATAGGAGTTTAGAAATTGTTACCAACTCCAAAGCTCCAAATATGGTGGTCTTTCCCACCAAAATCTCCTTGACAGCAATGCATCCAAAGTTTGTCCATCATGTCCATTGCATCCGCTATCAAGGCACCAATCCTCTCACGTTTTGAGAGAGCCCTCACCTACATCAAAATCAAAGGGTGGGGGTTTTGGTACCCATACTTTCTTGGGTCCTTTGGGGTTAGCTTTATTGCAAGGATCCCAAAATCTTTTATACTTAGCAAAATATAAATGAGGTTTCTTATCAAAACAATATTTTGCTAAATGGCCTTTGCGGCCACAATGTGTACATGTGTACACCTTAGTATGCTTATGTGTAGGAGTGTGATCATGTTGTGCAACATAAGCAAATGCATGGTTATGATGTGCATGAATGTGTGGAGTTTGTTTCTTTGAAAACATTGACTCCAACTTAGAATGATTAAAAGCACAAGAGTTCAAAGTTGAACTCAAACCATCCATTTTATTTTTTAAATTCTTAATCTCATTAGTTGTGGCATGTAAGCATGGTGAGATAAAGAATCATTTTTCTTTTTCTTTTGAAAAACATTATCCTTTTCTTTTTTAACAAATTTTCTTTTTAAAGATTTATTTTCTTGTAAAATACTTTCTTTTTGTTGTTCCACCATAGCAATATCATTTTTCAAAATATTGTTCCCTTCACAAAGATCATTCAATTTTGAAAGCAAGGAAACATTTTCATTTTTAAATCTTTATTTTCCTTTTCTAAACATGCAAGTTTATTTGTAAAAGAATCATTTTCTACATGCATGCAATCAAATTTCTTTTTCAAACTTTTGTTATCTTTTTCTAAGCATGCAATGTTATCTCTAAATGAGTCATGTTCTTTATGCATGCAAGCAATGTCCTTTTTCAAATTTTTTTTTCTTTCTTTTTCATGTCATATTTCTCAAGCAATAATTGGCAAAATAAATTGAGCTCATCATATGACATAATATCATCTTCCTCGGATTCGGAAGTTACCTCAAGGGGGTTATCCCCTTGGACCATAAAGCATGCGTTGGAGGTGTTGCTTCCAACGTCCGAGTCATTTCCCGCATAGTATAGATCTTTTTCGCCGAGGGAGGTGATGATGTTCCATACTACAAAAGCCGATTCAACATTAGAAACCCTAGATAAATAATCATCATTTAGGGTTGACTTGATAGCATGAAGGGCTTTTGCATTAGCCTCAAAGTACTTGCTATTATTAAAATATGAATCATTAGTAGTAGCAAGATATACATGAATGCCTAAGGCCTTGAGGTACAATGACATCTTAACCTTCCAAATGTTGATGTTAAGGATGTCAAAGGTGGGTGGTGACAAGAAGTCCATGGTGTGTGTACAAATCTTGTGATTAGCCTAAAAATGAGGATCTTTTACTCTAGTTGTTAGACCCAAATCAGAGTACCAAGCTCTGATACCAATTGAAATATCACCTAGAGGGGGGGGTGAATAGGTGATGGCTAATCTAATGGTCACTTAATGGTAAATGATGCAAATAATGCGGAAGCTATAACAAATATGACCAAATTAAATCTTCTTTTAATTAAACACTTATGTATAACTCAAGAGTGTTGCCGAATTCCCTTTGCAGGGCTCTGGACAAGCTCCTCTAGATTCCCCTTGAATGGGTTGAGGTGCCGCGTTGGCTCTCTTGGTTGAATACAAGTGTTAGCAACAATCCCAAGCAAGTATGACTATATAAGCGCAAGGGTATATCAAGCATGTAAATGATAAAGACAATTATTGAATGCAAGATATAAAAGACAAAGAGAGAAAGAGAGATAGAGTAAGCAATCGCAAACACAAAGGATTTGTTTCGAGGTTCGAGAACACTTGCTCTACATCCCCGCCTTCGACACACGAAGGATTTCCACTATGCAAGATCCCAATGGATCTCTCCTCGGTGCCGCAACACCTACAAGCCCTCGGACTCCCAAGTCCCGTACACACGCAAGCTCCCACAAGCTTGCCGAGGCCGCACCTCGAACCAACGAGTTCACACACGAACTCAAACCACCGCGAGCACACTTGCCCGCCTCCTCAAAGTACAAAGAAAAGATCTTTGGTGATCACAACACTTTGATCACCTTACAAAAACTCTCACTACAACACACCTATAGGATAATATAGCAATGGATAGCTCAAGTGTGGTGTGAGAAAGCAAGGAAAAGAACTATAGTGAAAAACACAAAGAATCACTTTTACACTCTTAATAAAATCTTCCCTTTTGATTGGAAGTATTTGCACTTAAATCTTGTGGAGAAAACTCTCTGAAAAGACTAGGAAAAACTGGCTCTAAGAGTCTCTAAAATCTTGGCCTCAAACAATGACAAGAACCCCCAATTTATAGGCTGCCAGAATATAGCCGTTGGGATCTGTCAGAGCTGCCGGTCGACCGTCCGGTCGACTGGCCAACGGTCATTTTTCCGACCGCTGAAGCCTCCGGTCGACCGCCCGGTCGACCCAGAAATCCAGAGAGCAGAACTCTCTGCAGCGGTCGACCGAACGGACGACCGGACCACTGTGCTGACAACGTGCACAAGGCTGTGCACGTCCGGTCGACTGGACGGTCGACCCGACCTTGCTGCGGTCGACCGTCCGGTCGACCGACTTGGCCTGTCAGTCAGTCCTCAGACTGCACAGTTAAGGGATTTGGAAATAGGTCTTTTAACTTAATAAAAATCCCATAAATTCTCAGTAAATCTAAAAAATAGTTTCAATCAAAATAAAAACTGTTTTTCTAAAAACATGTTTTTCTAAAAATTTGTTTTTCCATAACTTCACAAAATACAAAAACAAGATATTTTGAACTTATTAAAGCATAGTGTGTATGGATATGATCCACTACACAATCATAATGAAATATCTATGTTTTTGATCATAAAGCTCTGAACTTGGTTTTGGTTGAAAGATATGTATGATAGAAATACCAAAACCAAAGTATATATATTTTGTCACAAAGAAAAATCTTTTTCTAAATAAAAAATTCTTTTCTAAACATATAAATAAAAATTCTTTTATGAAAGCAATTCTATCAAGAGTTCTATCAAGAGTGTGTGTGTGATATAGACTTGAGCAATCCACCAACTATCTATCCTTTACATTTTAACTAAAAAAAAACAAAATCTTATACCTAGACACAAGTCTTGATCTTGAAGTCTTCCCTTGAAGTCTTCTCATCTCCTTGACTTGGTCCAAGCTTGATCCAAAAGCTCCTTGGATCACAACATGCAAGCTCCAAATCTTGACATATTATCCTTTGTTGAGCTATGCACCTACTAAGATCTTGATCACAAGTCTGTCACTAATTAAACACAAGATCATTAGTAAATATAACTACATGAGTTGATCATCATCAAAACTAGGTGATAGGCCTTTGGGCCAACAATCTCCCCCTTTTTGATGATGACAAAACTCATGGAGTTATATATGCATGGATTAAAGTAAAACTTCAAAGAAGCTCCCCCTTAACTCATGCATCACTAGAAATAAACAGATATGACATTAAAGCACATAAATATGTATGCAAATGAATGCACAAATCTTTTTCTCAAACTTTTATCTTATTATTTTATTGCTATGCATGAGTAAAAATACAAGTATAAAAACTCAAAATCTCAAAATCTTTCTCCCCCTTAAGTAAGGAACAAATACTTCTCCCCTTAAGGAAATCATGCATATAACTCAAATACTTCTCCCCTTTTTGTCAATCATCAACAAAGGGTTCAAAGTAAAATACATCAAACAAATTTTCTCCCCTTTTTGTCAAAAATAAGGAAATCAAAGAGGGGTAATACAAATCAATCAAAAAAGGTTATATGCGATATACATTCATGAAGAGGAAGACGCTAAGTTAACTTCCCTACACATATGCATTACATGAAGAAGGGATGATAAGCCCCAATTCACATAACACATATTATGTAATGCATACGAGGAGATGTGAAGCTCCCCCTACACACGTGTACCATATAAAGAAGAGATGTTAGGCTCCTCAATACACAATACACTCAACATGAATCTATATGTAGAAGAGATGTTAAGCTCTCCTTGCATATAGGCAATACAAATCAAAAATTTTCTTATTTAAACAAAATTTGAATTTTTCTTAATAAAACAAATTTTGTATTTTACTCAATAAATCAATTTTGAATTTTCTCTTTGATATCAATTTTGAAAATGATCAAGTGTAGAATAGTGATCAATAGTAAAGTAATGATCAATCAATTGTAAATTAGATCATAACATATTGATACCAATATAAAAATTAATGCATAAGCTTGAAAGATAAGATTTGAAATTAGCTTAGCATTAACAAGTTTTGTGCTTTAAATATGTAAATCAATTTTAGTTTAAGCACACAACAAATCAAATATATGTATGAAGGAATTATATCAATAGATAGTGATACATACATACATAGGAAAGCAAAATATGAGTATATACAACAAGAATCATATTGATACCAATTGAAAATATCCAATGATACCAATAGAAAAGTAAGCTTATCATATACTCTATCATAAAGTCTATCACATGAGGAATTCGAACTAGTTAAATGAAAATGTTTAACAACTAGTACGGAATCCTTCAATCAAGGAATAAATCAAAAGGTTTTTCATGAAATATGCACAAATCACAAGGCACTAAAACACTCTAATCCATAAAGTCCATATAAAATTTTCAAAAGAGATGAGTGTACTAATGTTATGTGAAACATGACATCATGAAAATGACAATAAGGCTCAATATTCCTTTTTTTTTAAAAAATAGTCACAAATTATCATAAATTTTGAAAACATGAAATCATTAAAAAAAAATTTATTATTACACCAAAATTTATATTTCAAGGTATATGTATATTTTGACAACACAATAAGCATACATACATATCCCTAAAACATAATTGAGTCCATATAAATAAATTTGCAATAAAGGCAAATGACTCAAAGGTATACATGTATATCTTAAAGTTTGGCAAAATACACATATACATGAAATGAAAAACACATGGTTATAATCCAAAATGGGAATACAAGTTTAAAGATGTAATGATCATCAAAACTAAGCAATACAAGCACATCTAATGGGTTCAAATAAGCATTCAAGTACAAATATAAATAGATTTATTTGTGGCCCATAACATGTACAAGTATAAATCCTAGTGTTGACAAAAACTAACATTTAAACTAATATTCAATTCATGAAGCATCAAATCTTTTAGAAAAATAGAATCATGTGTCAATAAAAAAAGTATTTAAAGAATAAATAACTAGTATAAATTGTTTTTGAAAAACTAGTTAAAGATCCTTCAAATATGTCAAATCTTAGGGTTTTCATAACATAACTAGATACATAAAAATTTAAGCACTCATGATCTATAAAGCTCAAAATAATTTTTTTTTAATAAAAGTGTGAGTGTTAAACGATCATGTAAATAGCATTTTTATGAAAATAGTCAATGAAGCTCAAGGAGATCAAAAGTCACTTTTTTTTTTAACAAAAATACGAAAATCATTTTTAATCAAAACACTAGTCTTCATGGTATATGTATGATTAATCCAATCCTAACGATATGCATACATATCCCAAATGTAAAAGAGTCTATTAAATGTATTTGCATGAAAGTAAGAGACTCACGGGTATACATGTATATTTATTAGATTTGAATTAATAATACATATACATGAAGTAAATCACTAAAAATTGGCAAAAACGTGTATAAATGAGAATCATCAAAACTAGATCATACATATGCATAAAGTGGATACAAATGAGCATGAAGTTCAACTATATATATGAGTCAATTGTAGTTCACTATTTGTATATGTATAAATATAAGTTTGATACATTCTACATCTAAGCATGTAATTACCACATGAAGCACATAAAATCTTAAAACATGAACATGCTATGAATATTATGGATGAACAAGCATGAACATAAAAAATAGGAGTTTAGAAATTGTTACCAACTCCAAAGCTCCAAATATGGTGGTCTTTCCCACCAAAATCTCCTTGACAGCAATGCATCCAAAAGTTTGTCCATCATGTCCATTGCATCCGCTATCAAGGCACCAATCCTCTCACGTTTTGAGAGAGCCCTCACCTACATCAAAATCAAAGGGTGGGGGTTTTGGTACCCATACTTTCTTGGGTCCTTTGGGGTTAGCTTTATTGCAAGGATCCCAAAATCTTTTATACTTAGCAAATATAAATGAGGTTTCTTATCAAAACAATATTTTGCTAAATGGCCTTTGCGGCCACAATATGTACATGTGTACACCTTAGTATGCTTATGTGTAGGAGTGTGATCATGTTGTGCAACATAAGCAAATGCATGGTTATGATGTGCATGAATGTGTGGAGTTTGTTTCTTTGAAAACATTGACTCCAACTTAGAATGATTAAAAGCACAAGAGTTCAAAGTTGAACTCAAACCATCCATTTTATTTTCAAATTCTTAATCTCATTAGTTGTGGCATGTAAAGCATGGTGAGATAAAGAATCATTTTTCTTTTTCTTTTGAAAAACATTATCCTTTTCTTTTTAACAAATTTTCTTTTTAAAGATTATTTTCTTGTAAAATACTTTCTTTTTGTTGTTCCACCATAGCAATATCATTTTTCAAAATATTGTTCCCTTCACAAAGATCATTCAATTTTGAAAGCAAGGAAACATTTTCATTTTTCAAATCTTTATTTTCTTTTTCTAAACATGCAAGTTTATTTCTAAAAGAATCATTTCTACATGCATGCAATCAAATTTCTTTTTCAAACTTTTGTTATCTTTTTCTAAGCATGCAATGTTATCTCTAAATGAGTCATGTTCTTTATGCATGCAAGCAATGTCCTTTTTCAAATTTTTATTTTCTTTCTTTTTCATGTCATATTTCTCAAGCAATAATTGGCAAAATAAATTGAGCTCATCATATGACATAATATCATCTTCCTCGGATTCGGAAGTTACCTCAAGGGGGTTATCCCCTTGGACCATAAAGCATGCGTTGGAGGTGTTGCTTCCAACGTCCGAGTCATTTCCCGCATAGTATAGATCTTTTTCGCCGAGGGAGGTGATGATGTTCCATACTACAAAAGCCGATTCAACATTAGAAACCCTAGATAAATAATCATCATTTAGGGTTGACTTGATAGCAAGAAGGGCTTTTGCATTAGCCTCAAAGTACTTGCTATTATTAAATATGAATCATTAGTAGTAGCAAGATATACATGAATGCCTAAGGCCTTGAGGTACAATGACATCTTAACCTTCCAAATGTTGATGTTAAGGATGTCAAAGGTGGGTGGTGACAAGAAGTCCATGGTGTGTGTACAAATCTTGTGATTAGCCTAAAAATGAGGATCTTTTACTCTAGGTTGTTAGACCCAAATCAGAGTACCAAGCTCTGATACCAATTGAAATATCACCTAGAGGGGGGGGTGAATAGGTGATGGCTAATCTAATGGTCACTTTATGGTAAATGATGCAAATAATGCGGAAGCTATAACAAATATGACCAAATTAAATCTTCTTTTAATTAACACTTATGTATAACTCAAGAGTGTTGCCGAATTCCCTTTGCAGGGCTCTGGACAAGCTCCTCTAGATTCCCCTTGAATGGGTTGAGGTGCCGCGTTGGCTCTCTTGGTTGAATACAAGTGTTAGCAACAATCCCAAGCAAGTATGACTATATAAGCGCAAGGGTATATCAAGCATGTAAATGATAAAGACAATTATTGAATGCAAGATATAAAAGACAAAGAGAGAAAGAGAGATAGAGTAAGCAATCGCAAACACAAAGGATTTGTTTCGAGGTTCGAGAACACTTGCTCTACATCCCCGCCTTCGACACACGAAGGATTTCCACTATGCAAGATCCCAATGGATCTCTCCTCGGTGCCGCAACACCTACAAGCCCTCGGACTCCCAAGTCCCGTACACACGCAAGCTCCCACAAGCTTGCCGAGGCCGCACCTCGAACCAACGAGTTCACACACAAACTCAACCACCGCGAGCACACTTGCCCGCCTCCTCAAAGTATAAAGAAAAGATCTTTGGTGATCACAACACTTTGATCACCTTACAAAAACTCTCACTACAACACACCTATAGGATAATATAGCAATGGATAGCTCAAGTGTGGTGTGAGAAAGCAAGGAAAAGAACTATAGTGAAAAACACAAAGAATCACTTTTACACTCTTAATAAAATCTTCCCTTTTGATTGAAGTATTTGCACTTAAATCTTGTGGAGAAAACTCTCTGAAAAGACTAGGAAAAACTGGCTCTAAGAGTCTCTAAAATCTTGGCCTCAAACAATGACAAGAACCCCCAATTTATAGGCTGCCAGAATATAGCCGTTGGGATCTGTCAGAGCTGCCGGTCGACCGTCCGGTCGACTGGCCAACGGTAATTTTTCCGACCGCTGAAGCCTCCGGTCGACCGCCCGGTCGACCCAGAAATCCAGAGAGCAGAACTCTCTGCAGCGGTCGACCGTACGGTCGACCGGACCACTGTGCTGACAACGTGCACAAGGCTGTGCACGTCCGGTCGACTGGACGGTCGACCCGACCTTGCTGCGGTCGACCGTCCGGTCGACCGACTTGGCCTGTCAGTCAGTCCTCAGACTGCACAGTTAAGGGATTGGAAATAGGTCTTTTAACTTAATAAAAATCCCATAAATTCTCAGTAAATCTAAAAATAGTTTCAATCAAAATAAAAACTGTTTTTCTAAAAACATGTTTTTCTAAAAACTTGTTTTTCCATAACTTCACAAAATACAAAAACAAGATATTTTGAACTTATTAAAGCATAGTGTGTATGGATATGATCCACTACACAATCATAATGAAATATCTATGTTTTTGATCATAAAGCTCTGAACTTGGTTTTGGTTGAAAGATATGTATGATAGAAATACCAAAACCAAAGTATATATATTTTGTCACAAAGAAAAATCTTTTTCTAAATAAAAAATTCTTTTCTAAACATATAAATAAAATTCTTTTATGAAAGCAATTCTATCAAGAGTTCTATCAAGAGTGTGTGTGTGATATAGACTTGAGCAATCCACCAACTATCTATCCTTTACATTTTAACTAAAACAAAAACAAAATCTTATACCTAGACACAAGTCTTGATCTTGAAGTCTTCCCTTGAAGTCTTCTCATCTCCTTGACTTGGTCCAAGCTTGATCCAAAAGCTCCTTGGATCACAACATGCAAGCTCCAAATCTTGACATATTATCCTTTGTTGAGCTATGCAC
This sequence comes from Agave tequilana, assembly GCA_038442645.1. NCBI lineage: Eukaryota > Viridiplantae > Streptophyta > Magnoliopsida > Asparagales > Asparagaceae > Agave > Agave tequilana. Next base: position 29,510 of record JAVJIF010005457.1, read on the forward strand.
CTAGTAAGATCTTGATCACAAGTCTGTCACTAATTAACACAAGATCATTAGTAAATATAACTACATGAGTTGATCATCATCAAAACTAGGGTGATAGGCCTTTGGGCCAACACTTACAACGGCTAAGCAGTCTCGAGGCTATCGGATTCTCTTGGATTGCAACACATCAAAGGAGAGTAAAAGAAAACAAGAATAAAGAAAGAAAAAGTAACTTTGATTTGATTTAAATAACAATGAAAGAAGAGATCACTTACACTGGTGTCACCTGCAGTACAAGCTTGCTCTCATTCCTCCATGAAAGTCGTCTCTCCTCTCAGTTACATAAAGAAAAGTAAAAATTACATAAAAAGAAAACTAAAAACCTACGTGACAAACTACAAATTATCTTAAGTTCTATTCTCTGCTTCGTCGTCCTCCTTGCCTTTGAGATTGCAGGTATTTATAGAAGAAATACAGAGGTTAGAGGAGTATGAAGATAGGGAAAGCTGGCTATTTTTGAATCCTCCCCTTTCTCCAAACTTGATTTGATGTGGATATTCAGTTCTGATCTGCAGTTTGTTGGCGTGTTAATTGCTGAATATCACTTATCAAATGATAGTGTTAGAAATAGTGATCAACATAAGAGTTGTAGCTCTGTAAGTCCTCTTTCTGGATCATCTTGAATCATCAGATTTGAGATTCAGTAGCGAACGTTATGATTCAGATACTGAAATGTATCCAGTCAGAATCTGAGTCAAACTTGCTTCATCTCATCCGTTGATCTTCTCTCTATCTATTTATCTCTCTGTATTTGATATTATCCTCGATTGATCTTTAGCTAACCAAAATGGATTTAAAGAAATCTGAATTTTACTGGTTTCCATTTAGTGTTATCTTTCTTATTTGCTCTGTCTTCAGCTGAACATTTGCCTCAATCCTTGATTTATTCTAACTAGATCTAGGATCATCCTCAGCTAAACAAATAGATCCAGTTAAATCTGATTTTAACTGGTATTTATTTGGTTTAATCCTCTTTCTCTTCATTATTATCTTCTACAAAATAGACATTTAAGACAAAGAAATTAGCAGATTTATTACACGATAAATGTAGGAGTGTAATGAAAAGAATGCAAAAAATGTGTACAATCAACTTGGTGTTTAGTTTAAGAAGTTTTAATTTGCATCAATAAGTTTTAATTCCGCATTAATTGACCATTAGATTAGCTAGTCACCTATTCCCCCCTCTAGGTGATTACACCACCTGCTAAAGACAAAGTGATCCAGGTTAACTTGGGTAGTCAAGATCACCCTAACCCATCCTTATAAGTGAAAGTTTATCACTTATGGAGAAAGAAGAATTGGTGACACTCGTAAGGGAGCATATAGATGTCTTTGTATGGAACTACAAAGATATGCCCGGACTTGATCCACAAGTAGCCATGCATCATCTGAACATCAGGCCTGACGCCAAGCCAGTCAAGCAACAACAACGCCGGTTTCGCCCAAATATTATGGAGGCTATTGAAGCCAAAGTTCACAAGCTCATTACATGCGGCTTCATACGGGAGGAACAACATCCAGATTGGGTTGCTAACAACGTTCCCGTTCTCAAGAAGAATGAAAAAATACGAATCTGTATTGATTACCGTGATCTTAATACAGCCTGTCCCAAAGACGAATTCCCATTGCCCATCACCGATGTCATGATTGATAATACCTGTGGATTCGAAAGAATATCTTTCATGGACGACTTTTTAGGGTACAATCAAATTAAGATGCATCCAGGGGATTAGAGACACACTTCATTCCGAACACCGTTGGGGGCGTATTACCTTTTTCCCTGGTATACGGCTACGAAGCAGTCATACCTCTAGAAATCCAGATGCCGTCATTACGAGTTGCTTTAATGACAAGAATGACAAAGGAGGATAATGATCGGTTGCGTATCCAAGAGCTCGAAGCCTTAGATGAGAAGCAGTTACAAGCTCAACAACACATTGAGTTGTATCAAGCGCGGATCTCAAAGCCTTCAATAAAAAGGTTAAGCAAAGGATTTTCCATAAAGGAGATTAGGTTTAGTCGTCAGACGACTGATGATCATAACGCACAAACCAAATGCAAATTTAAGCCCAAATGGGAAGGACCGTTTGTGATAGAAACAGTCTATTCGAATGGAGCATATCGCCTTATGACTACAGATAGAGACTTACTCATGATGCCAATCAATGGCAAGTTCCTAAAGAAGTATTATCCTTGATGAAATTCTTCACATGATCAAGTTAACATTACATCTCTGATCAAGACCTTCAGATCTAAGATATGTAGAAAGAGCGCTCCTCTCTTTCTTTAACGAGATCATACAACCATAAACCAGTGTCGAACCGATCGAATGCCGGTTGTATCAAAGAAGAGTCAAGGTTACGAATTCACTGTCGGCTCGTATTGAGCCAATCGAACGCCTTTGACATTGAAGAAGAAAACAAGGGATCAAGCTGTTTTAGCCTTATGACTCTTCTCTAGTATATAAACATATACCTATCCTCAACTTAGAAGAATAGGTCATATTTTGAAGTCAAGCATGCCTAAGCAATGATTTCAGGCAGATGGCTTATTTAGCCTGACTTTCTATGTATTATTGTGCCATACCTCTCTTCTCTGGTTCGATCGATCGAAGTTCGACCCAACGACAAAAGATCCGACCAAACAAATGAGTTTATTGGATGGCTTATTAAGCCGAACTCATCGAAGAAGGTTCGTGACGCATTCTCTTGCAAAACCTTTCCACTGTTTCCACGTTCAACTAAGACGTGGCAACCAACCAAATGGTAGCCGATTGAATCAAAGATCAAAGGAGTTTAGCAATGACTTGGCAAGATGAACTCATTGAAGAAGGTTCGTGACACATCCTGATACAGAATCTTTCCAATATGGAAACAAGATAAGGGTTGACAGAGAATCCCCGAGGAACAATAATCTTCGAATCAAGATTTCGTGAAATTCGTGTCTACTCCTTTACTCACCTACAGAGTGAAAACTAAGGTGAAGCATCGCGTTACTCAAAGTAACAAAATAATCCAACGCTTCTAACGACTAAGGATAGAGGGAAATGTTAGCCTTTAAGCCAACATAAGTCCTTGACAACTCATCATGTTGAGGGGAATAGCATGGCTAGCCTGACTCAAACGGTAATTGGTAAAGGCATATCAAACACGTTGACAGCTGAGGGTTTGCTAAAAATCCTAAGGGGCCTGTTCCATTTGATTCCCTCCCCAAATCACTTTCCAATCCCGTCCGTGGAATGGTAAGACCACATAGAAAGGTATTCATATCCCTTGCGAAATGACAAGTCTAACCTATCATGTTAACATTAAACCTCTGATGGTAAGATTCTGGCCTACTCCCCGGTGGATAAAACCAACATCCCTGTGAATTTGGTCAACTTCTCCGGTAAATAAACTCCTCTTGTCATTCTCTTCAATAGAATGACAGGTCCACTCAAATTACTGTTATGTTCAAACACCTCAAATAGTAAATGAATGCTTGTCAAGTTAACATCACACCTCTGATAAGTAGCTTTACAAATCCCCACGAAGTTCTCTGACATATAATCTTTCTGAGATCTATATTTTTCAGCTCCCCAGCAAATCTCTAGTAGACTCTCTTTAAAGTTTATTATTTCCCACTCAGTCTCTGATGGAGTTTCTTGGTGGTCATGTTAACAATACACCTCTAACAATTTCTTTCAAAATATCCAAAGGAGATATTAATTTCCCACGGAATTTATAATCAAATCCTATTTTCCCTCATGAGATTATTTCTTTTACCGTTATGTCCAGCTTGTCACCTCTAAACAGTAGAAATCCTGAGCTTGGTAGAGGTTCTCAATCGATTATGTCCATATTACCTCTGAACTGACAGATAACCAAGTCTCAAATTTCAGTCCAGTTATGGACTATTCCTTAGCCGTTATATCTAGTTCGCCACCTTTGAACGGCAGGGCTTTGAATCTAGCAATTTCTAATCGGTTATTTCCAGTTTATCGCCTCTGAACCGACAGATACCTAGATTTCTCTTCTTATAGTACTTCAACTGTTATGTCCAGTTCGCCACCTCTGAACAAATAAGTTCATAACTTTGTTCTCCTTCCCTCTATCAAGGTTAGGAGTTCTTGCTATCATGTTAATACGACTACCTCTGAACAGCGAATTGTGAGTCTGATGTCTCTTAGTGGTCATATCCATATTACCTTTGAGCCAACGGGTGCCCAGATCTAATTCACCCTTGCAGTCCCTAGTGGGCTAGCTGCTAAGTTAATACAACTACCTTGTTGGCCCAAAGGCCTTCCACCCTAGTTTTGATGATGATTAACTCATGGAGTTATATATGCATAGATCAAAGTTAAGCTTCAAAGAAGCTCCCCCTTAACTCATGCACAAACAAATAACATAATATGCAATGAATATTAAACATGAAACATGCATATATATGCAAAACAATAAAAGGTTCTAGATACCAATGGAATGTTCAAAACAAAACATGCTCTAGATACCAATTAAAATTAAACTAAATTACACTTAATATATGCAAAAATAAAACTATGCATATTTAAATAACATGTACCAATCATGCATTGATTTTGAGTTTGATTGTGTTTTATATATACATGTTAAACTCTCAAATAATTCTCCCCCTTTTTGTCAATCATCAACAAAGGGGCAAACAATCAAAACAAAACAAAATTTCTCACCCTTTTTAATACAAAGAATCAATCATCAATAAAGGTTAAATGCAAAACTAAATCAATACATTTTTCTCCCCCCTTTTGTTCGAAATAATGAATCAACAAAAACAAAAGCCAAATAGGGGTGACAATCAATTAAGGTACCAATTGAAAATATGTCAAAGTAGCATCTTGATACCAATTGAAAGGAAACAAACACAAAAATATTGATACCAATTTTAAGCAAAACACATGAAAATCTTGATACCAATTGAAATTAACATAATAAATTTTGAATGAATAAACAAAAATTTTGATACCACTTGTAAATATTTTTCATTTTGAACATATGATACCAAATTTAAATTTTCAATCATAAAGTATGGAGTACAAATACCAATTGAAAGACAAAATCAATTTTCTCCCCCTTTATGAAATACTAACTAAAACAATGTGTAGGCTTGATACCAATTTAAAAGTAATCAATTGAAACAAAATTGAAGCTCAAGCTTAGCATAAACACAAACATATATATATGTATGAAAAATAGATACCAATTGAAATTGATATTCTTGGAATTGAAAGCATACATACATACAACATATATGAGTATACAAGAAAGGTCAAAATTGATACCAATTGAAAGAGTTCAATGATACCAATTGAAATAACAATAATGATCAAGTGTATACATCATATAACTACCACCCAATCATGGTCAAGTTTAAAATGATTTTCACTATAATGCATACATGAGCATGATCTCCCATCCAACCTCCCATTAAGGTAGGGTTTTTCAAAAATAGGTTTGAAAATAGAGTACGTTTGAAAATCTCTACCATAAGAAGAATACGAACTAGTTAAATGGGAAATCTTGTTAACTAGTACGAAATCCTTCAAGCAAGGAATAAACTAAAAATAATTTTCATAAAACACATGTAAATCACATAGCACTTAAAAACACTCAATATTCAATAAAGTCCATACATGCTCATGAAAACATACTCATGAGAAATATTTTAAAAAATGGTGAGTGTACAAGTAATGTGTGACATGGCATTATGAAATTTTCAATTAAGCTCAAAATTCCTTTAAAACAAGAAAATCATCAAAAACTTATTTAATCTTCAAGGTATATGTATGTCTTATACAAACTAAGGTATACATACATATCCAAACACAACGAGTTCACAAGGATATATGCATGAAGGCACGTGGCTCAAAAGGATGTATATGTATAAACAACAATTTGGATAAAATGGACATATACATGAAGTTAAACAAATAAACATAAAACAATTCCAAAAATAGGAATACAAGTTAAAATGCATGGATCATCAAAACTAGACTATACTAGCACATCTAATGGGAACAAATAAGCATTCAAGCTCAAACATATATAGATTTATTTGTGGCCCACTATATGCACAAATATAAATCCTAGTCTTAATGAAAACTAACATTTAAACATATATTCAAAGCATGAAGCATAAAACAAGACAAAATCATCACGATAAACAAAAACATGATTATTATGTAAATTCACATGTTATTAAAGTTATGATTAACATGATAGCTAAACAATGGTGAGAACACAAAAATATGATCCAAATTAAACATGGGTGTCTCAAAATAACTAAACATGTATATCACAAATCTAATAAGCATGGCATTTTCATAGTAATAAAAAAACATCAAAACATGCTATAAACAATGATATGAAAAGCATGTAAACAATAAATAAGGAGTTAGAGATTCAATACCAAAACCATGAAGGCACCTCTCTAAGTCTCCAAAACAAGGTGGTCTTCCCACCAAACTTCCCTTGAAAGTGATGCATCTAAATGATTTCCTTTAAGCACGGAACCCATCCACTCCAAGGTACCTATACTCTCACGTCATGCGAGAGCCCACACCTACATCAAAAACTCTAGGGTGGTCTTTGGTACCCATACTCTTTTGGATCCATGGGGGTTAGTACCTTCTCTAACCCAAACAAAATTATTTGCTAAATTTGAAACATGTATTCTATCATAGCAAAATTTAGCAAGGTGGCCCTTACGTCCACAATGTGTACAAGTGTACACATGAGCATACATAGTGTGATGGTGTCCGTGAGGAGCATGTGTACGCCATGGAGGGTGTGCATGCATAAAGGATAGAACTTGTTTCTTTCGAACTAAGGTTTCCAAGCGTGTATGGTTCATGGCACATTGGCTCATAGTGGAGCCCAAACAATCAATACTCTTCTTTAAAATATTTATATCATTTTTAATCAAAGAAGAAGTGGAGCATGCAAGGGGTGATCTAGGTGAAACTACCCTAGCATGGCAAACATGAGAAACAATTTTAATTTTCAAAGATTCATTTTTCTTAACACAAATATCTAATTCTTTTTTAATGAAAACAATTTCATTTTTCAAAGACTCATTCTCTTTAGAACAAAATCAATTTTTGAAGACAAAACTTTATTTTCTTCAAAAGTGATTCACAATCATTTTTAGATTTTAAAACTTTTTTTCTTTAATGCATGATCAGTTGAGATTTTAATGAATCTCTTTCATTAGAAATCTCCTCTTTCTCTTTCAAAACAACATCAAGTCTAGCAATCAAATTTTTATTTTCATTGTTAATGCTTAGACTTTTCTTTTTCAAAACATTATATTTTTCAATCAATTTTTCACAAACAATAGCAAGTTCTTCATTTAAAGCATGGGGATCACAAATCATTACATGAAGAACTAGCATCAAAACTATCTAGTTGAGATTCCGATTGTACCTCAAGGGAGTCATTCCCTTGGACCATGAAGCATTGTGAGTCGGATTCTCCACTAGATTCCTCCGGTTGGATTTGTACTTGAAGCTCGGAGGTGGTGGTGGTTGTCAACATATTCCACACTGCAAATGCGGAATCAAAGTTAGAAATACGCAAAAGATATTCTTTATTTAATGTGCTTCTAATGGCCTCAAGGGCTTGAGCATTGGCCCCTATATGCTTTCTATCACTAAGGAAGGATTCCTTAGTAATGGTAAGGTGAACCTTGTAACCTAGGGTTTGTAGGTACATGGACATCCTATACTTCCAAACAACAATGTTGGAAGGGTCAAAACTAGGTGGGGTCACGAAGTCCATGGTAAACTATATGAGTGTGCAAACAAGCAAATGCAAACAATAGATTAGCCAAATGGATCTCACTCCTAGGATGTTAAGCCTAAGTATCAGGAGTGTAGGCTCTGATACCAATTGAAAGATGAAATCTAGGAACTAATGCTCTAAATGCGGAAGCTAATGCAAATTTTGCAACACACTTAATGCAACACACAAGTGTAGCCGAATTTCCCGCGAAGGGCTCTAGACTAACTCCTCTTGATTCCCCTTGAATGGGTTGAGGTGCTATGTGAAGCTCTTGTGGTTAAGTATAAGTGAGGCACACACAAACAACTAAGCATACACAAGATATAGCAATATGAAATATGCAAGGTACAATGCAAGTAATGTATGATGTGAATAATGAATGGTGCTTTGCACAAATGAAAGAGAGAGAGAGAGAGAGAGAGAGAGAGAGAGAGAGTTAGAGAGACAAGTGGATCAAACGCTAACAACAAGATATGTTTCGAGGTTCGAGCCCCTAGCTCTACATCCCCCCCTACACCACCGTGTAGGATTTCCAATCCACTATCTCCCACCGAGGAGGATTTGTTACAACAAGGGAGTACCGAACTCCTCTCTCAAACACCGCCTCACAACCGAGGGGTAGGCCCGTAGCCAAACACACAACCAACACCTCTACCGAAGAGGGATACAAACACCAACTCCACCTCTCACTAGAGGGAGCAAACAACAACCAACTCCACCTCTCACTAGAGGGCAAACCACAATCCTCAACCTCTACCGAAGAGGGAGCAACTCAATCAAAGCAAGGGTTTTACAACAAGTGGTTACAAAGACCACAACTCTCTTTTTCACAAACAAAGATCCTAAATAGATTAGGATAGAAGATATAGCTCAAGTGTGGAAAATTAGGTGTTTGAAAAACAAAACTCAAAGAAAAATACTTGGGAAAACTCTTGTAAAAGATAGAAAATGAAAGCCAAGACAAATCTCCCAAAATTCTCTTTTCTTTGATTTTTCAAAAAACCTAAAACAAATAAGATTGGAAGTTAAAAGCCCAAAACACTTTTGAAAACTTGTTTTAAACTCTGGGGAAACTGTAATTTTTCTCTTGTAAAAATCTTGGCCTAAATCCCAAAGAATTGGGGTTATATAGGCCAAAACAGAAACTAACCGTTAGGCTGATCTGGCAGCCTGACAGGCTAGCGGTCGGCCGGCCGGCCGACCGCCAACGCCACGTCAAAAATCCGACCGTTGGAGCAAACCGGTCGACCGCCCGACCGACCGAAAGAAACAGAGAGCAGAGCTCTCTGGTCAAACATGTTTTCAAAAGTGTTTTTGGGCTTTTAACTTCCAATCTTTTTTGTTTTAGGTTTTTGGAAAAATCAAAGAAAAGAGAATTTTGGGAGATTTGTCTTGGCTTTCATTTTCTATCTTTTACAAGAGTTTTCCCAAGTATTTTTTCTTTGAGTTTTGTTTTCCAAACACCTAGTTTTCCACACTTGAGCTATATCTTCTATCCTAATCTATTTAGGATCTTTTGTTTATGGAAAGAGAGTTTGTGGTCTTTGTAACCACTTGTTGTAAAACCCTTGCTTTGATTGGGTTGCTCCCTCTTCGGTAGAGGTTGAGGATTGTGGTTTGCTCCCTCTAGTGAGAGGTGGAGTTGGTTGTTGTTTGCTCCCTCTAGTGAGAGGTGGAGTTGGTGTTTGTATCCCTCTTCGATAGAGGTGTTGGTTGTTGACCGGACAGAGAGCTTTGCTCTCTGTTTCTTTCGGTCGGCCGGGCGGTCGACCAGTTTGCTCCAACGGTCGGATTTTTTACCGTTGGCGGTCGGCCAGCCGGCCGACCGCTAGCCTGTCAGGCTGCCAGATCAGCCTAACGGCTAGTTTCTATTTTGGCCTATATAAACCCCAATTCTTTGGATTTTGGCCAAGGTTTTTACAAGAGAAAAATTACAGTTTCCCAGAGTTTAAAATATGTTTTCAAAAGTGTTTTTGGGCTTTTAACTTCCAATATTATTTATTTTAGGTTTTTGGAAAAATCAAAGAAAAGAGAATTTTGGGAGATTTGTCTTGGCTTTCATTTTCTATCTTTTACAAGAGTTTTCCCAAGTATTTTTCTTTGAGTTTTGTTTTCCAAACACCTAGTTTTCCACACTTGAGCTATATCTTCTATCCTAATCTATTTAGGATCTTTTGTTTGTGGAAAAGAGAGTTTGTGGTCTTTGTAACCACTTGTTGTAAAACCCTTGCTTTGATTGGGTTGCTCCCTCTTCGGTAGAGGTTTATGATTGTGGTTTGCTCCCTCTAGTGAAAGGTGGAGTTGGTTGTTGTTTGCTCCCTCTAGTGAGAGGTGGAGTTGGTGTTTGTATCCCTCTTCGATAGAGGTGTTGGTTGTTGTTGTTTTGCTACGGGCCTACCCCTCAGTTGTGAGGCGGTGTTTGAGAGAGGAGTTCGGTACTCCCTTGTAACAAATCCTCCTCAGTGGAGGTTCCCTCGGTGGGAGATAGTGGATTGGAAATCCTACACGGTGGTGTAGGCAGGGATGTAGAGCAGGGGCTCGAACCTCGAAACATATCTTGTTGTTAGCGTTTGATCCACTTGTCTCTCTAACTCTCTCTCTTTCATTTGTGCAAAGTATCATTCATTATTCACATCATACATTGCTTGCATTGTACCTTGCATATTTCATATTGCTATATCTTGTGTATGCTTGGTTGTTTGTGTGTGCCTCACTTATACTTAACCATAAGAGCTTCACATAGCACCTCAACCCATTCAAGGGGAATCAAGAGGAGTTTGTTCAGAGCCCTTCACGGGAAATTCGGCTACACTTGTGTGTTGTATTAAGTGTGTTGCAAAATTTGCATTAGCTTCCGCATTTAGAGCATTTAGTTCCTAGATTAGCATTTACACCTATTCACCCCCCCTCTAGGTGTGCTTTCATACCTCTGGCAGCGGATTCGGATTTTTGTGTCTTAATCTATCATGTCTAGTATATCACCTCTGAATAGACGGGTCCCTAAAATTGGATTCACCTTCATTTTGTCATCATGTCCAGATTATCACCTCTTAATGACAAAGTTTCGAGCTTAGTGGCTTCTCAATGGGTTATGTCCAGTTTATCACCTTTGAACCGACAGATAGCCAAGTCTTCCTTTTACTTACTGTTATGTCCAGTTCGTCACCTCTGAACAGTAAACACTCCGAGTTTAGTAATTTCTAATCAGTTATGTGTAGTTTGTCACCTCTGAACCGATGAATATCCAATCTCATTTTTCTTTATCATCATGTCTAGATTATCACCTCTGAATGACAAAATTTCGAGCTTGGTGGCTTCTTAATCGGTTATGTCCAGTTTATCACCTCTGAACTGACAGATAACCAGGTCTCCTTTTTGCTTACTGTTATGTCTAGTTCGTCACCTCTAAATAGTAAATACTCCGAATTTGGTAATTTCTAATCGGTTATGTCCAGTTTGTCACCTCTGAACCAATGAATATCCAATCTCATCTTTCTTTGTCGTTATATCCCGTTCGTCACCTCTGAACATAAGGCTTCGTATCTGGTGATTCATAATCATCATGTCCAGGTCATCCGATGATCTTTAATCTGTTACATTAATGTTTACCTCTGAACAGTAAAGATCGTCGAGCTCATTTCTTCCATTCTCATCTCAATATGATTTGAGTCGAGCCATTTCTCAAATTTGTAACTAATCCTATCAGTTTATCACCTCTGATTAGATTAGTTATACCATTATATACAACTTGAAAGGAAGAACTAAAAAGTTCTGAAAATCTCAACGAAGGAGAAAGAGGAGAAAGAGACTTGTTTCTCTGAAAATTCAAAGAGAAGTAATTCTCTCTCTATTCAGCCCAATCGGGCTTTTATAGATATAAATGTCTTAATTTTGACTCCTCAAAAGGAGCGCAGGCGGCCGTTTTAAATCAATTTGAAATGACGCCTAAGCGCCTTCCCGAGAAGCCCTGCTTCAGCCCCGCCAAGGGCTAACTCCGCTGTGAGTTCAGCGTTGACCTCGCGCGACGCTTGAGTAACTTCGCTGAAAGATGAGCCTTAGTTCCACTAAGAGCTCATCTCTAGCTTCACGGAAATTCAGTGCTAACTTCGCCAGAAACTTCTTCCTGACTTAGTTGAAAATCTGTCTTCAGCTTCGCTGGAAGCTTAGCTCCGCTAAGAATTTTTATTTCCTCCTAAGGAAAAGACTTACCTAAGCTAGTCCATTCCAGGTGTTCTCGAATCGAAAAGGAGGGGAACAAAGTAGACAAGCAGAAAATAAACATTTTTATTGATTCAAATGGGAAGATACATTGATACTACATCAAGATTGTCTTTCATACAACAGAATCTTTGCTCTCAAGGCATACAAGTTGTCCTATCTACTTTCAAGGTGATAAGCCAAACCAACTGGACACGAAAGGCCTTCCTCCTACACAAGGTCGTAATCTTTCGCTTAATGACAGATTTTGCCATCAAAAAGCTGAATCTCCTTTGATTAAAATTGGCAAGGGATTGGTTGCCACCAGAAAGCTAGATCTTCCTTAAACAAAATTGGCAAAGGAAGGATCCAAGACCTTACAGGTGACGTCCGCCTTCCCAAAGTGGATCATCTCGAATAAGTGACTACCAGCCCCTTCCCGAAGTGGATCATCTCAGATAAGCGACTGCCAGCCTCTTCTTGGAACGTGCATCAGCTGCTCCAGTATGTTCCGCCTGCTTATGGTTAAAGTTTCAACTTAAAAATCAAGAGGCAAGTTTCTGGTCTCTTTCATCAAGACGAAAGACGGGCGAGCACAGTTCACTGCAATGCAAATAGAAAACAAGTTAACATCAAATCAAAAAACGGGTGGAACGCTAAGTCAAAATTCTCTGGGCGAAGCTATCCAGTTGTGCCTTGAAGACGGATTTCAGCTAAATAAAGGATATCCTTGCTTGCACAGTAATGATAGATTAGCTTAGCATAAGCCAAGTCTTAGCCCGCCCAAGGCTGTTAGGCTGGAGAATCCTCAAAAAGGACCAAGTCCTACCCTCGCCTATATGGCTAGGCCAGATTGGCCCAGAGGGATGCAGTCTTAACCCCACCTATATGGCGAGACTGGCTCAACCTTGAAGAGGCCAAGTCCTAAGCCTTGCCTATGTGGCAAATTTAACAGGCAGACAGATCAAGGTAGCGACTCTGCATGAAAAGAGCGAGAATGCTATCTTCGCCGAGATGCTAGAAAATAGGGCTGAAACCCTTTTCTGAAAGTCAGTCAAATGCAAAGACCAAGGGAATTTAATTCCTAAGATAGCTGGTAAAGTTAAGAAGATTAAGGGAGATAAACTCCTTGAAAATCACTGGATGGTCAAGGTTCATCAGTTCTTGATTGAGTGAGAGTCCCCAATACTTCAGGGACCTCAGCCTCCTTGCTTGAGCAATGGGGAAGGGTCACAAACAAACCTCCTAGAAAGAGAGGAGAATGTTTCCCTAGATAGGACTAAAATCGCCCTATTAATAGGCCTCGTGGCCTTACTACGTCACCACCATTTCAAGCTTGGAAGTGCAGGCGAATTTAAGGCTTTCAAGTGCTTGGCCTTAAGAAAGGGAATAGTCTCCCTCGGGAATGAGCACGAAGTTATTTGAAGTTCGGAAAAGGGGAATAATCTCCCTCGTTAATGCACTAGAGGATATTCTAACCTTAAAAAAGGGAACAATTTCCCTCGTAAATCGTAAAAAACGGTTAGCTTTGAGAACGGAGCATCACTCCATCAAAGCGAGCGCGAGGCTAATACTTATCTGAAGCGCGAAGCCACATCGGGAGACCCAAGCGCGAACCTACCCATAAGCGTGAGGCTACCCAAGCGTGAAGCTACCCATAAGCGCGAGGCTACCCAAAAGAGCGAAGCTACACGGAAGCGGATACAATTCCTTGGCGAACCTATTCCAGCTTGAAAGTAGGACTAAGGTGAAGTTGAACTCAACCTCAAAGGCGATGTTCATACCCACACACCATCAAAGCAGTTCAAAGTATTTCAAAATCTGAACCATTCCATTTCAGATTAACAAAAACTTAGAAGGGGGTCTTGTTGACATTCTAAAAAAGACAAGATTTCTAACTTGTTGACATCTACAAAAGACAAGTGGCAGACAACCCGACGACCAGTTCTTCACCCATCTCAAAGGAACGAATCAGCAACTTGGACTCTACTGATCCAGTGAAGCAGACAGTAAGCAAAGATCATCCTTAAAAGCCTGTGAGAAGGCCTAAGTAGGTCCAGAGACACTAAGTTAGCTTAACACTTAGTCTCGTATGAACCCATGAGATAAGTCTCGCATGAGAAACCACAGTTGCTTAGCATCGCAGGAAGCTCCTTCATAGCCACGCTGTGACCTAACTTACAACTTCACCTGGAAATGCTCAGTTAACTCCGCAGAAAGTTAGCTTCGCTCGAAGCTCCACACAGTTGCGCAAAAGGTTGACTGGTAGCTTCGCCAAAGGTTTTATCTAGTTCGCTGAGAGCTTTCTTCTAGCTTCACCAGAAGCTTCTCCCAGCTCCGCTATGAGCTCAACGTAACGACTCTGCTGCGAGTCCTTTTATAGTCACTTTGACTAATCAAATCTCTGGATGAAATCAAATCTCCAAATGAGATCATGTTGATTGAAATCAAATTTGGCAGTTGCCTGCCATGATCTTTGACTCTCCCAATCAGGTAAGAAGATCAGGGGAGATCTCTCAATTAACTAGAGAGGATCAAGGGAGTATCCCTCATTTAGCGGAGTGAATCAAGGGATTAGCGCTATATGCTATCCCGAGCTTCACAGAAGCTGATTCTAGCCTCGTGGCAAGGCTAGTTTCCAGATACAAAACAGATTAACTCAATCAGTTTCTAGATTTTCAGGGCGATTATACCCTTGTTCTCCCTATAAATAACCTACCAGAGGCACTCAAGAGGGGAGAGGAGAGACGAGCAAGGATAGAGAGGAGATTAGAGATCTACTCTCTTGCTTCCAAGGCTAAGCTCAGGATCTTGAAAAGATTCAAGTCCAAGAGGCTTTGAAAAGCATAAGCTTCTTTGGTGGCTTCAAAGCTTAAGCCAACAAGAGATCTACTCTCTCGCTTCTAAGAATTTAGAGAATTACTTCTCTAATCCTATAAGGATAAATTCAGGGTGCTAATACCCTAAAGATCTTTCTCCCTCTCAAGGAATTTTTGGAACCAGGCGAGAAGGAATTCCCAAGCAGAGGCAGTTCGATCATCTGACCGATCGCATTGTCAAAGGGATAAAGTGATCGCGCGTGATCAGATTCCTACTGGCGGCACACTTCTCTAGAAATCTCAGATGAGATCTACCTATAATTTTTCTTTTCAATTACTTGTAATTTAGCTCCTTGATCTCTTTTGTAAGTTTTCCCTTTGCAAAATCAATGGAAAATAAGATGGCAACTCCACTAGGGATTTCAGTCTCTGGCATAACAAGGAGACAGTATCATAATGCGAAGGTCAGAATCCTGAGCCCGTTACTCTTGAAAACTTGGTCGTTCATTTGGATCAAGAAAAATTCGAGGAGCTGCTCTCTGGAGGTAGTCCAGTGCTCCACGCCGGGAAGCAGAGGAAGGTCTCGATGGCCAAGGTTTCAGAGCAGAAACCAGCCCTAGCCGGGTAAGTAACCGGACGAGCCTCCTGCCAACTCCTCTCAACCTTGTGCGAGGCCAGCTAGGTTCCCTACAAATCTCCTTTCTAAAGCAGATGTGGAGGCCAAAACAGAAAGCTCATGTGAAGCTTCAGGCATAGCTACGCCACAGGCTCGCCTGTCACGCGAAGACAAAGGCAAAATGCCTACCCGCTTCGCCGAGGTCATTAGCCGCGAGGCTAGAATGGCAACTATGCCTTCGCCTAATTCAGGAGCAGTAACTCCTCGCGCCAACATCACTCTCATGAGCGAAGTTGCTGATGGTGTGATAAGCACAGCGCCAGTACCTTAGGTACGCGCGAAGTTCCCATCCGCCAGGTTGGAATTAAAGCACCTAGCAGTGCTAACCACCTTCGCGACAAGATGGCGAACAAAGCGCCACACTTTGCTTCGCTCCCCAATTCGTCAAGCACTATGTTCGCTCTTCGTAGCGGAGCTAAGGGATCTTCCCTGGGTGCTCATAGCGGTGTTTATGCAGCTTCAGCGCGTAAGGATGCTCCCAAAGTTCTTAGCCGCGAAGGTAGAGTTAAAATACTATCTAGTGCCAATCACCTCTGCGGTGATGAGAAGAACGAGGCATCATCCTGTGTTTTACTTCCAAAGCTTGCGAGCAAGAAGGTGGTGTCGAAATTACCTAAATGTATTAATGCGTGATCTACCCGAGCCTCTGCGCTGAGTCGCTTAAGCTCGAATGGGTCCGACTTGCTAGAGTTCTTAGCAAGCAAACAGAAGTTAGAATTACTCTAGACTTCTCCCTCCTGTTGTCAACAAGTGGGATGTTAGTTGGTGACAGTCCACTCAGTCCATTGCCGGCTGACCAATCCCCGCCATTCCCCCAAACTGACAGTCAGTCTTTAATCGATTATTGGTGCAAGTTACTGTGAAGCATCGCAAAAGGAACATATCGTGAGATCTACCAGATCTGCCCTCTGCATCCGTCAATATGATCGGAAGGGGACGGGAACCGCATAGGGGCAGACGAGCGCCGCGTAATGCTAATTCTCCTTCCTTTAGTTCTCAAGATTCGGACTATAGCTTGGGCTTAGGCCAAGTCTTGGTGCACGAAGAAGGTGTCTTCCGAAACACCAGATCTAGGGTCGAAATATACTACGGTTATGAGCAGCCATCCTCCTCAACTACAGTAACCTCACCAGAATCGGTGAGGATTATTCCAATGGTCTGATGAGGAGGACGAAGACAGTAGGTATGCCTCTTCGGCAACAGTCAGCTAGATACTAACAGATAGAGTGTCAGTGCATATGGCTGATAACGGTAGTTATGACTTCCGTCGACGGTTGGAAGCTCAAGAGCAAACCTCCAAGGCTCAGCAAGAAGCCTTAGACAACATTCAACAGATGCTCGCCCAACTCCTTACTAATCGGAGTAACAATGATACTGGGAGTAATCATAATGAGGAAGAACATCATAACGATGAACAACCCAAAACAGAGAAGTGAAAAGAAAGTTCTTCTATGGATGCTGAAGTTGTTAAAGGCATCTAAGCTCAGATTGCATATCTAGCCCAGAAGGATGAACTAAAGAAAGTAGGGCAGTCCGTCCTTACCCATTGAATGGGATTCAGTACCATACCTGCCAAAGTTCAAGCCACCAAAATTACATACATATGATGGTAAGAGCTCGCCAAACCAATATATCTACTACTTTCGGTCTCAGACTGGTACTATTATGGCCAGACTGCTCATCGACACCCTGAAGGGGGTAGCATTCGACTGGTTCCGAAGCCTTCCTCTGGGCTCTATCAATTCTTAGATCGACTTAGAAACTCGATTTCTTTCTCGTTTTTACGAGGATGACACTGAGGTAACCATGGACAAACTCCTCTCTACCGTACAGAGGAAGGGTGAATCTGTCCGTAACTATATTGAGCGGTTCAGAAACTTGTCTCTGATGTGCCCAGCAGGGATGCCATTTCCCATACTCTTGCAGACATGTAGGCATAACTTCCTGGACCAAGTGAAGATTCGTATGGGGGCTGTTAAAGACCATACCTAGAAGGAACTAGTCGAGCAAGCTGAGATAGCCGAAAATTCGGCTAAGAAGTTCGAACCATCTACTCCTAAAGGCAAATGGGGTATGAATAATAAGGGGCGCGGCGACATGGCACAGTTCTCCTAAGCCAAAGGGAAAGCGACTTTGTCCGTTGAATTGTCAAGGGACGTTCATTCAAAGGCCAAGAAGAGCGGCTTCAATAATCAAGAGTCTAAGTTTCCTCCAAAACAGTACTCTTTCAAAGACGAATAGATGGTCGCAATATTCCATTTACTCCACAAAGGGAATAAATTGAAGCTGCCGGATGCTCAGCGCCCTAATGAAATGGGATGCACGAACGATCCCAGCTATTGCCTCTTTCATAGGATGGTTCATCATCCTACTGATAAGTTCTTTGTCGTCAAGGACAAAATTCAAGCTTTAGTCGACGCCGGAGTTCTGACTCTGAAATCAGAACAAAAGAAAGTTATTGCAAACATGGTGACCCTCGAGTTCGGCAAAACCCCAAAAGTTACAGTACCTGATGAGACCTTCCTAGTCCCTGAAGCACGGCTAGAAGTAAAGCATCCTTCAGCCAAAACTCAAGAGATTAAGAGTCTTGTTCCCTTGACATTGGAAATAGGAGAAATCATGTGGATACACCCAGACCTTGCTCAAGACGAACAATGGGATTTGAAGAAATCTAAGTCAAAAGGCAAATCTTGTAATGTTATCTTTATCATACCGGATGATGGTAATCTCACATCAACTTCTCTTAGCGATTCTGAAGGGGAAAAGCACGCTTGCACAGCGCAGGCTGATGTACCGTAGCCGATAGGTACTCGATCCTGAAAATCATACTTAAAACAGTATGATAAAGTTACTGACGAGACACAATAGCAGACGATGTTAGTACAAATACCCACACCGGCTCTGCTCCCAACAACGGGAAAAGAGAAGAATAGAGAAGTCTGGTTTGACCATGTCCTGAAAAAGCCTTCAGGTCCAGGGCTTAACATGCCTTTTTGCTTTGAAATATTGGCCCAGCTGGCTAATATCCTAGCTCTATCACCATACACCAGCTCCTTCGTCTCTCAAAAGAGACAAGAGAAGCACTTAGGGATGCACTGGCTAACTCGGAATCATTTTTGACACATATGCCAGAAATCCCTTGGGGTGACACTAAGCCCTCTTGCTCTGAATGCCATCATGTACAATCGAAAGTACTTGCTATTACTTTCACAGCTGAGGATATGCTTCTCAAGGATAATAAGGACGATTGACCTTTGTACTACACCAGGTACTTCGGTTCAACATGCATTGAAAGGGTACAGGTTGATTCAGGGTCTGCACTCAACATTATACCCAAAAGGCTCCTCTACTTCCTTGGCATACCACTATATTGGTTGTCTGCAACTACTACAACAATATATGATTTTAATGCAGGGAGTAGTCATCCACTTAGAAAGATTCGACTCTATTACGGAATCGGAAAAAATCAGAGGTGACGTGCTACGTCATTGACGCTGACACGTCATATAACTTGTTACTAGGGCGACCTTGGATCCATGCTAATTGGATTGTTCCCTCTACTCTGCACCAGTGCTTCAAATATGTTGAAAATGATGCAACAGTACGAACTGTCTTCGCCGAGAAGCAACCATTCAAAGGGGTAGAAAACTACTTTACTGATGCACTCCTATATCAGGAAGTCAGTGAAACGTCAAAAGATTCATTGCCTGACAATAATGATAGTGGCAATGAGGTGGATTAAGAGTCCGAAGGTAACACGCCAGCACATTGGTCAGCGGACCAATTATAGCATGTTTCAATAATCTTTAATGTAATACTCTTTCAGAGGATGATGACGAGTAGGTAATTAATGACAATATTCCTTTGATTATCCTGTGAGTGACGAACTGTTTGAATCTGTTGCGAATAGTTCTCTACACATGCCCTTGCATGAACCAAGTACATCAAGTACGTCTGTAGAATGTATAGAAGGGTCCATTTTAGTGGTTCCTCCGTCAAAAAAGGGTCAATAACCAATAATATTCGGCAAAACCCAACGACAGAGGTCTATGGTTATAGATTCGAGTTCAGACTCAGAGACCCCGCAGTTTTTCCATTATACACGATCAGCACAGCATCTGATGAGGAAAATTGGATACAGCCTGCAGCGTGGGAATGGCCTGAATTTTGAAAAAAGAAGACGTGGTTTTCTATGTAATTTCATGCCAGAAGGAAAACCGACAAATTACTATGATAAAACACGCAAGGGGTTGGGATACGTAACACCTCCACCGCTTATAACGGTTCAATCCAAAGATAACAAACCGATCTCATCACGCTCTGCCTCTTCCTCCGAATGGGAGTCGAATGTCAGTGTGGGGATGATGTTCAAAGAGCTCACCATTAATATGACTTCAAGTAGCCAATTGGAGCCAGCAGAAGCTACTGATGTTGAACCATGGGCCCAGCAATTTAATTTCTAGTGGGAAAAGCGATTCGAGCAACGCGAACCACCTACTGAAGACAAAGCGATTCAGGTTAGCTTGGGTAGTCAAGATTACCCTAACCCATCCTTATAAGTGAAAGTTTATCACTTATGGAGAAAGAAGAATTGATGACACTCGTAAGGAAGTATATAGATGTCTTTGCATGGAACTACGAAGACATGCCCGGACTTGATCCACAAGTAGCCATGCCTCGTCTGAACATCAGGCCTGACGCCAAGCTAGTCAAGCAATAATAGTGACGGTTTCGTCCAAACATTATGGAGGCTATTGAAGACAAAGTCCATAAGCTTATTGCATGTGGCTTCATACGGGAGGAACAACATCCAGATTGGGTCGCTAACATCATTCCCGTTCTCAAATACGAAACTGTATTGATTACCATGATTTTAATACAGCCTGTCCCAAAGACGAATTCCCATTGCCCATCACCGATGTCATGATTGACAATACCTACGGATTCGAAAGAATACTTTCATGGACGGCTTTTTAGGATACAATCAAATTAAGATGTATCCAGGGGATGAGAGACACACTTCATTTCGAACACCGTTGAGGGTGTATTGCTATACCGTGATGCCCTTTGGATTAAAGAATGCAGGAGCAACTTATCAATAGGCAATGAGTACAATCTTTCGCGACCATCTCTGAAAGACGATAGAATGTTATGTCGATGACATTGCTGTCAAAAGTCGCGACAAGAATGACCACCTTCGTGACTTGAGAACGATGTTCGACATAATGCGGGCTCATCAACTGAAGATGAATCCAACAAAATTCTTCTTGGGGTTTCGAGTGGCAAGTTCGTAGGATTTATTGTTACCTCAAAGTGAATCATCTTGACCTAAACAAAGTCAGAGCCATTCAGAACATGCATTCACCTAAGAATCTCAAAGAACTTAGGAGCCTACAAGGTAGACTGGCTTACATCAGAAGATTCATCGCAAATCTCTCAGGTCGCTGTCAACCGTTCACCCGACTCATGAAAAAGGGTGTCTCATTTGTATGGGATCAAGCCTGTCAAGAAGCTTATAAGGATATCAAAAGATACCTCACTAAACCTCCGGTCTTAGTAGCTCCCATGTCAGGAAAACCTTTTCTACATTATGTAAAAGCTATGGACCATTCTCTCGGTGCTCTGCTTGCTCAAAAAGATGATAATGGTTATGAACAGGCTATTTACTATCTGAGCAGGACTCTGATAGGGGCGGAATCTTGCTATAACCCTATTGAGAAGGAATGCTTAGCTCTTGTCTTTGCTATTCAGAAGACACGACATTATTTGGTCGGCCAAACCATACATGTCATTTTCAGAGTGAATCCTTTGCGTCTTCTCAGGATGAAACCAGGATCACTAAATTCTAGGTTAGCTAAATGGGCTCTCCTTCTGTCTCAGTACGACATGCTCTTTGTCCCTCAGAAGGCGGTTAAAGGCCAGGCGCTTGCAGATTTCTTGGCTGCTCATCCGGTCCCGGAATGCTCAAAACTTCATAAAGATATTCCAGATGAGATTTTTGAATCTAATATAACTTCAGGGATGAAGTATGGCAGATGTTCTTCGATGGAGCATCACGAATAGGCCCTAAAGGTAAGATCATTGCCGGTGTGGGGTTGTATTTATCTCACCATAAAATCATGTCCTTCCTAGGGCGTTTTCATTGACGGAACCATGTTCTAACAATGTGGCAGAATACAACGCTCTACTCATTGGCCTTCAGCTCGCTCATGAAATGGGAGTACACTACGGGGCCATTTGTTTCGCGTGAAACTCCGTAATTCGTAAATAACTTACTACCCAGTTACAACTACGGTGTTTGTTTGGACCGTAATTCGTAAAAGACTTACGTAACTCAACTAACACTCACTTGCAACCCAGTTACCACTCACTTACAGCCCAGTTACAGTTAATTTTGTGGTCATACAAATTTGTAATATTTTTTTATATTAATATTAAAAATTTTTCATATTTAACTTTTTTAATATTTATTTGCAGTATTAAAACTTTTAAAATCACCAAATAGTTAATTTTGTGGTCAACTTTTTCACTTACGACTTATACATTACGATAACCAAACACCGTAAAGTACAATACACTTTCCAACTTTACAATTTTATACTACCAACCAAACACCGCAAAATTTACATACATGTAACTCATTTACAATTGTAAAAGACTTTACCAATTACAACTACGAATTACGGCTAGTTAAGACAGCCAAACAGACCCTACCTTGAAGCCTATGGTGATTCAAAACTGATCATTAATCAGCTTAAAGGAGAATATGAAGCCCGTCATGGAGATTTGGTATCTTATTATCATGCAGTCACCAAAATGGCTAGCTCATTTGATGGCTTTTATATCAGTTATATGTCCCGATCTCAGAATATTAAGGTCGACACTCTAGCTGTACTAGCCGCTACGTTAGCCTTACTGATCGACACAACGTATCACCTTACAGTAACCACTCGACCCTTGTTTGTTCAAAACATGTGTTAAAAACTAAGGAAGTCTATAGCATCTCGATGGATTTTGAACCAAGAGATTGGTGATTTTCCCTCATTGACTATGCTTTGTATGATATATTACCGATGACCCTAAAGAAGCGGCATCTATCAGATGAAAGTCTCTCCGTTTTTGCTATGATCTAATAGTAAAGACACTCTACCATTGCTCATATGACGGTATCCTCCTCCGTTGCCTTTCTAATTCAGAGGCACAAGAAGTTCTTAAGAAGCGCACGACGACATATGCGGAGCTTATCAGCCAGGTCCAAAACTCAAGGACCGATTGTATAGGCTTGGATATTATTGGCCAATATGCACGAAGGTGTAAAGCATGTCAAATCCATGTGGACTTCATACATTAACCTCTAGAGTTGCTCCATCCAACTATTGCTTCGTGGCCATTTGAAGCGTGGGGAATCAATGTCATAGGGTCGATCAACCCCTCTTCAATAAAAGGTCACCTGTTTATCTTAGTAATAACCGATTACTTTTCAAAGTGGGCAGAGGCTATACCACTGGTGGAAGATAAAACTTCTAACATGGTTAATTTTATCAAACACCATGTCATCCATCGATTTGGTGTCCTTAGGCGGATCGTCCATGATAACAGTCCCCAATTTGCAAGCCAGGTATTCTATCAGTTCTGTGATAGATACTGGATTCAAAATGTGGCATCAACTGCTTATAACCCTGCCGCTAATGGCTTGGTGGAAGCATTCAACAAGATAATATCAAGCTACTCAAAAATTCATTTCATCGAATAAGCGAGACTGGAATGAGAAGCTTAGTGAATGTCATTGGGCCTACCGAACCACAGTTCGGATCCTGACAGGCAACATACCTTTTTCCTTGATATACGGGTGCGAAGCGGTCATACTGCTAGAAATCAAGATGCCGTCATTACGAGTCACTTTAATGACTAGAATGACAAAGGAGGACAATGATCGATTGCGTATCCAAGAGCTCGAAGTCCTAGATGAGAGGCAGTTACAATCTCAACAATACATTGAGTTGCATCAAGCGCGGATCTCAAAGGCCTTCAATAAGAAGGTTAAGCAAAGGATTTTCGATAAAGGAGATTTGGTTTTAGCCGTCAGACGACCGATGATCATGATGCACAAAACCAAAGGCAAATTTCAGCCCAAATGGGAAGGACCGTTTGTGATAGAAACAGTCTATTCGGATAGAGCATATCGCCTTATGACTACAGACGGAGACTTACTCATGATGCCAATCAATGGCAAGTTCCTAAAGAAGTATTATCCTTGATGAAATCCTTCTCATGATCAAGTTAACATTACACCTCTGATCAAGACCTTCAGATCCAAGATATGTAGAAAGAGCGCTCCTCTCTTTCTCTGACGAGATCATACAACCATAAACCAGTGTCGAGCCGATCGAACACCAGTTGTATCAAAGAAGAGTCAAGGTTACGAATTCACTATCGGCTAGTATTGAGCCGATCGAATGCCTTTGACATTGAAGAAGAAAACAAGGGATCAAGCTGTTTTAGCCTTGTCACTCTTCTCTAGTATATAAACATGTACATATCCTCAACTTATAAGAATAGGTCATATTTTGAAGTCAAGCATGCCTAAGCAACGGTTTCGGGCAGATGGCTTATTTAGCCTGACTTTTCTATGTATAATGGTGCCATACCTCTCTGCTCTAGTTCGATCGATCGAAGTTCGACCCAACGGCAAAAGGTCCGACCAAACAAATGAGTTTATTGGATGACTTATTAAGCCAAACTCATCGAAGAAGGTTCATGATGCATTCTCTTATAAAACCTTTCCACTGTTTCCATGTTCATACCAAGACGTGGCGATCAACCAAATGGTACCCGATTGAATCAAGGATCAAAGGAGTTTAGCTGATGACTTGGCAAGCTGAACTCATTGAATAAGGTTCGTGACACATCCTGATACAGAATCTCTCCAATATGGAAACAAGATAAGGGTTGACAGAGACTTCCCGAGTAACGATAATCTTCGAATCAAGATCTCGCGGAATCATGTCTGCTCCTTTAATCCCCAACTCACCTGTAGAGTGAAAACCCAGGGGAAGCATCACGTTACTTAAAGTAACAAAATAATCTAACGTCTCTAACGGCTAAGGATAGAGGGAAATGTTGGCCTTTAAGCCCAACATAAGTCCTTGACAACTCATCATGCTGAGGGGAATGGCTAGCCTGACTCAAATGGTAGTTGGTAATGGCACAGCAAATCCATTGACAGCTGAGGGTTTGCTAAAAATCCTAAGGACCTGTTCCCATTTGATTCCCTCACCAAAATCACTTACTAATTCCCGTCCATGAAATGGTAAGACCACATAGAAAGGTATTCATATCCCTTGCGAAATCATGAGTCTAACCTATCATGTTAACATTAAACCTCTGATGGTGAGATTCTGGCCTACTCCCCGGTGGATAAAACCAACATCCTTGCGAATTTGGTCAACTTCTCTGGTGAATAAACTCCGCTTGTCATTCTCTTTAATAGAATGATATGTCCACTCAAATTACTGTTATGTTCAACCACCTCTAACAGTAAAGAATCCTTGTCAAGTTAACATCACACCTCTGACAAGTTGCTTTACAAATCCTCGCGAAGTTCTCTGACATAAAATCTTTCATGAGATTTATATTTCTCAGCTCCCCAGCAAATCTCTAGTAGACTCTCTTCAAAGTCTATTATTTTCCACTCAGTCCCCGATGGACTTTCTTGGTTGTCACGTTAACAATACACCTCTGACAATTTCTTCCAAAATATCTAAAGGAGATATTAATTTCCCACGGAATTTATAATCAAATCCTATTTCCCCCCACGGGATTATTCTTTTACCGTTATGTCCAGCTTGTCACCTCTAAACGGTAGAAATCCAGAGCTTGGTAGCAGTTCTCAATCAATTATGTCCATATTACCTCTGAACTGACAGATAACCAAGTCTCATCTTTCAGTCCAGTAGGGACTATTCCTTAGCCATTATGTCCAGTTTGCCACCTCTAAATGGCAGGGCTTTGAATCTAGCAACTTCTAATTGGTTATGTCCAATTTATCACCCTGAATCGATGGATACCTAGATCTCCCTTCTTATAGTACTTCAACTGTCATGTCCAGTTCGTCACCTCTAAACAGATAAGTCCATAACTTTGTTCTCCTTCCCTCTACCAAGGTCTTGAGTTCTTACTATCATGTTAATACGACTACCTCTGAATAGCGAATTCTGAGTCTGATGCCTCTTAGTTGGTCATGTCCATATTAGCTCTGAACCAACGGGTGCCCGATCTAATTCACCCTTGCAGTCCCTAGTGGGCTAGCTGCTAATTTAATGCGATTACCTCTGGCAGCGGATTTGGAGTTTAGTGTGCCTTAGTCTATCATATCTAGTATATCACCTTTGAATAGACGGGTCTCTAAAATCGTATTCACCTTCATTTTATCATCATGTCCAGATTATCACCTCTGAATGACAAAGTTTCAAGCTTGGTGGCTTCTCAATTGGTTATGTCCAGTTTATCACCTCTGAACTGACAGATAGCCAAGTCTCCCTTTTACTTACTGTTATGTCTAGTTCATTACCTCTGAACAGTAAACACTCCGAGTTTGATAATTTCTAATCGGTTATATTCAGTTTGTCACCTCTGAATCGATGAATATCCAATCTCATCTTTCTTTGTCATCATGTCCAGATTATCACCTCTGAATGACAAAATTTCGAGCTTAGTGGCATCTCAATTGATTATGTCCAATTTATCACCTCCGAACCAACAGATAGCCAAGTCTCCCTTTTGCTCACTGTTATGTTCAGTTTGTAACCTCTGAACAGTAAACACTCCGAGTTTGGTAATTTCTAATCGGTTATGTCTAGTTTGTCAACTCTGAACCGATGAATATCTAATTTCATCTTTCTTTGTCGTTATGTCTAGTTCGTCACCTCTGAATGATAAGGCTTTGTATCTGGTGATTCCTACTTATCATGTCCAGGTTATCCGATGATCTTTAATCTGTTATGTTAATATTTACCTCTGAATAGTAAAGATCGTCAAGCTCATTTCTTCCATCCTCATCTCAATATGATTTGAGTCGAGCCATTTCTCAAATTTGTAACTAATTCTATCAGTTTATCACCTCTGATTAGATTAGTTATACCATTATATACAAGTTGAAAGGAAGAACTGAAAAGTTCTAAAAATCTCAACGAAGGAGAAAGAGGAGAAAGAGACTTGTTTCTATAAAAATTAAAAGAGAAGTAATTCTCTCTCTATTCAGCCCAATCGGGCTTTTATAGACATAAGATGTCTTAATTTCAAATCCTCAAAAGGAGCGCAGGCGGCCGTTTCAAATCAATTTGAAACGGCGCTTAAGCGCCTTCCTGAGAAGCCCTGCTTCAGCCCCGCCAAGGGCTAACTCCGTTGTGAGTTCAGTGTTGACCCGCGCGACGCTTGAGTAACTTCGTTGAAAGACGAGCCTTAGCTCTGCTAAGAGCTCATCTCTACCTTCGCGGAAATTCAGTGCTAGCTTCGCCAGAAACTTGTTCCTGACTTAGTTGAAAATCTGTCTTCAGCTTCGCTGGAAGCTTAGCTCCGCTAAGAACTTTTATTTCCTCCTAAGGAAAAGAATTACCTAAGCTAGTCCATTTGAGATGTTCTCGAATCGAAAAGGAGGGGAACAAAGTAGACAAGCAGAAAATAAACATTTTTATTGATTCAAAAGGGAAGATACATTGATACTACTTCAAGATTATCTTTCAACAGCAGAATCTTTGCTCTCAAGGCATACAAGTTGTCCTATCTGCTTTCAGGGGGATAAGCCAAACCAACTGGACACGAAAGGCCTTCCTCCTGCACAAGGTCGTAATCCTTCACTTAATGGCAGATTTTGCCATCAAGAAGTTGGATCTTCTTTGATTAAAATTGGCAAGGGATTGATTGCCACCAGAAAGCTGGATCTTCCTTAAACAAAATTGGCAAAGGAAGGATCCAAGACCTTACTGGTGACGTCCGCCTTCCCGAAGTGGATCATCTCGGATAAGCGACTACCAGCCCCTTCCCGAAGAGGATCATTTTGGATAAGCGACTGCCAGCCTCTTCTTGGAACGCGCATCAGCTGCTCTAGTATGTTCCGCCTGCTTATGATCAAAGTTTCAACTTGAAAATCAAGAGGCAAGTTTTTGGTCTCTTTCAACAAGATGAAAGACGGGCGAGCACAGTTCGCTGCAATACAAATAGAAAACAAATTAACATCAAATCAAAGAGAGTGGAATGCTAAGTCAAAATTCTTTAGGCGAAGCTATCTAGTTGTTCCTTGAAGACGGATTTCAGCTAAGCAGAGGATAGCCTCGCTTGTACAGTAATGATAGACTAGCTTAGCATAAGCCAAGTTTTAACCCCGCCCAAGGCAGTTGACTGGAGAAGCCTCAAAATGGACCAAGTCCTAACCTCGCCTATATGGCTAGGCCAGACTGGCCCAGAGGGACGCAGTCTTGACCCCACCTATATGGCAAGACTGGCTCAACCTTAAAGAGGCTAAGTCCTAAGCCTTGCCTATATGGCAAATTTAACAGGCAGACAGTTCAAGGCAGCGACTCTGCATGAAAAGAGTGAGAATGCTAGCTTCGTCGAGAACCTGGAAAACAAAGCTGAAACCCTTTTCTGAAAGTCAACCAAATGCAAAGACCAAGGGAATTTAATCCCTAAGATAGCTGGTAAAGCTAAGAAGATTAAGGGAGATAAACTCCCTGAAAATCACTGGATGGCTGAGGCTCTCCAGTTCTTGATCGAGTGAGAGTCCCCACTACATCAGGGACCTCAGCCTCCTTGCTTGAGCAATGAAGAGAGGTCAGAAACAAATCTCCTAGAAAGAGAGGAGTATGTTTCCTTGGATAGGACTAAAAGAGCCCTATTTATAGGCCTCATGGTCTGACTACATCGCCACCATTTCAAGCTTAGAAGCACAGGCGAATTTAAGGCTTTCAAGTGCTTGGCCTTGAGAAAGGGAATAGTCTCCCTCGGGAATGAGCACGAAGTTATTTGAAGTTCAGAAAGGGAAATAATCTCCCTCGTTAATGCACGAGAGGATATTCTAACCTTGAAAAAGGGAACAATTCTTCTCGTAAATTGTGAAAAACGTTTAGCTTTGGGAACGGAGCGTCACTCCATCACAGCAAGCGCGAGGGTAATACCCATCTGAAGCGCGAAGCCACACCGGTAGACCGAAGCGCGAAGCTACCCATAAGCGCGAGGCTACCCAAGCGCGAGGCTACCCATAAGCGCGAGGCTACACGGAAGCGGATTCAATTCCTCGGCGAACCTATTCCAGCTTGAAAGTGGGGCTAAAGGCGAAGTTGAACTCAACCTCAAATGCGATGTCCATACCCACACACCATCAAAGCAGTTTAAAGTATTTCAAAATCTGAACCATTCTATTTCAGATTCACAAAAACTTTGAAGGGGTATTGTTAACACTCTAAAAAAGACAAGATTCCTAACTGGCCTGAACGATGTCTAACTTGTTGACATCTACAAAAGACAAGTGGCAGATAAGTCGACGACCAGTTCTTCACCCATCTCAAAGGAACGAATCAGCAATTTGGACTCTACTGATCCAGTGAAGCAGACAGTAAACCATGATCGTCCTTAAAAGCCCGTGAGAAGGCCCAAGTAGGTCCAGAGACACTAAGTTAGCTCAACATTTAGTTCCACACGAACCCACGAGATAAGTCTCGCATGAGAAACCAAAGTTGCTTAGCATCACAGGAAGCTCCTTCATAGCCTCGCTGCGAGCTAACTTACAGCTTCACCTGAAAATGCTCAGTTAACTCCGCAGAAAGTTAGCTTCGCTCGAAACTCCACGCAGCCGCGCAGAAGGTTGACTGGTAGCTTCGCCACAAGTTTTTTTCTAGCTCCGCTGAGAGCTTTCTTCTAACTTCGCCAGAAGCTTCTCCCAGCTCCGCTATGAGTTCAACGCAATGACTCCCCTGCGGTTCCTTTATAGTCACTTTGACTAATCAAATCTCCAGAAGAAATCAAATCTCCAGATGAGATCATGTTGATTGAAATCAAATTTGGCAGTTGTCCGCCATGATCTTTTGACTGTCCCAATCAGGTAAGAAGATCAGAGGAGATCTTTCAATTAACTAGAGAGGATCAAGGGAGTATCCCTTATTTAGCGGAGCGAATCAAGGGATTAGCGCTATATGCTATCCCTAGCTTCGCAGAAGTGATTCTAGCCTCGCGGTAAGGCTACTTTCCAGATACAAAACAGATTGATTTAATCTGTTTCCAGATTTTCAGGGCGATTATACCCCTGTTCTCCCTATAAATAGCCTACCAGAGGCACACAAGAGGGGAGAGGACAGACGGGTAAGGATAGAGAGGAGATTAGAGATCTACTCTCTCGCTTCCAAGGTTAAGCTCAGGATCTTGAAAAGATTCAAGTCCAAGAGGCTTTGAAAAGTATAAGCTTCTTTGGTGGTTTCAAAACTTAAGCCAACAAGAGATCTACTCTCTCGCTTCAAAGAATTTAGAGAATTACTTCTCTAATCCTACGAGGATAAATTCAGGGTGCTAATACCCTAAAGATCTTCCTCCCTCTCAAGGAATTTCTAGAACCAGGCGAGAAGAAATTCCCAAGCAGAGGCAGTTCGATCTTCAGACCGATCGCATCGTCAAAAGGATAAAGTAATCGCGCGCTGATCAGATTCCTACCGGCACACTTCCCCAGAAATCTAAGAGGAGATCTACCTGTAATTTTTTTCAATTACTGTATTTAGCTCCTCGATCTCTTTTGTAAGTTTTCCCCTTTGCAAAATCAATGGAAAACAGCAACCACATCTACACAAGAGGCAAGGCACAAAGCCAAACTCCAACAATCACCTCTACACTAGAGGGATAGGCACAAAGCTAAAACTCCAACCACAATCACCTCTACACAAGAGGGATAATCACAAACCCAAAGCACAACCACCTCTACACTAGAGGGATAGGCTCAAACCAAAGCAAATAAGAGATTACAACACTTGGTGATCCAATGATCACAAACAATATTCCGCACAAAACTAGATCCTATAGATAGGATAGATATGACAGCTCAAGTGTGAGAAAATAAAGTGTTTGGAAAGAAAAATAACAAAGAAAAACTCTTGAGAAAAACAACAAATATATATTGAAATCAAGATCAAAACCAATCTCCCAAAGGCTCTCTTTTCGTTGATTTTTCCAGCACTTTAAAACAAATAAAAGATAAATATTTTTAGCACAAAAACTCTTTAAAAACTTGCTGCTAAAATACTTGTATAGATGGGAAAATTTGCTCTCAAAATTCTTATTAAAAACAGCCCAAGAGATTGCTATTTATAAGCCTCTCCAAAATATAGCGGTTGGCAGCTGGAAAAGCCAAGAATGCCCTTTCGGTCGATCGACAAACGATCATAATTCTGATCGTTGTGCCTCCGGTTGACCGCCCGGTCAACCGGGCACAGCCTGTTGGTCGACCGCCCGGTCGACCGGCAGCACCCGAGAGTAGGGTGCTTACAGTCAGTCGACCGTGCGGGCGACCGGCCTTCTAGGCTGAACCTTGTGCACGTTTCGTGCACATCAGTTGACCGGTCTGGTCGACCGACCCCTGGTCTGGTCGACGGTCCGGTCGACCGCCAGTAGGATCTGGCAGTATTTCAGAACTTAAAACTTAACCATTTTAATTCCAATAAAATCCCATAAATTCTCATAAATTTCACAAAAATAAGTTCTTGTAAGATATTTGAATAACAAATATGTGTGACCAAAAATCAACACATATTACAAACTATTTGAACTATTTTTGTGATATAAAATATTTAGCCTTAAATAAAAACAGTATTTTCCAAAAACCAAACTTCTAAAGGAAAATACGGTTTTTCTATAAACTTGTATAAATATAAAAATATGATATTGAAACACATTTGAAGCATATTGTATATGAATATAATCCTATACACATGTAGTAGATATATTTATGTTTTTGACATAAAATTCAAAATAGGTTTTGTTTAAATACAAAACTCCAAACACATGAAATAGAATATCGAAATAAGTTTTTCCAAATATGTGAATCACAGATGTATATAGATGAAATCCAATATACATTAAAAAATGTAAACTTGTTATGATTCTACCTGTTCATGAAAACCATATATATGTAAAGTAGAAATCCAAAAGCGGCTAAACCAAAAATCAAACTTATTGAACTTGTGTGTGTGTGTGTGTGTGTGTGTGTGAACTTGAGCATATCAACACAATCTATCTTTATACAAGATCTAAACAAACCGAAGTCTTCTTATCGATCCTTATCTTCAAGACGACCCAATCCAAACACGATCCAAAGAGCTTGACTTCAACCGAGTGCTAGATATGATCTGGACGCGCGAGCTCTTGAGTCTACACGTATTAGCTCCCAAAAACTCCTTTGTTGAAGCTAAACGCCTACTAAGATCTTGATTAAATATCTGAAACTAAATAGACACAAGATCATTAGTATTATAACTACATGAGTTAATCTTCATCAAAACTAGAGCGATTGGCATTTGGGCCAACAATCTCTCCCTTTTTGATGATGACAAAACTCATGGAGTTATATATGCATGGATTAAAGATAAGCTTCATTGAAGCTCCCCTTAACTCATGCATAGCAATAAACAATAAAGATATTTAATGAAATGCATAAACTAAATAAGACATATATGCATAAACTGAGATATAAACATGCATATATAAACTCTCAAAATTCTTCTCCCCCCTTTTTGTCAATTCATCAACAAAGGGGTGAGGACAATCAAACAATAAAGATATATATACAATATACATTCATGAAGAGGAGAGGCGTAAAGTTAGCTCCCCTGCATACATGCATTACATGGAGAAGGGATGACCAGACCCTAATTCACATAAAATATAATATACAATGTATAAGCGGAGATGTTAAGCTCCCCCTACACACGTGTATCACGTAAAGAAGAGAGGTCAAGTTCCTCAATATAAGATACACTTCAACATGAATCTATATAGAGAGACGATGTTAAGCTCCCCTTGCATATAGGCGAAACATATTAACAAATTTTAGAACCACTTTTTAAAACAAATTTTTGAAATTTCTTGAAATCAACAAATAAATTTTGATACCAATGAAATCAAATAGTAGTTGACAAAGATAAAAGTAGGTACCACTTGAAATTTTTTTTTTATAAGATACCATAGTAGATTTTAATACCAATTGAAGGTGAGACATGAAGTTCATTTTGATATCAAATAAATACCAATTGAGATACCAATGAAATCAATATATAAGCTTGTATAGATACCAATTAACGTTTAGAATAAAATCAAGCTTAACATAAACATAATTTTTTGCTTTAAAATAAATGTAAAAACATTGTAGAGACAAGCACAATCAAATCATATATATGTATGTATGAAAATAGAAATACCAATTGACATTGATACTCATTGAAATTTGAATCATACATATAACAAATATGAGTATACATAAACAAAATTCCTTGAAGATCAAGTGTATAACTCATACCTACCACCCTATTCATGCACATGATAAAAGATATTCAATAAGGGTATATAAAGCATGGCCGCCTAACTATCTGCCCTTAAAAGGTAGGGGTTTCAAAAAATCATGATTTGAAAATATTTTAGCATAATTTGAAAACTCTACCATTTGAAGAATTAAGAAACGAGTTTAAAATAATATTTGAAATACTAGTTAAAATCTTTCAAGACATAAAACCAAATCATATATCTCATGAGGTATTGCTAAGTACATAAAAATTGTAACTCAAGATCTATAAAAGCTCAAAAATGATACTCATAAAACAGGGTCATGAGTAAACACAAATAATGAGAGTGTACGAGAATCATGTGAAAAGTATAATTGTGGAAATAGGCAATGAAGCTCAATGAAATTCCTTTATAAACATGAAAAACATAAAAATTTAATTTTCATCAAAACAATACAAACTTCAAGGCATATGTTATTTTGTCTAAACTAGAAGTATATATACATATCCCAAACACAAGTGAGTCCATAATAGAATTTTGCATGAAAAGAAAGTGACTTTAGGATAAACATGTATATCTAATAGTTTTAGACAAAATTAACATATACATGAAGATAAATACATTTTTATGAAAACATGTACAAAAATAGGGAAAACAAGTATAAATGAAAAATCATCAAAAGTAGGTTATACATGTACATGTAATGAGCACAAATGAGCAACGAAGCACAAACACATAATTGTTGGCCCAAAAGGTTACACTCTCCATTTATTGAGTTTTGATGATGACAAACCAAATTAGTGCTATTTGGTACTAATGAGTTTGTTTAAGATAAGTTTCAGGTTAGTACCACATTTGGAGGCCATTGCTTAGCTATTGCAACAACTTCTAGGTTTCATGAAGAAAAGAAGGCATATTGCATATCAAGGAAGGAACATAGAAGAAGGGGCTCTAGCAAGGCATAGCATGGCTCAAAGACTTGAAGATTGCTCAAGAAATCTTTAATTATTTTGTTTTTAGTTTTATAGTTTGTTAAAGAATAGTGGATAGGTTTGAAGCTCTATCACACACGTTTTTGCGCATACACTTAATCCAAAATAATTTCTTATAATTTATACAAAAATATTTTGGATATAAGATTTTGCCTACAGATATATATTTATGTTTTATGGTAATCCCTGTTCAAAAGTATTTTTGTCAAAATCAAAATCCCTTTTAATTTTTCTGTCCAAAACCTGGTTTTGACCTGAGCCAGTCGACCGGACAGTCGACCGGACCTATGTCAGGTTTGGCCGGTCGACCGGCCCAGTCGACTGTAGTTCTGGGTGTACATGTATCAGTGTGCACGTTTTTGCGGTCGACCGCACGGTCGACCAACTGTAACTCAGTCTGCTCTCGGATAGATTGGGTCGACCGGGCGGTCGACCGCTGGCCTGCAACGGTCATAATTTGGACGTACGGTCGACCGGCCAATCGACCGAACTATCCGTTGAACAGTAACGGGCAGTTTTTTAATGAGCTGTTTTATTTTGTCTTCTTGTGTTTAAAATTTGATTTAGGGATATATTTCAAATCTAATATGACTTAATTAACCTTAAGTTTGTATTATCCCTAAACCCTAGCCCTCTCCTATAAATAGGGGTGTTTGGGAAGAGTTTGTTTACAACAATTTTTGCAAGAAAAATTCAAAAGTTTAAGGCATTCAAAAGAGCTTTGTTTCTTAGTTTTTGTGCTGAAATTCTATCTCATTTTCTGAAGTGTTTTTGAAATACTCTCTGATTTAGTTTTCTTTCTTCACTTACAACAAGAGCTTCATTCCTACTCATTGTTCTCTAAGGACCTTTTGTAAGGGAAGAGACATTTGAAAGAGAGAGTTTGTGATCTTTTGACTACTCAGAAATTGCTTGTAATTGAGATTGTGGAGTTTGGTACTCCGGTGTAATTGTGATTTCTTTGTGATAGTGGAAGTAGCTAGAATCCTTCTGGGGAACGCGGGGAGTAGAGCTGGGTGCTCGAACCTCGATAACATATCCTTGTGTTTGCGATTGGTTTACATTCTTGCACTCCTTTACATTACTTTTCTAGCACTTATTACTTGCTTTCATTCATCTTGTGAATCTTGTGTGGTGATTGTTACATCTTATTTTTAATTTGTCCATTGATTAGCAAAATCACCTATTCACCCCCCCTCTAGGTGATTTTCAATTGGTATCAGAGCTTGGACTCTAGGTTTTGGCTTAACATCCATAGAGAGATCCTTAAAATTTGCTAATCAACATTTTCATTCATACATTCATACTCTAGTAAACATGGCCGATAACATTAAAACCCCTCCTAAATTTGATGGACTTAATTTCCCTATTTGGAAGGTTAGGATGACTATATTTTTGCAATCTTTGGGTAGCTTAGTGGCCAAGTCCTTGACCAAACCCTATGTAGCACCCGATGGTGATGAGAGCACTTGGACCGACTTCAACTTTAGAGAATACGAGGCTAACTCCAAGGCCCAAAACTCCCTATTAACCGCCTTGAATGAGGATGACCTTACACGGGTAATTCATTGCCAATCCGCCTATGAGATTTGGCAACACTTATTGGTCACACACGAAGGGACTTCACAAGTCAAGAGAGCTAAGATAGATCTCTTGAGGTCCCAATATGAGTCATTTAAAATGATTGATGATGAGTCTATTGATAGTATGATTACAAATTTACTAAAATTACTAATGGTCTTTCTTCCTTAGGTGATGACATCTCCAACGATCAAAAGGTGCGGAAAGTGATTCGGGCTCTTCCGTCTTCATGGGAGATAAAGGCCACCACCTTAAAAGAATTGAACGACAAGGACGAGATGGACCTCATTAGTCTCATTGGGAACCTAAAGACCCATGAGATGGAGAAGAAGGCAAGAGAAGAGGCCACTACATCAAAGAAAAAATCCATAGCCTTCAAGACTTCATCCACCAATGATGACGATGAAGAAGATGAAGAAGAAGATGAGGAGCTAACTCTACTTGTGCGGAATGTCAAAAGGTTGTACCAGAAAAACAAGCTCAACTTCCGGAGAAAATTTGAAGGCAAGGAGAGAAGGATCATTTGCTACAATTGCCACAAACCCGGACATATCATGGCGGATTGCCCGGAGTTCAAGAAGAAGATGACTTCCTCCTTCAAGCCAAAGAAGCCGGAGGAAAAGAAAGCATACAAGGCAACGTGGGATTCGGAAAGCGAGTCCGAAGAAGAGGTGAATACGGCGAACATGTGTTTCATGGCAAACACTCCTAAGGTAACCCCTCAATCTCATGATGATGAAGATGATGAATTAAGTAAGGAAGTTCTTGTACATGCTTTTGTTGAACTTTCCGAAACTTATGATAACAAGAAACTTGAATGCTTAAAATTGCAAAAGGAAGTTGCTTTTCTCAAAAATCAACTTGCTATGGTTTCTAAAGAAAAGGATGATATTTCTTCTAATCTTATTTCTATTCAAAATGAGTTTAATGCCTACAAGGTTTCTTGTAAGGGAAAATCTCCTATTGTTGATAAAAATGAAATTTCTTCTTTTAAATCTAAAATTAATGATTTTGAAAAAGTTTTGAAAGATTGTGCTTTTAACACTAAGAAACTTGAAGAAAAGTTTTCCAAAAAGCACACTTCACATGTTAAGTCTACTCATGCTCACACTACACATGCTAAATCTTTTCATGCTCACAACTCTCATGCTCACAAATCACACACTCATTATGCTTTCAAATATGGTAGAGTATATAGATGCACATATTGTGGTAAGAATGGACATTTAGCTAAATTTTGTTATGACCAAGTTAATAGATCAAATAATCTTGTGTGGGTTAATGAAACTAACCCTCTAGGACCCAAGAAAATATGGGTACCAAAATCAAGTCCTAAATTATTTGATGTAGGTACACACCAAGGCTCCAAGACGTAGGGAGCGGTGGTACCTTGATAGTGGTTGTTCAAGACATATGACGTGGGATATCAACAACTTTACAACCCTATCAAGGTACATGGAAGGTGGCTCCGTCACCTTCGGGGATGACTCTAAAGGAACTATCATCGGTATAGGTAACATTCAAATTGGTGCATCTCCTATTATAGAGAATGTTGTTTTAGTAGATGGTTTAAAACATAATTTGCTTAGCATTAGTCAACTTTGTGACCGTGGACTTAAAGTTGTTTTTGATGATTCTTCTTGCAAGATTTTTGATGTTAAATCCGATGTTTGTATTCTTACCGGTTTTCGTGATAATAATGTTTATATCATTGACATGCTTAATTTAGATTGTTCTACTAAATGCTTGAATGCTTTTGATGAAAATTCTTGGCTTTGGCATAGAAGATTAGGACATGCATCTTTTGACCATCTTGCTAGAATTAATTCTAAGGATTTAGTAAAGGGTATACCTTGCTTGAAGTTTGAGAAAGACCGCATTTGTGGTGCGTGCCAACTTGGGAAACAAACCAAGTCTTCCTTCAAACCAATTAAGGATATCATGACTACTAGGCCCTTAGAACTAATTCATATGGATCTTTTTGGACCAACACAAACTAAAAGTTTAAATGGTAGTAGATTTGCATTTGTTTTAGTTGATGATTTTTCCCGTTTCACTTGGGTTTTCTTTTTGCAAAGTAAAGATCAAACATTTTCTCATTTCAAAATTTTTCGAAAAAGAGTTGAAAAAGAAAAGGGTTTTTCGATTTTGAGAATAAGGAGTGATAGAGGTGGTGAGTTTGTTAACCAACTCTTCATGACTTATTGTGATGAAAAGGGAATCAAGCATGAAATGTCTTGTCCTAGGACTCCACAACAAAATGGAGTAGTAGAAAGGAAAAATAGAACACTTCAAGAGATGGCTAGGACAATGATAAGTGAATATGACCTCCCTCAATATTTATGGGCCGAGGCCGTAAACACCGCATGCTATATTTCAAATCGTATTTATGTGTGTAAGAATTCTTCCAAAACATCTTTTGAAATTTATCATTCTAGAAAACCTAATGTTGCATATTTTAAAGTTTTTGGATGCAAGTGTTTTGTTTTAAATACTAAAGAGAATTTGGGTAAATTTGATGCTAAGGCTTATGAAGCTATCTTTGTTGGATATTCTTCTACTAGCAAAGCATATAGAGTTTTTAATAGATCTTCACTTTCTATTGAAGAAACCATGCATGTTAAGTTTGAAGAATCTAATGTGGTTGTTGAGAATGTTGTAGAGATTGAACCATTAGGTGAAGACATGGAGAGACTATCCTTGAAGGACTCACCCGCTCAAGAAGAAAAGCAAGAATCAATTGGTGATGTTCAAGAGGATAAAGAGGAAAGCTCTCAACCGCTTCCTAAAGCTTGGAGATACGCTACAAATCATCCTAAGGAGCTCATCTTGGGTGATGCATCTAAAGGAGTCACAACACGCTCCAAACTCCATGACCTATGTGGTAACTTTGCTTTCATTTCTCATTTTGAACCCAAAGGCATTCAAGAAGCCGAGACGGACCCATATTGGTTGCTTGCCATGCAAGAGGAACTCAATCAATTTGAGCGCAACCAAGTTTGGCACCTTGTTCCTAAGCCCCACGATAGACCAATAATTGGTACTAAGTGGATTTTTAGAAACAAGATGGATGAGTCCAGAAATGTCATTAGGAATAAAGCTAGGTTAGTGGCCCAAGGTTACACTCAAGTTGAAGGAATTGACTTTGAGGAGACCTTTGCACCCGTAGCACGGCTTGAAGCCATACGGATGACACTAGCTTTTGCATCTTTCAAAAATTTTAAACTTTTTCAAATGGATGTGAAAAGTGCATTTTTGAATGGTTTTATTAATGAAGAAGTTTATGTTTCTCAACCTCCCAGTTTTGTTGATCATGTTCATCCCGATTTTGTTTTCAAACTTGATAAAGCTTTATATGGATTGAAACAAGCTCCTAGAGCTTGGTATGAAAGGCTTTCTAGTTTTCTAATTTCAAATGATTTTGTTAAAGGCAAAGTAGACACAACTCTATTTACTAAGCATGTTGATAATGATATATTAATTGTGCAAATTTATGTAGATGATATAATTTTTGGTTCTACTAATGAGCTTTTATGCAAGGATTTTGAAAAAGTCATGCAACTTGAATTTGAAATGTCTTCAATGGGTGAGCTCAATTTCTTCCTTGGACTCCAAATCAAGCAATTGCAAAACGGGACGTTCATAAGTCAAGCCAAGTACGCAAAGGAACTCGTAAAGAAGTTTGGACTTGAAGGCTCAAAGACTTGCAACACTCCCATGGCAACTACAACCAAGCTTGATAAAGATGACCAAGGTAAAAATGTTGATATTAAATTATATAGAAGTATGATAGGAAGTCTTTTATATTTAACGGCAAGTAGGCCGGATATCATGTTTAGTGTGTGTCTTTGTGCTAGATTTCAATCGTGTCCTAAAGAGTCCCATCTTATTGCGGTAAAACGCATTATTCGTTATATTAAGGGCACTATTGGGATGGGTCTTTGGTATCCGAAAATCGGAGATTTCTCAATGACGAGTTATTCGGATGCCGACTATGCGGGTTGTAGAGTAGATAGAAAGAGTACTAGTGGGACATGTCAATTTCTTGGTAATTGTCTTGTTTCATGGTCCTCTAGGAAACAAAATTCCGTAGCACTCTCAACCGCCGAGGCGGAGTATGTTGCCGCGGGGGCTTGTTGTGCACAAGTCCTTTGGATGAAACATACTCTCCTTGATTTTGATTTGCATTTTGATCATATAAAAATATTTTGTGATAATACTAGTACTATACACATGACTAAGAATGCAAATCAACATAGTAAGACCAAGCACATTGAGATTAGATATCACTTTCTTAGAGATCATTTTGAGAAAGGAGATATAGATATTGATTATGTTTCTACGGATTTGCAACTAGCCGATATTTTCACTTAACCTCTTGATTTTGCTAGATTTTTGTTTATTTGTGGAGAACTTAATGTTTGTATTATTGATTAAACATGTGATTCCTAACCTTTTTGATGTATGACAAAAAGGGGGAGAATAAGTTAGTGCATGATAAAAATAAATTTATATGGTCTTGGTTCCATATGAGTTTATATGAGAAATACCAAATAAGTTAGTGCATGATAAAAATAAATTTATATGGTCTTGGTTCCATATGAGTTTATATGAGTTTATACATGTTTTTGTTGTCTTGTTTTGTTTTCATGCGTTTTTGAGAATTCTTGTGTTTGTTAGTATGTGATTTTCATTATTGTTTCAATTGGTTTAAATTGGTATCAAGAGAATATATGTTTTTTTTGTTTTCAACGAATTCTTGTGTTTTGATGTTTTCTTTATATAGCATAATTTGAGGGGGAGTTTTCTCCTCAACTATATTTTCATCTTGTAGCCTATTTGTTTTGTCATCATCAAAAAGTGGGAGATTATTGGCCCAAAAGGTTACACTCTCCATTTATTGAGTTTTGATGATGACAAACCAAATTAGTGCTATTTGGTACTAATGAGTTTGTTTAAGATAAGTTTCAGGTTAGTACCACATTTGGAGGCCATTGCTTAGCTATTGCAACAACTTCTAGGTTTCATGAAGCAAAGAAGGCATATTGCATATCAAGGAAGGAACATAGAAGAAGGGGCTCTAGCAAGGCATAGCACGGCTCAAAGACTTGAAAATTGCTCAAGAAGTCTTTAATTATTTTGTTTTTAGTTTTATAGTTTGTTAAAGAATAGTGGATAGGTTTGAAGCTCTATCACACACGTTTTTGCGCATACACTTAATCCAGAATAATTTCTTATAATTTATACAAAAGTATTTTGGATACAAGATTTTGCCTACAGATATATATTTATGTTTTATGGTAATCCCTGTTCAAAAGTATTTTTGTCAAAATCAAAATCCCTTTTAATTTTTCTGTCCAAAACCTGGTTTTGACCTGAGCCAGTCGACCGGACAGTCGACCGGACCTATGTCAGGTTTGGCCGGTCGACCGGCCCAGTCGACTGTAGTTCTGGGTGTACATGTATCAGTGTGAACGTTTTTGCGGTCGACCGCACGGTCGACCGACTGTAACTCAGTCTGCTCTCGGATAGATTGGGTCGACTGGGCGGTCGACCGCTGGCCTGCAACGGTCATAATTTTGGACGTAGGTCGACCAGCCAGTCGACCGAACTATCCGTTGAACAGTAACGGGCAGTTTTTAATGAGCTGTTTTATTTTGTCTTCTTGTGTTTAAAATTTGATTTAGGGATATATTTCAAATCTAATATGACTTAATTACCTTAAGTTTGTATTATCCCTAAACCCTAGCCCTCTCCTATAAATAGGGGTGTTTGGGGAGAGTTTGTTTACAACAATTTTTGCAAGAAAAATTCAAAAGTTTAAGGCATTCAAAAGAGCTTTGTTTCTTGGTTTTTGTGCTGAAATTCTCTCTCATTTTCTGAAGTATTTTTAAAATACTCTCTGATTTAGTTTTCTTTCTTCACTTACAACAAGAGCTTCATTCCTACTCATTGTTCTCTAAGGACCTTTTGTAAGGAAAGAGACATTTGAAATAGAGAGTTTGTGGTCTTTTGACTACTCAGAAATTGCTTGTAATTGAGATTGTGGAGTTGGGTACTCTAGTGTAATTGTGATTTCTTTGTGATAGTGGAAGTAACTAGAATCCTTCTGGGGAAGGCGGGGAGTAGAGCTGGGTGCTCGAACCTCGATAACATATCCTTGTGTTTGCGATTGGTTTACATTCTTGCACTCCTTTACATTACTTTTCTAGCACTTATTACTTGCTTTCATTCATCTTGTGAATCTTGTGTGGTGATTGTTACATCTTATTTTTAATTTGTCCATTGATTAGCAAAATCACCTATTCACCCCCCTCTAGGTGATTTTCAATAATAACCAAATGTATCTCACTACTTGTACAAGTATATACATAAGTTTTAACAAAAAGTTCCATCTAAACATGTAATCAAAACATGAAGTGCACAAATATCAACAAACATGATCATTAGGGTAAATTCACGTGCTTTAGAGTTAGGATATACATAATAGCTAAAGTATAGTGAGAACACAAAAATATAAATTCATATAACATAGGTGTATCTCAAAGGACTATCTATTTATATCACATGTCTAATTACATTATATTTAACATAATTAGCATTAAAACATGATATGCTAAAAATTAATAATATAAAAACATGTAAACAACATAAGGAGTTAGAGATAGTTACCAAAACCAATAGGAATAATCTCTAGATCTCTAAAATATGGTGATCCTCCCACCAAACTTCTCTTGAAAGTGATACATCCAAAAGTGTCACCATTTAGCTCGGAACGCATCCACCATCAAGACACCAATACCCTCACGTTAAGTGAGAGTCCACACCTACATCAAATACAATAGGGGTGAATTTGGTACCCATACCTTATTGGGTCCATGGGGTTAGCTCCTTTCCTAACCCAAATAAATTTGTTTGCAAAATCTGAATCTTGTATTCTATCATAACAAAATTTTACAAGGTGGCCCTTATGTCCACAATGTGTACAAGTGTACACATGAGCATACATAGAATCATGTGTGTGAGTATGATGAGCATGTATATGTTGTGTTTTGTGTGTATGCATATGAGGAGCATGTTTCTTGCGAAACATGGATCCCAATCGCGTGTAGTTCATGGCACATTGGCTCAAAGTGGAGCCCAAATAATATGTTGGCCCAAAGGCCTATCACCCTAGTTTTGATGATGATCAACTCATGAAGTTATGTTTACTAATGATCTTGTGTTTAATTAGTGACAGATTCATTATCAAGATCTTAGTAGGTGCATAGCTCAACAAAGGATAAAATGACAAGATTTGGAGCTAGCACGGTGAGATCCAAGGAGCTTTTGGATCAAGCTTGGACCAAGTCAAGAAGATGAGAAGCCTTCAAGTGAAGACTTCAAGAAGATGAAGACTTGTGTCTAGGTATAAGATTTTGTTTTTGTTTTAGAGTAAAATGTAAAGGATAGATAGTTGGTGGATTGCTCAAGTATTATACACACACACACTCTTGATAGAATTGTTTTCATAAAAGATTTTTTTGGTTTACAAAAGATTTTTCATTTTGGAAAAATACAAGTTTGATTTTGGTGTTTCTCATATACTTATCTTTTAATCTAAAACCAAGTTTAGAGCTTTATGACAAAAACATAGATATTTCATTATGATTGTGTAGTGGATCATATCCATACACACTATGCTTTAAAAGTATATCTTGTTTTTGTATTTGATGAAGATTTGGGAAAAGATGTTTTGGAAAAACAAAGTTTAGGAAACATGTTTTGGAAAATACAGTTTTTATCATGAGCCAAATATTTTCATATTACGAAAATAGTCCAATCTTTTATAACATGCCTTGATTTTGTGCAAGCATGTTTGTTTATCAAAGTATATTGGTTAAACTATTTTTGTAGATTTTTATGTATTTTATGGGATTTTATTTTAGCCAAAAAGACTAACTTTTTAGTCCCAGAAAACTGTTTCAGGCTTCAGATAAGTCGACTTGCTCCCTATATAGTCGACTAATCCTGGAGTCGGCCGACCGGACCGGTCGACCGACGTGCACAGATGTGCACGCCTTTGTGTACTGGAGGACGGCCGACCGTGCCAGTCGACCGCTCCAGAGAGCAGAGCTCTCTGGAAAGTTCGGCCGACCGTACGGGTCGACCGACAGAGAGTTAGACTCTCAGCTCCAGTGAGTCGGTCGACCCAGGCGGTCGACC
The DNA here is from genome assembly GCA_038442645.1 of Agave tequilana. Classification (NCBI taxonomy): domain Eukaryota; kingdom Viridiplantae; phylum Streptophyta; class Magnoliopsida; order Asparagales; family Asparagaceae; genus Agave; species Agave tequilana. Next base: position 73,347 of record JAVJIF010005457.1, read on the forward strand.
GTGGCTCCAACGGTCAGAAATCTGACCGTTGGCGGTCGACCGCACGGGTCGACCGGCAGTTCTGACAAAGCCCCAACGGCTAGTTTTTGACAGCCTATATATTTGGGGGTTTGTGGACTGTTTTCACCAAGATTTGGAGAAGTTTTTAGAGCCAGTTTTTTCCACTCTTTTCAGAAGTTTTTCTCCACAAAATAGAGAGCAAATACTTCCAATCAAAAGGGAAGATTTTATCAAGAGAGTTTTAAAGTGATTCTTTGAGTTTTCCTCCACCATTCTCTTCTCACACAAACACTTGAGCATCCATTGATTATTCATTCTATAGGAGTTTTGTAGTGAGATTGTTTTTAGGTGATCAAAGTGTTGTGATCACCAAAGACTTCATTTGTTCTTTGAGGAGACGGGCAAGTGTGCTCGTGGTTGTTTAGGGTTCGGGTGCGAACTCTTGTTGTTTGAGGTGCGGCCTCGGCGAGCCGGTGGGCTTGCGTGTGTACGGGACTAGAGAGTCCGAGGGCTTGTAGGTGTTGCGGCACCGAGGAGAGATCCATTGGGATCTTGCATAGTGGAAATCCTTCGTGTGTCGAAGGCGGGGATGTAGAGCAAGTGTGCTCGAACTCGAAACATACCCTTGTGTTAGCGATTGCTCACTCTCTCTCTCTCTTTGTCTTTTTTATATCTTGCATGTGTTTATTGTTCATCTTTATATGCTAGATATACATTGTGTGCTTAATTGATATACTTGCGTGGGATTGTTGCTAACACTTGTATTCAACCAAGAGAGCCAACGCGGCACCTCAACCCATTCAAGGGGAATCTAGAGGAGTTTGTCCAGAGCCCTTCACGGGGAATTCGGCAACACTCTTGTGTTATACATAGTGTTTAGTGTAAAAGATTTAATTAGGTCATAATTGTTTTAGCTTTCGCATTATTTGCATCATTTACCTTTAAGTGACCATTAGATTAGCTTTCACCTATTCACCCCCCTCTAGGTGAACCTTACATAATCTACACTCTTCTTTAACATACATATATCATTTTCAACATTAGAAGAAGTAGAGCATGCAATAGAAATACTAGATGATGAAGTTATAATAGCATGGTAAACATGTAAATCTAAATCATTTTTCAAAAATTTATTTTCATTTGAAACAAATTTCAATTCTTTTGAAATCATCGAAGAATTGTTCTCTTTTAAAACACAATCATGTTTTGAAGACAAAACTTCATTATTCTTCAAAACAACATTTCAATTATTTTTATTCTTTAAAATTTTGTTTTCATTTAAGGCAAGATCAAGTTAGGATTTCAATGAGTCCCTTTCACTTGAAATCTCAACCATCTCTTGTAAAACCATATTAAGTTTTGAAAATAAATTCTTATTTTCTTTTTTTTTAATTTATAACTCTTCTTTTTCAAAACTTTACACTTTGAAAGTAAGTTTTCACAAACTATAGACAGTTCTTCATTTAAAGCATCTGCATCCATGTTATCACAAAAAGAACTAGAACTATCATCTAGTTGAGTGTCCGAGTTTACCTCAAGGGAGTCAATTCCTTAGACCATGTAGCAACTTTCGTCGGACTCATCTCCACTAGATTCTTTTTCCATAAAGTTTGTCATTTGTAGCTCGGGAGATATCAATATGTTCCACACTGTAAAAGTAGAATCACAATGAGAAACTTTAGACAAATATTCTTTGCTAAGTGAATGCTTTAGTGCATATAGAGCTTGTGTATTATCCTCAATGTACTTGGCATTATCAAAATAAGTTTTCTTGGTAGTGGCAAGATAGACATGCAAACGAATGGCTTTTAAATAATCATTCTAAGCTTCCATATATCGATGTTAGAAACATCAAATATGGGAGGGGCAAGGTGATCTATGAGTGTATAGAGTATATGTGTGCAAATTCAAATCTAGATTAGTAAGCCAAGATCTCACTCCTAGGTGGTTAAACCTAATATTAGGAGCATAGGTTCTGATACCAATTGAAAATACACCTAGAGAGGGGATGAATAGGTGTATTAGCTATTCTAATGACAAATGATGTGGAAATAAAAAGTAATTGCAACACACTCGGTGAAACCAATGAGTGTAGCCGAATTCCCCATGAAGGGCTCTAGACTATCTCTTCTAGATTCCTCTAAATAAGAGTTGAGGTGCTATATGAAGCTCTCTTGGTTCAACACAAGATTGGGCACACAAACAATATCAAGCATGTAAGTGATATGAACAATATAAAATAATGCAAGATATAAGAGAGATAGAGTTTAGAGATAGTGGATCAAATACACACATATGTTTCGAGGTCGAGCCACTACTCTACGTCCCCACCTTCACACAGAAGGATTTTCACTACGTCCACACAGGATCTCCGATACAGGGAACCTCCACCGAGGAATTTGCAATTACAAATCTTGAGTAGGCAACTCCTCTCTCAACACAACCACCTCTACACAAGAGGCAAGACACAAAGCCAAATCCAACAATCACCTCTACACAAGAGGGATAAGCAAGAGGGATAGGCACAAAGCCAAAACTCTAACCACAATCACCTCTACACAAGAGGGATAACCACAAACCCAAAGCACAACCACCTCTACACTAGAGGGATAGGCTCAAAACCAAGGCAAATAAGAGATTACAATACTTGGTGATGCAATGATCACAAACAATATTCCTCACAAAACAAGATCCTATAGATAGGATAGATATGATAGCTCAAGTGTGAGAAATAAAGTGTTTGGAAAGAAAAAATAGCAAAGAAAAATACTTAAAAAAAAACATCAAATAGACATTGAAATCAAGATTAAAATCAATCTTCGAAAGGCTCTCTTTTCTTTGATTTTTTTCAACACTTTAAAAAAAATAAAAGATAAATCTTTTTGGCACAAAAACTCTTTAAAAACTTGCTACTAAAACAATTGTATAGATGAAAAAATTTGCTCTCTAAATTCTTGTTAAAAACAGCCCAAGAGATGGCTATTTATAAGCCTCTCCAAAATATAGCCATTGGCAGCTAGAAAAGCCCAGAATGCCCTTCCAGTCGACCAGCCAACGGTCATAATTCTGACCGTTGTGCCTACGGTCGACCGTGCACAGCCTGTCAGTCGACCGGCAGCACCTGAGAATTGGGTGCTTACAGTCGATTGACTATGCGGTCGACTGGCCTTCTAGGCTGGACCTTGTGCACATTTCGTTCACATCGGCCGACCGGTCCGGTCGACCGACCCCTGGTTCGTTCGACCGTCCGGTCGACCGCCAGTAGGATCTGGCATTATTTCAGAACTTAAAACTTAACCATTTTAATTCCAATAAAATCCCATAAATACTCATAAATTTCACAAAAAATAAGTTCTTGTAAGATATTTGAGTAACAAATATGTGTGTCCAAAAATCAACACATATTACAAACTATTTGAACTATTTTTGTGATATAAAATATTTGGCCTTAAACAAAAACGGTATTTTCCAGAAACGAAACTTCTAAAGGATAATACGATTTTTCTATAAACTTGTATAAATACAAAAATATGATATTGAAACACATTTGAAGAATATTGTATATGGATATAATCCAATACACATGTAGTAGATATATTTATGTTTTTGACATAAAATTCAAAATAGGTTTTGTTTAATTACAAAACTCCAAACACATGAAATAGAACATCAAAATAAGTTTTTCCACATATGTGAAACATAGATGTATATAGATGAAATCTAACATATTTTAAATCATGTAAACTTGTTTTGATTCTACCTATTCATAAAAACCATATATATGTGAAGTAGAAATCCAAAACTGGTTAAACTGAAAACCAAACTTATTAAATTTGTGTATGTGTGAACTTGAGCATATCAACACTATCTATCTTTATACAAGATTCAAATAAACCGAAGTCTTTTTGTCGATCCTCATCTTTAAGATGACCTGATTCAAACACGATCCAAAGAGCTTGACTCCAACCGAGTGCTAGATGCAATCTTGACGCGCGAGCTCTTGAATCTACACGTGTTAGCTCACAAAAACTCCTTTATTGAAGCTAAATACCTACTAAGATCTTGATTAAATATCTGAAACTAAATAGACACAAGATCATTAGTACTATAACTACATGAGTTAATCATTATCAAAACTAGAGCGATGGGCCATTGGACCAACACTATGGACACTCGGTAGTTTGTGATGATCATGGTGACAATCAGAACGTCATTGTGTGGGAAGTGTACAAATGGCGTCAGCGTCTGAGAACGAGATTGGTCTACTTAGAGTTGAGGGCAAATCTATTAGCACCATAGGGTATTTGCTCCTACGAGCCTCGTTGAGGTAGATGGCCTTCTTCTTAGTTGTGATGCCTTTTATTAGGGAAGCGTCAAAGATGGTGTTAACTTTTTGATACTGGATGAGAGTCCGGTTAACATAACTCTCTTGCTGTGAGTCTCAGGGTCCTCCTTCTGCACTTTGGTCTCCAAGGATTACTCGGTATTGAGAACAAACTCCTTAAGGTACCCTTTATTCACCAGCTCCTAGAGCTATCTCCGGAGAGAGCGGTAATCAGCGGTACAATGTCTTATTTCATCATGGAAAACTTATTATTCTCTGGCTCACGAACCTTTTAGGTTGGCAGGAGTGCCCTCGGGTGCTTCATCCAGTCTTAATTCTTGATGGAATTGAAGACATGGTCCACAGAGATTTTGAATGGAGTGAAGTTTGCGTCATCTCCGTAGGCCTTGGTAGGGTTCTGCGGGAGCTGTTTTTTGATGATGTGGGAAGCTTGATTCTGATTCTTCTTTGGGAAGGCAGATGTGGCTTCAACTTTTCACCCTTATCGTCCCTTCTGGTAGGGTGATCGGCTGTATTTTGGGTTGCATTATCGATTTGAATGTACTTCTAAGTCTGAGAGAGATTATCCTCTGTAAGTCACCAAGACGGGGGTGAATAGGTGACTAGCTAACTAATGCGGAATTAAAAAATAATTATGCAAACTAAATAAATACACTTTTTATACCCAAAGAGTGAAGCCAAATTTTCAGTGAAAGGCTCTGAACTTCTCCTTAAGATTTCTCTAGACTAAGAGTTGAGGTTCTACTTTAGCTCTTTTGGTTTGATACAAGTGTGCACACAAGCACAATGACAATATCAAGTATGTAAGGATATGATCCATGCAAAAGCATGCAAGATATTAAAACAACCCAAGCATGTATATTAATAAAGCACAAGTGTATCAAGCATTTACATAATAAAAGCATGCAAGATATATAAGTATAAATGAGAGAGGGAGAGATGAGCAATCGCAAATACGGGAGATTTGTTTTGAGGTTCGAGCTACTTGCTCTATGTCCCCCCTCCACCACCATGAAGAATTTCACTATAATTGATCTCGTAAGATTACTCGGTGCTGCAACACCTATAATGAGTTCTCTCAAGAACTCTTAGATCTACAAGTCCCTCACTTGTTCTCGCAAGGACAACATATGCAAGCACACTTGCTTGTCGAGGCCACACCTCTACAATTTCCCAATCAAGGGGGAACACTTGTGATCAGTTTTATTGATCACAAAAATAATTCTCACAACAGGGATCCTATAGGATGAGTATAGCAATGGAAAGCTCAAGCTTGTATGAGAAAACTAGATAAAATTTGTGGTGAAAACTCAAGGAATTGCTTTTGAAAACAAACGATAAAATACTGTTTAAAAACTCTCCTTATGATATAGAAGTTTTAGCCCAAAAACATGTGGATAAAAACTCTAAGAGATATGAAAAAAACTGGCTTAAAAACTTCTTTAAAATCTTGTTCAAAACTGGCCAAGAGAATCCCCTTTAAAGGGCTCAAAAATTAGCTGTTGGGCTCAGTTCTCTGGCCAAACAGACCTGTCGGTTGACCGGCTAATGGTCATATTTATGACCGTTGGGACTGCGAGCCGACTGCCCAGTCGACCGCATCTAGGTCTTGACCTGTCGATCGACCGGTCGGTCGACCGAGACAAGAACCAGATAGCACTGCTCTCTTAGTCGGTCGACCGCCCGATCAACCGGCCCTCAAGTTAGGCTTGGGCACGTTGCTTGTGCATATCGGTCGACCGCTCCATCGACCAACCTCTGGTTCGGTCGATGGTCGGTCGATCGCCAGAAGTCTAGGTCAGGATTTTAACGGATTGAAACTTGATCTTTTAAAACCCTAAAATTTTATTTAAAATACATAAAAATCATTAAAAATAATTTATTTGAAGCACTTTGAAATACAAATGTGTGTGATCAAAAATCAACAGATATTACAAACATTAGACTATTTTACGATTAGAAGTTTAACTTTAAACCGGAAGCCGTATTTTCAAAATCAATCTTCAAATTGAAAAATATTTTTTTCAAAACTTTTTCAAATACAAAAATGAGTTATTTTAACACTTTGAATCATGGTGTGTATGGATATGATCCAATACACATATAAGATGAAATATTTATGTTTTGGACAATAAGCTCAAAATAAAGTTTTGATAAATACAAAACCTAAACGCATGAAGTAGAAACATCAAACTAAGTTTTTTTAAACATTTAAACCAACAATGTATATTAATGAAATTCAATATACATACAAAACATGTAAACTTACTTTGATGAACTCTATTCATGAAACATAACGATATCTTCTTTGAACTAAAACTTTTTCTTATGAAAATGCTATAGAAATTTTGTGTATATATAAACTTGAGCAATTGATAACTAATCTATCCTTTACATTTTGTCTAAAAATAAAATCTTAACACTTACAAACACTTGACTCAAGTCTTGAAAATCTTCTCTTGAAAATTTCTTCCCCATCATGATTTGGTTCAGAACTTGATCCATGAGCTAGACTCCTCTCTGAGTAACTTGATGCGATCTTGATGCGTGAGCTCTTGAATCAACACGTTCTAGCTTCAAAACTTGACTTCAAATCTTTTGTTGAAGTTAACTACTGACTAAGATCTTGATTAAATATCTGAAACTTAATGAGTACAAGATCATTAGTACAATAATTACATGAGTTAATCATCATAAAAAACTAAAGTGATGGGCCTTTGGGCCAACATCCTCATCTTGGTGACTCATTCTTCACCAAGTGCTTGTAGAAGGAGTGAGTAACTTGCAACCTATTGACGAATTCAGCGTCATGTCGTTGTTGCAGTTAATACACCAAGGCCATTTGGATCTGAAAATAACTGACATATTGTTTGAGGCTTTCTTCAGGCTTAATCTTTATTGTGAAGAAGTGATTACTGTTTTCCTTAGGCTCTCGTCTGGAAGCATATTTATGATAACAAGCCTAGTTCACCTATTCGAAGTTCCGAAGTAAGTACCTAGGAAGAGAGTAGAACTAGTCGTAGTCAGTGCCTTTGAGACTGGATGGGAACACGTGACTCAAGAGGAGGTCTTAATGAGAGTAGACTGCCATCTTGTCCTGATAAAGCCGGAGGTGCTGGATGCGATCGGTCAGCTCAGAGTAGTACTCGAAGCTCGACATCATGAATTTCTTGGGAAAGCCGTGAGAAGTGATTGCATCCGAGAATTGTGAGTCGGAAGTTTTCAGACCGCAAAGCTCCACCTCCTTCTGGAGTTCTTGATTTGCCTTCTCGCTCTGCTTATGCACAATCTCTTCAATGTCCTCGATGCGAGGGATCTTGAGCCTTGTGGGGACCAGAATTCTCGGGGTGCTTGATAAGCATTATTTTATGTTATTTTTATACTCTCATTTATCTATTTTATGTATCAAAATAATACTACTCGAGTATGTGTTAGTGTGTTTGCAGCGCATGTGCTCAATCGACAAGAAAAAGAGAAAAATCAAGTGGAATGGACTGATTTTGCAGAAAAAACAATGAAGATCGAAGGGTGTTTTCCGAATATGCTGTGGTATTTTGGCCATAATTTCTTTTACTAAATATCAAATGAGGTAATTCAAGGTGTCTACAAAATAGAATTCGAATATCTACAACTTTCATGTTGAGTACTTTTGCTAATTCATCTATTTGAGTGGCCATATCAATCATTTATAGAATCTGTCTAGGCTGAAAATGAATTATTTTATAATAAATTTTTACTGAGGGTCGTTTTGTAAAATTCCTTATAAAGGATTTACATTTGGAGATGCGAGAGTATTTTGGCAGCTTGGGATTTGATTCATATGCAGCTGGGATCAAAATGGAGATGGATTTGATTCACATGCTGTTAGGATTAAAACAAATTTCAATCCGGCAGAGGTTTTGGGATTTGATTCAACAAGGGAGCTCAGGTTGGGCTATAAAATGGAGAAGAGCAGAGAGATGGAAGGGTATGCGTTCTTTAGAGGGACAATGCGTGAGCTGTGTGCTTGTGTTTAGAGGGAAAGTTGTGTAATTCTTTTGTAACTTGAAGATTATGAGCCGAAAGCCTAATATAAACAAAGAAGTTTCTTCTTCTACTTTCAATTTCTTTTTACTGATTGGGTTGTGTTTCTTTCCATGCTTTTGCCTTTTCTTTTAATCCTTTTTTTGATGCAGGGAAGAGGGCTTGGGCAACTGATCTCTTCATGATCCAACTTGACAAGAATCAAGACTGTGTGTTAATTTGGGTTCCAATCTTCATCTCTCTCTTTCTCTCTTAATTTTGTTTTTTATTTTTTTTCCAATTAATGCAACTCATAGGTTAGTAATTATTTATTTTTTATTTCATCTCTTTAATTTTAATTCATCTTGAAGTTTAATTGTTAAAATAAATTTCAAATTCCAAAGAAAAAATCATTTGCAAAAATGCCAACTAGATAAAATTTGAAATTCGAATTTTAAAAATTGTGGTTTTCTACAAGTCTCTATGGATTCGACCTTTTTCTTTCCACGATGCTATTTTCTCAAAAAAATTCAGAGTTATAAATTGTGTGTGGTTCAAACAATGACGGAAAATTTAAAGCATCCAAGTTGCAACAAATTTTTGGCGTTTTTGCTGGAGACTTGTCTTGAAAAAATGTTTTTGATAACTGATATTTAAATTTTTTTAGTTGTAAAAAAATCTTTTATTATACCTGTGATCTAATTTTTGAACTTTTTTTGCACGAAAATTTCACGGGACAATTGGAGATTTGCACAAACAAGATGAGCACTTGCTTGCTAATTGCGCCATTTAAAGAAAATAAAAAATACTTGCTTCAGAGTCATCAGAAAGGTTGGTATCTTTCTAACTCTACCCACGAATCTCCTGTCAGTGGGGCTTTGAACGTGTTTTTGATTGAAATTGGGGTGCATTAGTGCAGTTTTACATTAATAAAAAATTCTTAAGAGTTGTCCCCCCACATAAGATCGGGATTTCATCACCCGCTCCTTGGCTCAAAAATTATAGTCTTATATAGGTTTCTCCTGAGCCTCAATTAATTAAAATCAATTAGAACTTGACCACTAGGATTCGAACTCATTAAGTGGATCTATTATGAGAACACTCCGGTGATCACTTTCAAGACTTCGAAGAGCAACTTTTTTGTGTTAAAAAGGGTGACTTAGTTATTGCGATGGCGCCTGGCCTGGAGGAAGGATTGAATTGCTTGTTTGATGACTTTAACCGGTCAGCCAAGATCTGACCAACCTAGTTAAAAGCTATCTAATTAGGGAGAATTTATTCTCTAAAGATTAGGGGTTAAAAAATTGATTACTTTCAAATTTTGCTTAAGATAAAGAAATAATTTGATTAGAATTGAATGGTTGAGTCATTTGTGTATGTAATCTTTTTCAGAACTTAAGATTCTATCGAAATCCTTCTTCAGGATTGTACCCTGGTTCATGTTACAATGGGTCTGTGTTAACGGTCGTTTAGAGTCTATCCTTATTCCCCACCCTTCTATTGATCTTTTCTCTATTTCTGTCACGATAGGCGATGCAGATCAACCCTGTCAGATGACTTAAAGGATTACATGTCTCTTACAAGGTCCACTCAACCTTCCTGTATCGCTTTGTCGGCCCTTATGGTAAATTTTAAAATCAAATCCGACATGATACAAATGCTTCGAATTTTTTTAGGATTGACTAACGAGAATCCATACCAACATGCTAGGGTGTTTGAGGATATTTGTGGAGCCACGATATATAATAAAATGACGGAGGAATCCTTAAAACTTAGGTTGTTCTCGCTCTCCCTTAAAAACAAGCCAAGGTTTGATTACTTTCTCTCCAGCCCAGAATGATCATCACTTCGGTAGATCTAGCTGAAGCCTTTTGTAGAAAATTTTACTCAAAGCAGAAGACTTCTTCTATACGTTAAACCCCTAACACCTTTCATCAATTATAAGAGGAGATATTTTTCACATACTTTGAGATATTTAATGACCTTTTGCTTGAGTGTCGTCACCTTGGATTTGAAAAAAATTTGTTTGATCCAAATTTTGTACGATGGCTTAGACTAACCAACTAAGACAATGGTTGAGTCCTTTTGCAATAGGGCATTCACAAATAAAATTGCCAACGATCCATGGGTATTTTTCGAAGAGGTAGCGAGAACAGGTTAGAGTGAGAACCTATTAGTATTGAGGTTAAGCAACCCACCACTACTTCAACTACCACCAAAAAAAGGTATAATGCATAACGTGAATTCCAATTTTGAGAGTGATGCCAAAATGACAGCACTAGTGAGAAGACTTAAAACTTTAGAGATGAGCAGAGGGGCACAATCTTCGGCTCACGAAACATCTAAGCTGTGGTGTCTCTCATTTATGTCCTCTATGACAGTCATGATCATCTGGTAAAGCAGTGCCTGGGTTACCAGTCATCAAAGCCGAGCAAGCAAATGTACTCAATGCATTTCATAAGCTCAATCCTAACAACAACCCATTCAGTGAAACATACAATTCAGGATGCCGGAACCATCCAAATCTTTCTTGGAAGCCATCTCAAGGACAAGGATATAGTGGACCACCACCTTTTCAAGGTCCACATACCAATGATTAATTCCGTCAAGGGAACCAATTTACTGTTGCACTACATGTCCCTCCCTATGTCGCTCCATTCAAAGAAAACCTTCTTCAGAGAATATATGCCAATAGTTTATGCAGAGCCTGTTGGTCCAAAGGCCATTAGCCCTCGTTTTGATGACAACAAAATTTGAGTAGTTATATTTTTAACAATCTTGTTTAACAAAGTTTCTAGTTAACTCTTTATTGTATTTCGGCTCCATCACAAGACTCACATATTTGGAAGCCAAAAGATATAGATCCCAGAGTCTAAGCACATAGAAGAGCTCAAGGATCAAGTATACAAGAGAAGACTATATCATGATTTGTATTTATTTTAGATAGAATTCATAGTCATTTGCTAAAATCAAGATGACAAAGGTTGATAGCTTTTGGGATTGACACACACACACACACACACACACACACACACACACACACTTTTCTTTTATATTCCTAAAGTGTTTTATAAGAATTCAAGACTATTCTCTATGTCGTTTTCAAAATCATGTTTTGGAAAACGAGTTTCGAAAAAATCGATTTTTGATTTAGAAAAGAGTTTTTGCAAAATATAATTCTAACCTTGCTTTGTGTTGATCCATGATCACACACTGGTTCTATCAAGTCTCTAAAACTTTATTTTGCATTTGGAAACAAAGTTTATTTTGTCGAAAAAAGATCGACTTCAAACAGATTTTCAATTATGTGCCTTTGGCCCTAAGTCGGTAGACCGACTGGTCGACCATAGGCTTAGTAGATTTGCTCTTTCGGTCGACCGAACGGTCGACTGACATGGAACAAAGTGCATCCATTTGTGCACTTCGGTCGACCGAGCGGTCGATCGACTGCAAGAGCTTTGCTCTCGGTTGGGTCTGGTCGACCGCCCCGATCGACCAATAGAGAGTTTTACTCTTTGGTTAGGAACAACAATCAACCGACCGGTTGACCGCTATCCCCAACGGTCAAAAATCCAACTGTTGGTGGTCAACCGACAGAAGGATTTTCTTCTAGATTTTTCCCAGCGACTATATTCTGTTTTGTCTTTTTTTGGGTCTTTTCCCAGCGACTCTTTGGGTTTTTTACTCATGTTTTATCCCCTATAAATAGTGAGACTGTAGAAAAACTCTTTAACAAGATTTTTAAAGTTTAGATCAAGTTTTTACAAGTTTACATCAAGATTTAGTTTTTACTTAAAAGATTTTCTTTTAAGCCAAAATTCAATATTCTTGACTTTTAGCTTGAGCCTTTCTTTTACATCTTTACAAGTTATTTCCACTACATGATCTCAAAAAGTTTCACCTCCACATCTTGGTTATTGGATGTGATTGTGAGCTATTTGTGATCAAGTAAAGATTACCGATTTTTTTTATTGTGAAGTTTTAAAGGTTGCGGCCTCAAGTGAGCTAGTGAGCTCCGTGTTGGTGTTGTGACACCGCGAGAGAGGACTTGTGAGTCCATTGAGTTCTAGTGAGAACTTATAATGATTGACGATCTAGTGAGATTGGTCATAGTGAAAATCCTTCATAGTGTTAAAGGTGGGGACGTAGAGCAGGGGCTCGAACCTCAGAACATATCATCGTGTTTGCGATTACTTACTCTTTTTCTCTTAATTCTATTCTCTTTTTACTTACTTGCACACTTATCTTATTTACTTATTTGCAAGTATTTCGTTGTGTTGTGATTGGTATTTTCTAGGTTGCTAGAAAGTATTTTTAATTCCGCATTATTTGCCATTTATTATAGTCATCACCTATTCACCCCCCCTCTAGGTGATTTACAATTAGTATCAAAACTTAACCCTAATTTTGGTTTAACCACCTTAGGGAGATCCTTTCATTTGGCTATATTCAATTGTTGTATTTGTTATTTGTTTGTGCACTTATACTTGTTTTCATGGCATCACACGGCTCCTCTAGCATCAAGTCCCAACCCAAATTTGATGGGTTGAACTTCTTCATTTGGAAGGTCAAGATGAACCTATTCCTTAACTCTCTAGGAGTTAGAGTATCCAAGGTTATTACCAAAGAATTTATTGAACCTCACGGTGATGATACATGGTCCAAAAAATCACTAAAGACTATGAGGCTAATGTTAAAGCCCAATATGCACTTACACAAGTATTAAATGATGATGATCTTTCTCATGTAATTAATGCAAATCCACTTATGAGGTTTAGAATGATCTTATCGTTACTCATGAGGGGACGTCGCAAGTCAGAGATCTAAAGTTGACTTGCTTCGATCTTAATATGAGAATTTTTACGTGCTTGAAAATGAAAGTATTGATGAGATGCTTACTCGGTTCTCCAAGATTACTAATGAATTATCTTCTTTAGGTGACACCATTGACAATGATCAAAAAATTTGCAAGGTCATTAGAGCTCTTCCCAAAGCTTGAAAAGTCAAGGCAACAACCCGCAAGGAGTTCAACAATAGAGAGAAGATGGACTTCCCGGCTTTATTGAAAATCTCAAAATCCATGAGATGAAAATGAAGGTGAGAGAAGAAAAGGAGACTCCAAAGAAGAAATCGATAGCTTTCAAGGCTACTCCATCATTCTTTGTGTTGGCCTAGAGGCCTTCCACTCTAGTTTTGATGATGATTAACTCATGTAGTTATGTGTACTAATAATCTTGTGATTTTAGTTTTAGATTTTTATTCAAGATATTAGTAAGTGATTAGCTTCAACAGATGGTTTGGAAGCTTTCACATGGTGATTCCAGAGCCCGAGCATCAAGATCTTACACAGCACTCGTTGGAGTCTAGCTCGGTGGATCACGGAGTTTTGGATCGAGTCGGCTTGGAGATGACGCTCTACAAGAAGACCTTGGTACCTAGTTTAGTTTTGTGTTTAGATCCATGTGTAAAGATTAGAATAGTATGATATGCTCAAGTTCACAACACACACGTTTGTATGTTTTGAATAAATATTAGTTTTTGGTTTTTTCGTTTTGGTTTAACCGATCTTGGTTTTCATGAATAGATATCATATCAAAACAAGTTTACATTGTTTAAATATATATTAGATATGTTCTATATACATGCAAGCTTCATATCTTAGATAAACTAATTTTGATATGCCTATTCATGTATTTAGTGTTTTGGTATTTTCAACAAAACATATTTTCGGATTCAATATCAAAAACATGGATATATATGTGTTTCATGTATATTGGATTATATCTATATACTTCATGCCTAAATGTTGTTTAATATCATGTTTTGGTATTTGGATGAGTTTTGGACAAAACGAATTTTCATTTGAAAAATCCAAGGTTTAGAAAATACGGTTTTTGGTTTTCGGCAAAATTTCCTTAACACAAAAATGGTTCAAAAAGTTTAAAATTTGTGTTGATATTTTTCACACAAGTTTGTATATCATTGTATTATACTAAAACTATTTTTATGGATTTTTGGAGATTTTATGGGATTTAATTGGATAATAAAAACCAAGTTTTTCTGTCCCTAAAACAGAACTGCCAGGCTCTGGCGGTCGACCGCACGGTCGACCGGACCAGCAGCCGGTCGACCGTAGCGGTCGACCGGACGTGCACAGATACGTGCACGCAACCAGCCCATTGAGCCGGTCGACCGACTGTGAGCAACCCACTCTCGGGTTTGCTCCGGTGAGCGGTCGACCGGCCAGAGAGCCGTTGCTCTCTGGTTCTGGGCGCGGTCGACCGGGCGGTCGACCGGTAGCAGCAAACGGTCAAAAATTGACCGTTGGCCGGTTGACCGGCCGATCGACCGTAAGGCCATTTCTGGCAATTTCTGCTGCAAACGGCTATATTTTTAAAGAGGCTATAAAAACCCCATTGGTGACCAGTTTTCACTAAGATTTTTTGGGCTAAAATTTTTTAGCTTTCTCTAGTGTTTATACAAGTTTTGAGAAGAGTTTCTTTGTGCCAAAAATATCAATCTTCATTGTTTTAAAAGTGTTTTATTATTTCAAAGAAAAATAGTCTTTTGAAAATTTGTTTTGGACTAATCATTCTATATCTTTGTGGAGATTTCCCAAGTGATTTTTCTTTGTTTTAAACACTTTGTTTTCCACACTTGAGCTTCATTCTATCCTATCTATAGGGTCTTTGTGTTTGTGGGAAAAAGAGATTGGTTTGTGATCTTTTGATCACCAAGTTGTAAACCCTATTTTTGCTTGGCTTTGTGCCTTTCCCTTATAGAGTTGAGGAGGTTGTGCAAGTGGGTTGCATCTCTCTAGTTGTGAGGTGATCCTTGTGTAGCTTTGTGCTTATCCCTCAAGTTGTGAGGTGATTGTTTTGGTTGGCTTGTTGCTTTGCCTCTAGTGAGAGGTTGTGGTTGTAAAGAGAGGAGTTGGGTACTCTTAGTTATTGTATTGCCCCAAATCCTCGGTGGAGGTTCCCTGTGTGGGAGTCCTTTGTGGACAAGCTAGTGGATTCGAAATCCTTCTGGGTGAAGGCGGGGATGTAGAGCTGGGTGCTCGAACCTCGAAACAAATCTTGTTGTTTGCGCTTGATCCATTGACTCTTACTCTCTCTCTCTCTCTATCTCTCTCTTTGTATTGTGCCTTACATTATTTCATATTGATCATTTATATTTATATGCTTGGCTTGGTTGTGTGTGCATCACTTATTGGTTGCATTAAGTGTAATTACAATTAGTTTTTAAATTCCGCATTTAGTTCATTAGATTAGCATTATCACCTATTCACCCCCCTCTAGGTGATTTCACTTTGATGAAGAAGAATCGTCAGAAGACGGTGATGAGAACTTTGCCATGCTCATTAGAAAAGTGGACAAGATATTTTATAAAAAAGGAAGACAAAACAACTTTTAAAGAGGAAGACATCAATGGAGATTTGAAAAGAAGAAAGAAGAGATGGGTCCTTACTTTCATTGCAAGAAGACGGGCCATCTAATTGCGGATTGCCCTTCACCTCAAATCACGATCTCCAAGAACGTGCATAAGAAGAAGAAGGCGATGTTAAGAAACATTTCGAGTTTTGTGATTCTTAATCAGTTATGTTCAGTTCGTCATCTCTGAACTGACGAATACCCAAATCTCATCCTTTCATTTGTTGTTATGTTCAGTTTATCACCTCTAAGCGATAAAACTTCGAATCTGAAAATTTCTAATCAGTTATGTCCAGTTTGTTACCTTTGAGCTGACAAATATCCAGGTCTCATCTCTAATCCAGTGGGGACTCTCTTCGCTGTTATATCCAGTCATCACCTCTGAACATCGAACCCTTTTTTAGCGATTTCTAACCTGTCATGTCTAGTTCATCACCTCTGAACAGACAGATTCCTAAATCTATCCTCTTTTGTCCCCAATGAATTCTCATATTTTGACTGATTTTATCATATTCTTAACCTTTGAATAATTTTAGTCACAATTGTAGTTCCTTCGAGGGTTCTACTTGGTGAATTTTCACCTTTTTAGTTCTATTAAAGAACTTGTATACTAAGTTTTCCTCTATGAAAGACTCATATTACCTATGGATAATTGCATGAGCAAACAAGAAAAGAAGAAATTGAGAAGGGCAAATAAGTTAAAAAGTAAAATTTTATTGATTCAAAAGAAGGGATACATGGAAGATACATTAACTAGTCTCTCATATGATCTGAGTTTATTCTCAATAGTAGACAATTTTTGTTTTTTGTTCTTTTCAACCCTAGCGAGGGCCTGCAACTTCAGATCTTATTGATTAAAGGCCGCCATTTGAGCCAAGCGAGCCTAGGTCTCTGCCAATACTGCTTTCTTCTCTACCTTGAGCTTAAGGACTTCATTCCTCTCGGCATTCAGCTATTCTAGCCAGGCAGTCTCCTTCGCACACATCGACCTAACTTTGGATATGAGGAAGTTAGCCTTTTTTATCATTGCCTCCGTCTTTTCAAGCTGTTCATTGGCATCAGCAAGTGCGCTATTGGAAGCATCAATCGCATCGGCAATCTTGACCTTTTCAATCTCTAGAGATTTCAACTCCTGCGTCTCTGCATAAGTCTTCTGTATATATTCAGAGAGACACCTGAGCTCCTCTTCAACAAAGGGTATTAGATTTGAGCTATTCAATCGACGCCATTCACCCACATCTTTCTCGAAATCTGCCACTACTTGGTTTAGGGATGAGGCCTCATCAGCCCCACCAAAGTCCCTGATGGTCTCTATATTTTAGGTAACGACCACCTTTAGGAACTTAAACAGACTGATCGAACCCTTCAAGACCAAGGAGATGCATCGCCTTAAACCCTTGTAGAAGCTGTCGATCATTTTCGCCACGAATTTCTTCTCTATTTCAATCACCCCTGGAGAGAAGGAGAAGTCTCTGTGGCTTTGGTGGTCACGATCATTGAAAGCGTTACAAGAGCAGCCATCAGCATCACAGAAGGAGCAGTCAGTAGCCGAGGAGGAGTCTTCATAAAGATAAGCGTACTAGTCATAGGAGAAGTAGGGCTGGTCGACATAATGATCATCATTGGAGAATCTGAATTGGTAATCACCCTCAGGCCAGTAATAGCTGGTGCTGAAGACACGACAAGAATGGAGATCTGCTCACTGGTAAGCTCGGGTTGAAGTTCCATTTGCTCCATAATTAGCAGGGTAGAAGGAGCAGACGCCGTCTCGTCAGTCACCATGGAAGCAGCAATGGAGATGGGTCGATGTTGAATGATGTTAAAACATAAAACATTGATCCCTGTAATGTCCAACATATTCGGAGTAGCTACTTTCTCCTGAGAGAACCTTGAGATTTGAGCAATTAACGCTAGGGTTTCTACAAAATTCTTAAAATTAGAAGCAACATCTGAAGATTGATCAATAAAATATTGTTATGATCGTTATCTGGAGGAGCAAAGGTTACAATAGTGGTAACCTAAGTGCTGATTACATCAGCCAGGGCAACTTCAGTATAGGTATCCCTCGTAGTGTTAACCTCAGTAGCAGCTATTTTAACTAAAGGAACATCGACAGTAGCAGCTCCAACACAGATCACCTTGTGGATAGCCACGTCACCTGGATCTCAGGAGAAGTAACCCCAGTACTGATAGCTTCAGTAATGCCAGCTTCGACAGAGGCGTCCCTAGTGGCTGGTTCATCGATTGGCTTTCTCTTCTCAAGAGTCTCGAGGATCTCCACATCCTTACTCTCATCATCTTGGATAGCAACGTCGCCCTTACTGGAAGTAGTGGTAGCCCCACAAGAAGACCCGACATCGTACAATTGTTCTTCGGGGCCATCAGGGATGAAGAAAGTTACTTCATCTCCTTCCCTATAGGTAAAGAGATCATTATGAACTTCTTCTCCCCCACCTGCAGCTTCTTTAGCTATATTCGAGATTAAAATGCAAAACAGTTAATCACGAAAGTAAAAAAAGAAAAAAAACTATGCAAAAATAGAGAAGGATGGTTTACTAGAAGCCTGAGCATGTTCCCTCTGAGTCTCTTTAGAATAGATGACTCAACAAGTAAAGGATCAGGGAGCAGGGATGAATGTAACTTACTTAACCTCCCTGATAGAGGAAACCTTTCGAGCGTCTCGGCGAATCTTCTTCACCAACGGCTTCTTCTTAGTTTTGGAAGGGAGAGAATCCTTTCGTTGCCGCTTCCAGTGGACATCGCGATTCTCTTCTTCTTCCTCCTCTTCACTAGTTGTTTCTTCTATAGCCGGGGCCTTACCTATCCCACTAGGAGCTTCCTATGTAGCTCCATTGATGATGATTTCCTAAAAATGTGAGTTCGCGGCAACTGAAGTTTGACTACTAGCCAAGTCTAGATACACGTCAAGGCATGGAACCCGAACACGCTTTCCCTGCTTTTGGTCCGCCACCTTCCTCTTCAGGCGAGCTGCAATGCACTTGACTCCAGAGAAATTTCACCTGGTATGATGATGGACGCGAGTTGGATATTTCATACCATTGGTAGAATCCCAGATTTGTCAGGAGATTGGGAGTTCACAGTGGCATGCAGAAATGAGCCCTAGTGCACCCAGCAATAAAGTGTCTCCAAGCTCGAGCGCCATCAATGAGACTCTCCACGTACCCTAGCCGAGGGTTCGGGTTGCCAACGTAGAATTGATCTATCGAACTGTCAGACGAAATGACTAGGCAGGTACAACTCCAGGTAGCAGACATCTCCATTCTAGTATAATAAGTGAGATGGCTTGATGCTGACCAGCCACTTAAAAGTACCCAACCCGAGAAATGATCGACCATCCCATAATCCTAAAACTCTTCACCATACTCCGTGTCTGGGATATGCGAAAACATAAAAAAAGACTATAGTACTCTTGGCGATCGAGCATCCTTTGAACTCCGCAACATAGGTTCCCTTATAATGTGAGTTCTCAAAGCAGTGAAGGTGTGCATAGCGGGTACCCTCTGGCGGCTCTTCTCCAACTGGATAAGGACCGGGCAATATAACACAAACTAAGCCATCAAATAGGCATAAGATATTTCCTCTCTGGGACAAGGCCCATCATGAGGGAAAATGAGTTCTTTCCTTATCCTTTTACTGGTTGTTCTTTTGTAGGATGATTTTGTCAGGGTCCGAAATCTGCTTTGAATACGGCAAACTATAGCAAAAAATAGTCCAAGCGCTCGCCTGTACACAACCTAAACGGCCGGGAAAATCACCAAAGGCATAATCCCATCATGAGGTGGAGAGAGAATTAGGCACTTCTTCAACCATGCCGACAAGTAGCCAACCAACATAGCCTTCCGTGATAGGGGACATCCAACTTGACGATGCAAACTTAAGAATATGTCGCCCTTCTCATATCTTCTGTCATCTTCCTCCAAGACAATGTCTTTATGACCACTCGACGTCATCATCTTGGCAATTTGCACGTCCTCTACCCAAAGTTGGAGATCTTTGAGGATTCCGTCCAAGATAGGAAATAGATATTAGGACCAGGTCTTCAAACTATTCATACTCTCATGTCTGTGGTTGATATCCGGACATATGTAGAAATGACACATGAGCTCGTGATACGTCTTGAACAGGGCTGGATCCTTTTTCTATAGCCGCTTCAACTCATCAGCTCATGGGAAGTATTCCTTATATGGTAGAAAACCCATAGGGTGATTCGGTACTTCTCACTTCTCATGTAACGCCATTGCTAGTTCACCAACTGGCATGAAGAACGCCCCTGAAGTCAAGCAATAAAATTCGAGAATGGCGAAGAAATTTGGTACTCTAGTTCCATCTCATAGAATATGGCTCCGACCACCTCATGAAGCCCCAACTCCTTCAAGTCGTTTCCAAAAAAGTTCAAAACATACTTGGTGAGACTGATTCACCACTATTTTTGGAGTGTACGCAACCCCGGCATCCAGAAGTCCATCGCAGGATAGTTTCCATCTGCTTTGAGAACTAGTTCAAAAAAGTTAGAACCATAATAGGATTCTCCCCTACGGGCATATCACGTCCAATGTTGCCCGCGTATAAGACGATAACGGTTCGAGTAGGTCCAGATCTACTGAAACCTTGGAAAGTTAAAATCTCCAGATGCACCAACTCTATGCACTGAGTTACAGACCAGTTCATTCTTCGCTTCACAGTCATCGATCAGAAGTAGAAAAGGGGATAGTGACGCTTGTTCTCTGAGAGATAATACTGTTCCCTATCGAGCATATAAACCAATTGAGCTTCTCTGGCAAGAAGCTGTTGGTCAGTGTCTGGGGCGGTATCTCCAAATAGAAAAGTCAGTTTCCTAAAATGACCATGTTCTCGCCCTCGAATAAGGACATAGGGATAATACATCGTAGAGTCTTCTCGTCTCTGCCCTGAATGAGTGCACTTCATTTTGGCGTGCTTTCTTCACTAAAAAGCGATCCTGACCCTGAAATTGAAAGTGGATGTTCGTATCCATTCCTCTCATAGACTCAAATATGTTGTTGGACAGTCCCAGTGCATAGTGCACTACAAGGAAGCAAAAACAAGCATGTTAGGATTTTGATAAGAATAAATGTGCAAAAGTTTTTTAGATGTGCCCAACAAGATGCTAAGACTTAGCTTTCCTTAGAGAAGCCAAGGTCTAGCCTCGTCTAGCTAGCTAAAGTTTAACTTCACATAGGCTGCATAGAACCTCATTGCAATGAACAAAGCTAGGCCATAGCTTCACTTGCAAGGCAAGCTAGCCTCGCCTAAGAGGCTATGACATAGCTTTGCCTACAAAATGAGCTAGCCTCGTCTAAAAGGTTAAAGCAGAGCTTCGCCTACAAAGAGCGCTAGTCTCACCCCAGAGGCTAAAGGTATAGCTTCGCCTACAGGGCAAGTTAGACTTGCCTAAGAGGTTAAGGCATAGCTTCACCTATAAAGCAAGCTAGCCTTGCCCTAGAGGCTAAAGACATAGCTAGCCTCGCCTGAGAGGATAAAAGCCTAACGTCACCTTGATAGCTGACAAGACAGCTTTGCTCGAAGCTTGCTTCGTGATTGCTAAAATGAAAGAACAATCAAAGAGTTAAGAAATTACCATGTAGCTTGTGGCTAACGGGTCGTGTCCACGAGGAGGAATGCGATAAAAGCTTTTCGTTGTTTCGCTTAATAGCAAAGAATTGTGCTTATTTTTTAGTTGAAAAGAGAATGGAAAGAAGAGAGATGATTAAAAGAGAAATTATAACTTTGGAGAAGGCTTTGAAAAAAGGTGATTTAGAAAGCTTCGAAAAGTGTTTGGTTGTTTTTAATAAAGAAGAAAATCTAGGCTCACTATCTCACTACTCAACCGTTTATGCTTTTATTGAAATCCTAAGTGCCTCAACTTGATCATAGGCAAAACTTAAGGTTGACTTTAGTAAGTTTGAAGTAAAGCACATAAGATGGTTGGAAGAGTTCACTCTTTTCTTTAAGAAATCATTTTGAATCGAATGTTAAATCATCAAGCGCGAAGAAGCAAGTATGAAACAAAAACAGTTCAAGAAGCGTTCTTAAAAGAAGTAGGAGTTTAAAGATCCAAACCCATCCTCATTTGCCTTCAAGAACACTTTCAAGAAGAAAGGATTTAAGTTAGGCATGCAAATGATTCATTGGGTCTTTTTCATTAAAATCAGAAGAGAAGAAGAATTGGAGAGAGAGGTACAATAGTGAGCCCAGAAAATCGATTTAGCTACTCATGGAAGACAAAGAAAAAGGCAAGTAAATAACACAAGACATACCGTAATATGAGTGGAAGAAAATGTGGCTCGATTCTTGTATTGATGTCACTTCAATCTTCAAGTACAAGCACTCAATTCCTCTCTCTCACAAGTATTTGTACTGGACTACAAATTACAAAACAAAAATACAACTTTTGTACTATCTAACAAAGAGCCTAAATCCTTAAAGAATAATCAAAAATTCTAATCCTAGTCTTCGCTCCTTTTTTCTCTGTCGAAACTGGTATTTATAGGGAAAAACCAGTGGGGGGATCCTGAGAAGATTGGGGGAGCAAACGCTCCCCCAACAAACTTTAACAAGCTGCGAAAACGCGGCTAGGGCCGCGTTTCTGCGGCCCTGGTGTGGCCATGTGGCCACACCCAATTGGTGGAGCTCTTCGGTTTGATGATTTGCCCATATCTTCTGCTGGTTTTCTCATTTCAGCTTCAGGATTTGACGAAACAGCCTTTGATTGTTAGCTTCAACTGCTTGATTCAGGGAGGATTCTTTTCAACCGATTTTCAACCTCTCTGATATGCCAAGATTTGCCCTGATTCCTTGATTTCGAATTTATTCTGAATTAAATCAGAATTAGATGGGCTTTTGGGCTTATTTCTCCTTCCTTTTTTTAGCAATTGGGCCTACATTTAACAAAGAAAAATAAGACTTATTAATAGGATTTATTAGCTAAAAAGTATGGTAAGGTGACAATGTATATGCAAAATATGTGACTGATCACACCCCCACACTTATCTTTTGCTCGCCCTCGAGTAAAACATCACACTAATTCTAATCAATTATTAGACCACTTTCGCAGGTCACTCTATAGCACTGAGCATGTGCAACAAGCCGTTAAACCTCTAGGTTACCCCTAGAGGACGAGTTTTGTCTCGTGAGGGTTTTCAGTGGATTGCACGTACAAAATCCATAAAAAATGTTAGTTTTTTTCGAAGAGCATTTTTAAAGGAGAAAATATTTGAAGTATATTTGTAAGGCTTTAAGTACTCTATAAGTTATAGGAATATCAAATTTTTCATTTTGAAACTCAGTCTCTATTCAAAAACATGTCATCAATCAAAGTAAGGAGTCAATTTGTACCTCTTATCTAGTCTATTAATTTACCCTGAGTCGTATGCACCATCGTGATTGTGAAGTTGACTAAGGGTTCTTTAACATTAACTCCTATGCCTTATTTATGTTTATTTTTGGTGGAATTTATTCCTTAACTTCATTAGGCTTTCTAATCTGCCCATGTAATGAGCCTTTAGTCGGTGATACCCAAACTGGACAGTTTTAGGGCACCAGGTGAGAAAATACCCCTAAGGACTTAAACACTCGAGCAGACAAGGCCACGAAACTAAGGTTTTATTTATAAAATGGACCCCTTTTAGGCATGAATACTTATGCTTCATGAGGCACAAATACCCAGCTTAATCAGAGGATTTATATCTATATATCTTTTTTTAAACTTATCTAATTATCTTTTGCATAAATACCAAGGCTTGCTTAGGCCAAAGCACCTAGGTAATCAATAATTAGATTTGTTTATTATTTTTTTCATACATATATTTTTATATAAGGCATAAGAGTCTTTGTTTTTAAACCCTAAGTGTGTAAGTGTATTTAGTGTGCATATTTCATCAAGGTAAATATCAAGGCTAAATTACTTTCACAAATTTTCTTCCTAACCCTAAAAATCAAACAAGTCATCTTATTTTGACCAAGTGTAAGAAATCCTAATTATGATTTTTCTATTCCTTAAAATTGACTTAATTTCTTACAAAAAATATATCAAAATATTGTTCTATCCTTTCAAAAAGTTTTTATATATATATATATTTTTTCTTTTTTCTTTTTTCTTTTTTTTATATTAGTCATGTTAGAACCCTCCCCCACACTTATCTCATGCATTGTCCCCAATGTATGAAAGAAATGTATCGATGCATGAAATAAAATGGAAAAGAGTTAAGTTACCGATACACTGGGTCAAAAAGACCCATAGCCGTTACATTTACCAGCACCGATTCCAAGAAAGGTTTAAGGCGTTGACCATTTACCTTAAAGTCATTTCCATTCTTGGGGTCACTGATCTTAACTGCACCGTGTGAAAACACAATTTTTACAACGAATGGCCCAATCCATCTTGATTTCAATTTTCCTGGAAAAAGATGAAGCCTAAAATTATAGAGTAAGACTTTTTGTCCAGAGACAAAGGTTTTTCTTATGATATATTTATCATGAAAAATCTTAACTCTATCTTTAGTAATCATAGCATTTTCATAGGCCTCATTTCTTAACTCCTCTAATTCGAAAATTTGTAACTTCCGAAGGTCACCGGCCTTAGTCAAGTCGAAATTCAATTGCTTGATTGCCCATAAGGCCCGGTGCTCTAACTCAACGGGCAGGTGACAAGCTTTACCATAGACTAACCTATAAGGAGACATTCCTAGAATCGTCTTGAAAGCGGTCTTGTAGGCCCATAGGGCATCTACAAGTTTGATGGACCAATCTTTCCGGTTTTGGTTCACAGTTTTCTCCAAGATAAGCTTGACTTGTCTATTGGAAACCTCAACTTGCCCACTGGTTTGAGGATGATAAGGTGTGGACAACTTGTGAGTTATGACATACTTTCGCATAAGGGCTTCAAAGGATCTATTGAAAAAGTGAGTGCCATTATCACTGATGATAGCACCACTGGTTCACAGTTTTCATAGGGGTTCCGAAGCGTGAAAAAATATTCTCTTTCAAAAACTTTATGACAACTTTGTTATCATTAGTTTTATAAGGAATGGCTTCTATCCACTTGGACACATAATCCACAGTAACCAATATGTATTGGTTTCCAAATGAATTAGAAAATCGACCCATAAAGTCGATGCCCCAAACATCAAAGAGTTCTATTTCTAGAATTGGGTTGAGGGGCATCATATTTCGTTTTGAGATCCTTCCTACCATTTGGCATCTATGGCACGTCTTGCAAAATTCATACGCAACCTTGAACAAAGTGGGCCAATAGAACCCACTTTGTAGCACTTTTTTAGCTGTCTTGCGGGGACCAAAGTGTCCACTGCATGCAAGTTCGTGACAAAAGAATAGAACACTCTTAACCTCCTCATCGGGAATGTATCTCCTAATAATTTGGTCATAATAGTACTTAAAAAGATACGGTTCCTCCCAAAAGAAATACCGGACTTGGGATAAGAGCCGGTATAAATTGTTTTTGGACCAATGAGACGGAGTTTGGTTTGTAACTAGGTAATTCACTATATCAGCAAACCAAGGTTCCCTAGAGATAGCTAAGAGATTTTCATCAGGAAAATCCTGATTTATGGGTAATTCGTTGCATGGAGAATTAGGGATCCGTGCGAGATGGTCAGCAACGACATTTTCTACGCCTTTTTTATCTCGAATCTCAAGATCGAATTCTTGAAGAAGGAGGATCTAACGAATGAGTCGGGCCTTAGCATCCTTCTTCATCATGAGATACCTAAGCACAGAATGATCAGTGAAAATGGTGGTTTTGGATCCTAATAGGTAGGGACGAAATTTCTCTAAGGCAAACACTACTGTCAAGAATTCCTTCTCAGTTGTAGTGTAGTTCAATTGAGCATTGTAGAGAGTCCTACTAGAGTAGTAAATCACATGCTGCTTGTTATCAATGCGTTGTCCTAGGACAATGTCTATGCCAAAATCGGAAGCATCGCACATGATTTCAAACAGCTTAGACCAATCCGGAGCAGATATGATTGGTGCAGAAATAAGCTCTCTCTTAAGCTTCTCCCAAGAATTCATGCATTCAGTATCGAAAGTGAAGGACACATCCTTAGTTAAAAGATTAGTCAAAGGCCTAGCAATTTTGCTAAAATCCTTGATAAATCTTCGGTAGAAACCAGTATGTCCTAAGAAGGATCTAATGTCCTTAACGCATTTGGGCATGGGAAGCTTAGCAATAACCTCAATTTTGGCTCTATCCACTTCAATTCCTTTCTTGAAGATTTCATGACCATAGACAATTTAATGTTTTACCATGAAGTGGCATTTCTCCCATTCAGTGTCAGATTTTTCTCAGCACAACATTGGAGGACAAGTTCTAAATGATGGAGACATTGAGTGAATGAATCTCTATAGATGGAGAAATCATCCATAAAGATCTCTAAGAATCGTTCTACCATATCAGAGAAAAGACTCAACATGCAATGTTGAAACGTTACTGGGGCATTGCATAAGCCGAAAGGCAATCGACGATAAGCAAATGTCCCAAATGGACATGTGAACGTAGTCTTTTCTTGGTCCTCAAGAGCAATAGGGATCTGGTTATACCCCGAGTAACCATCCAAGAAACAGTAATACTCGTGACCCGCCAAACTTTCAAGCATTTAATCAATGAAGGGAAGTGAAAAATGGTCCTTACGAGTTGTAGCATTAAGTTTCCTATAGTCGATGCAGACTCGAATCTTCGTGGGAAGTCGAGTTTGGACCAACTCTTTGTTCTCATTTTTCACTACGGTGAAACCGGATTTCTTTGGAACCGCGTGGACAGGACTGACCCATTGGCTATCAGAAATGGGATAAATTATCCCATTGTCTAAGAGTTTTATAAGTTCAGCATGAACAGCCTCTTGCATTATAGGGTTTAACCTACGCTGCGGGTCTCTTTTGAGGGTGGCATTTTCATTGAGATGATGCGATGTTGAACGATGGTTGGACTTAATCCCTTGATATCAGTCATAGTCCACCCAATGGCTTCCCTATGTTTTCTTAGAATTGCTTTAAGATCTTCTTCTCTCCCGTTATTTAAATGGGAGGCAATGATGACAGGAAAGGTCTCTTGTTCGCCTAGATAGACGTACTTGAGATGCGCATGTAAGGCTTTCAATTCTAAGGAAGAGGAAGGCTGGTTGGAAGGACTAGTCAAATTTGTTGGCTCCATTATTGGTGAAATAGGGTTCGAGGCCCAATTCACATTAGAATCTACAGCCTGATTAAGATTAAAGTCGTCAGACTCTAACCCGAAGTCACACTCAGTTTCTAGTTCCAATTCTTCTCTATGTTCACTTGTTAAGTTCTCAATTAGGTTGACTTCAAATGGTTGATCCTCAAAATCGCAGGGTTGTTTTCCTAGATTGAAGACATTGACTTCTCTAGTTATGTCCCCAAAGGTTAACCTCATGGACCCATTCCTACAATTGATGATGGCATTATTGACAGTAGCAAGGAATGGTCGCCCTAGGATAATAGGAGTTTGAGCCCTATGATTGGAGTTGGATACAGGTTGTGTCTCCAGAACTATGAAATCGATAGGGTAAATAAACTCCCCTACCCGGATCAGGACATCATTAATCTCCCCTTTTGGAACTTTTACTGAACGGTCAGCCAGTTGGATGGTGACTCGAGTTGGACTAAGATCGCCCAACCCGAGTTGTTGATAAACTGAGAATGGAAGCAAGTTGATACTTGCCCCCAAGTCAAGAAGTGCACGACTAATCTCGGCTTGTCCTATTGTGCAGGCAATGGTGGGACTACCTGGATCCTTGTACTTGACAGGGATCGGAGCCGATAGTAGCTCACTAATGTTAGTGGCTAAGAAGACCTTTTTTGGTACATTAGTCTTTCTCTTCTTGGTGCACATTTCCTTGAGAAACTTAGCATAGGAAGGGACTTGTTGGATGGCATCAAGAAGTGGCACATTTATCTTCACTTGATTAAATATCTCAATTATCTTGTCCATGTGTGGATTTTGCTTGTTATTTTTCAGCCTATTAGGAAATGGTACTATAGGCTGGTGCACCTGACTGGTTGACTTATCTTTTTCAGATTCGTCAGATTTGGAAGGATTTGGATTAGATGAGGTAGATGCTTGATTGTGGTTGTGCTTAATGGGATTGGTTGGCGTTGACACTTGATTATTAACTCTCTTTCCTGACCTCAATGTATGAACAGTATTACATTGATTTAATGATTGATCCTCAGCCAAATGAGCTTGTTGAGAATTCCTAGGATTGGTTATTGGCTGACTAGGCAGGGTACCCTTCTGTCTCTCATTCTGTAGGGTGACTAGTTGGCTCATTTGAACCTCTAACCTCTGTATAGTTTGCATGAGAGAATCTTAGTTTTTCATGTATCTTTCCATGTTTCTTTCATAGTCAGTCATTCTCTATTCTAGATGAGAATTCTGGAAGGAGGATTGTGGAGCTTGGTTGGGAAAGTTTTGTTGATAGTTTGAAAAGTTAGGTGGATGGTTGGTAGAATTATTATGAAAATTGGAAAGTTGGGTTGATGATTGGAAGAATTATTGGTGTTGACTGATTTTTCCTGCACACAAAAATAAGGATATTAAATTTAGAAATAGTAGTGTGAGGTTCAGTTCTAATCCGCGGTAGCAAAGGCTATGCGGGTCGTGATCCTCAAGGAGGGACTGCGATAGAAGCGTTAAGCAAGTTAATCTCTAAAATTTATCTTTTTTAGTTAATTGTCACTATGGTATTTACAAAGAAACGTGGTATTTACAATGAGTTGTGGGAAAGAATATTGGAGAGATGTGGATTTAATCTACGAAAACAAAATAAAAGAAAAGAAAGGAAAACTTATCTCTTTATTTGCTTGCCGTTTGAACCGTTGCGATGATTTCCCTTTTCTTGGAAGGTGTACAAGCACGGCTTATGGGATCGTCCGCCTTCTTAATCTACTCTACGAAATAAAACAACAAGCTATGAAGACTTGTTCATCGCCATGGGCCGTCAAGGTTCCTTCTTCGGCTAGGTAGTCTCAAAGCGTCAAGTTCTCACGGTTTGCAAGACATCAGAGAAGGAAACAATATAGAAAACAAGATCAAAGAGAACAAGAACACAACATAAAATAGAAGAGATGAACAAATAAACATAACAAAAACAAACCTTTGAATGGATTTCATTAACAATTGAAGAAGAGTTGGCTTACACCGCTGTCACCTCAGTACAAGCATGGACTCTTTTCTCCATGAAAGCTTCCTCCACTCTCAGAATTTACAAAAAGAAAATAAAAATATAAAAGTGGAAAAAATCCTAAAAATCCTAACTTTGGCCCTTGGCTCGCCTCTGGATGCTCTGTACGTTGCAATGCAGGTGATATTTATAGGGCAGAAGGAAGTAGAGTCCCATCACAACACCTCCACGAAAACTCGTATCTGGATAAGCTCAGATTGCCGCGGAAACGCGGCTTTTGCCGCGGATCCGCGGCAATCTCGTGGAGTTAGGCCACGCGCTTTGGCGCGTGGCTTCTTCTGGTCCATCTATGTGGGCGCCTGCTTCTAGAATTGTAATCCTGGCCTTTTAAATCTGGATTTTCGAGATAACTTAGTAATCAAGTTACCCTTAATCCAGATTTCTTCAAATCTTCTTCCCACGAATTTCCTTCTTATCTTGGCCTTTTATCCTCATCCTGCCGGTGTTTAGGGTTGGATAGAAGTCTATCTTTCCCTAATCTCTGATATTTGAACTTTTAGCCCTTGTATTTGCATTTTGACTCTTTGTATTTGCGCTTTTTTACCTGGGCTTCAAACATGGGCTTGGATCTGGGCTTTTGGGCTCTTTAGGCTTTATTTATTGCTAAAATAACAATTCGAGGCCTGCACACAATAAATTACTAATTATTAATAAATGTGCAGAATTAAATGAATAAATATGAAAATGTGATGGTAAATATGATGATAAAAATGCACTTTTGACTACCAATCACACCCCCACACTTATCTTTTTGCTCGTCCTCGAGTAAAAACAAAGAAAAAGAAAAAGTTAATCTATCCTAACTCACTTTCGTAGGAATCACGATTGCACTTAGCACGTGCAACAAGCCGTTAAACCTCTAGGTTACCCTAGAGGACGAGTGTTGTCTCGTGAGGGTTTTCAGCGGATTGCACCCACAAAATCCATAAAAAGGAAAATATTTGAATTATTATTGAAGAGACTAAGTAGTCTATAAGTTTTAGGATCCTCATTTTTATTCATTCTTTAAACTTAGTCTTAATAAAGTTATTGTTTTCCATTTTAGGTAAGAATTAAAATTGAATTTCTAATATAGTCTTTTTCGTTACCAAAAATCATATGCATCCTTATGTTTTTACTAGGAATTCCTTAACTTGGACTCTCATGCCTCTTTATTATTTTTATAACTTCATCTAATTTTCTTTCGTGTAAGTATCAAGGCTTCTTGAGGCCCTAATACCTAACTAATTGATTATTAGATGTGTTAATATATATATATATATATTTTTTTTAGCATGTATAGCTCATCTAATTTTCTTTCGTATAAGTATCAAGGCTTCTTGAGGCCCTCATACCTAACTAATTGATTATTAGATGTGTTAATACATATATTATATTTCTTAGTCTTCTTAGGCTTTCTAATCCACCCATGTAACGAACTTAAAGTCGATGACTCCCAAACCGGTTGGCTTTAGGGCACCAGGTGAGAAAACACCCCGCGGACTCAAATTCGAGTGAACTAGGCCCCAAAACTAAGGATTTTATTTTATTTACTCACCTTTAGGCATGAATACTTATGCTTCTTGAGGCACATGTATCAGCTTAATTGGTGATTTTTTTTTCCTTCTTTTTTTTTTTATGAGGCACAAGGTCTTTGTCTTAGAATCCTAGATATGCATTTGGTATGCACATTTCATTAAGGTAAAAATCAAGACTAATTATTTATTCAATTTCTCTCCTATACCTAAAAATTAAACAATTCATTTATTTTGACCAAGTTTTTAGAAATCCTAATCATGATTTTCCTAATCCTTAAAACTAACTTAGATTTCTTTCAAAAAAAATAAGTCAAAATATTGTCCTTTTTATAATAATTTTTTTTTAAAATTTTTGTTTTTTTTTTTTTAGCAAATTTTGTTAGTGTCTACCTATGTTAGTATGTTAGTAAAGCCCACCCCCACACTTATCTCATGCATTGTCCTCAATGTATGAATGAATGCATATATGCATGAAACAGAACAAGGGAAGGCGGAAGTTACCTCAAGGTGGTGGTTCCGGAGGTGGTCTAATTGGTCCACGAAATGCGGCCCAAACAAGATAATGTGGTAGTTCACGGGACCTACCTTTATTTACCTCTTTTTTATTTACATATTTACAGTCCCCAGAATGAATAGGATCATGGAAGATCCTCTCGTGAAACTTACTCCCTTTACATGACCAGTCCTGGAAAATCATCACAGAGTCATGGTCTATACCTATGTCCAACAAAAGAATGTGACTTGGTAAAATGGTTGACTTGGACTCAAGAATGATAGGTTCAGGATCTAATACCTACTCAGGAAAGAAACTCAAATCAAGTAAAGGTTCAGGAGTCGGGCTAGGATCAAGAAGTGGGTCCAAGTCAAGAAATTGAAACTCAAGTCTACAATCATTTTCCCACAATGGAATGTGACTCAATGTTGGTGATTCAAGTTCAGGAATGATAGGTGTGGGAATCAAAACTGACTCTAAAATATTACCTAAGTCGGGTAACAAAACAGGAGTCAATAATGATTCGGGAATTTGAACTTGATCATAGATTTGGGAATCTAGGTCACATATCTCATTAGTTTCAATCTCATAAAAATGGGAACTTGCCAATTTTTCCATGGGACTTTCAAAATTGCACAATTGGTCAAGTTCAATATGATCATCAAAAATGGGTGATTCAATTTCATGATCTATAGGTATGGGAATAAATGTTGGCTCAGAAAATTGGTCCAAATTGGGTAAGGATACTGGAGTCAACATAGATTCGAAGATGGAAACTGAATCGCAAAGTTGGGGATCGGGTTCACATTCACAATCTAATTCAATCTCATTGAAATTAAAACTAGCCAACTTGTCCAAGGATTGGGGTTGAGCAAGTTCATATTGATGTGATGAAATTGAATTTTGATCAAGGTCTTCTAGACAGAATGATTCTTGGTTCCTATCAACTTGGTTGGTTCGCTCAAGAATGTTTGAAAGTCTAGAAATTTGATCATTCATTATATCTTGCAACCGATTCACTTTTTCTTCTAACCCATCAAATAGATCAATGGTGGACTGAAACCTTGGTGATGTGGGAAAAGACGTATATGAAGATACTGGTTGAACATGTGGTTGACCATATGGCTCAGGGGTATTGAATCCCCATTGACTCTGTGAAGAGTAGTGATGATTATTCCAATCTTATTCATAGTATTGGGACTGGGGCATGTAATGATTCGGATAAGACCAATCTGGCACACTAGGTTGGTCAAAGTTATGATATGCCGGGTTGGTAATATCCGAATAAGAGGTTGGTGTGTAACATGGATCCTCATTAAAATTGAAAAAATTGTTGTTATAGGCCATATCACACAATCACAAACAAAAGAAAAAAAAACAAACAAAAAATTTCTAACCTAAGTTAGGGTAGACCTAGACCTAGACGACTCCTAACTGGTTAGACTGTCCACGGGAGGTAGGGTGTAGACTTTGACCACAAGTTAATCAGCCAGGTCGGGGCAAGAGTGGTGGGAGGTTTTCCGTCAAAGACGTTCCTTAATTAAATAACCACCACACTTCGGGCTTTCGGCCCTCAATCCCCTTCCTAGACACTGATTTGGCAAGAGTCAACTTCCAACACTGTTCCCCCTTAGGATAATCTCCTATTGAGTCCGAGATGTCCCTAGGGCCAACGTCTACTAATTTTTAAGTTAGGCTTGGGTTAGTGAGTGCTTGGGATATGATTTTTGGGCTAAGGAAGGGTGATGAAATCCCCACCTTATCTTGTTAATGGGTTATGCCCTTAAGATGAATTAGTGCAAGTGTACAAGATAAATAGATAGAATTCACTCAAAGCAGAAAATCAACCAAGAGATGAGTCCTATTCTACATGCAATGCGTACGTACCTTGCGTCTCCAGCACTCTTCAACAGTAAATAAAAATAGTTGAAAAGACACGTGCCTAATATGCAAACGTCTAATCAAATTTTATTTTTAACAATCAATATTTTACTTTTGAATTATTAGCAATTTACAGGTGTATCACAGAACAAAACAGAATATATCAGTAAGCAGTATTTTAATTTACAGAGACCTGCAAAAAAATTCAGTGAGTAGTTCACTGCAATTGCCGCGGATCCGCGGCTCTTGCCGCATTTCCGCGGCAAAGTTGCAGGTCCTCGTGCTTTGCCTTCGAGGGCAGAGGCACAGGATAGCTATATGTCCACTGCAGCTGCTGTTTTCTGTTTCCTATTCTCCAAACCTGCAAACAGAAAAGAATAAAGAATTAGTTAAAAATTAAATTTTTTTTGTTTTAGAGATAACTTACCGTCCCTCCCCGGCAACGGCGCCAATTTGTTGACTGATTTTTCCTGCACACAAAAATAAGGATATTAAATTTAGAAATAGTAGTGTGAGGTTCAGTTCTAATCCGCGGTAGCAAAGGCTATGCGGGTCGTGATCCTCAAGGAGGGACTGCGATAGAAGCGTTAAGCAAGTTAATCTCTAAAATTTATCTTTTTTAGTTAATTGTCACTATGGTATTTACAAAGAAACGTGGTATTTACAATGAGTTGTGGGAAAGAATATTGGAGAGATGTGGATTTAATCTACGAAAAGAAAATAAAAGAAAGAAAGGAAAACTTATCTCTTTATTTGCTTGCCGTTTGAACCGTTGCGATGATTTCCCTTTTCTTGGAAGGCGTACAAGCACGGCTTATGGGATCGTCCGCCTTCTTAATCTACTCTACGAAATAAAACAACAAGCTATGAAGACTTGTTCATCGCCATGGGCCGTCAAGGTTCCTTCTTCGGCTAGGTAGTCTCAAAGCGTCAAGTTCTCACGGTTTGCAAGACATCAGAGAAGGAAACAATATAGAAAACAAGATCAAAGAGAACAAGAACACAACATAAAATAGAAGAGATGAACAAATAAACATAACAAAAACAAACCTTTGAATGGATTTCATTAACAATTGAAGAAGAGTTGGCTTACACCGCTGTCACCTCAGTACAAGCATGGACTCTTTCCTCCATGAAAGCTTCCTCCACTCTCAGAATTTACAAAAAGAAAATAAAAATATAAAAGTGGAAAAATCCTAAAAATCCTAACTTTGGCCCTTGGCTCGCCTCTGGACGCTCTGTACGTTGCAATGCAGGTGATATTTATAGGGCAGAAGGAAGTAGAGTCCCATCACAACACCTCCACGAAAACTCATATCTGGATAAGCTCAGATTGCCGCGGAAACGCGGCTTTTGCCGCGGATCCGCGGCAATCTCGTGGAGTTAGGCCACGCGCTTTGGCGCGTGGCTTCTTCTGGTCCATCTATGTGGGCGCCTGCTTCTAGAATTGTAATCCTGGCCTTTTAAATCTGGATTTTCGAGATAACTTAGTAATCAAGTTACCCTTAATCCAGATTTCTTCAAATCTTCTTCCCACGAATTTCCTTCTTATCTTGGCCTTTTATCCTCATCCTGCCGGTGTTTAGGGTTGGATAGAAGTCTATCTTTCC
Source organism: Agave tequilana (assembly GCA_038442645.1). Taxonomy (NCBI): domain Eukaryota; kingdom Viridiplantae; phylum Streptophyta; class Magnoliopsida; order Asparagales; family Asparagaceae; genus Agave; species Agave tequilana. The sequence goes on from JAVJIF010005457.1 coordinate 107,884, forward strand.
CTAATCTCTGATATTTGAACTTTTAGCCCTTGTATTTGCATTTTGTCTCTTTGTATTTGCGCTTTTTCACCTGGGCTTCAAACATGGGCTTGGATCTGGGCTTTTGGGCTCTTTAGGCTTTATTTATTGCTAAAATAACAATTCGAGGCCTGCACACAATAAATTACTAATTATTAATAAATGTGCAGAATTAAATGAATAAATATGAAAATGTGATGGTAAATATGATGATAAAAATGCACTTTTGACTACCAATCAATTGGCATGATGGAAGTGGCTAGCATGATTTGATCGTGAATGGTCATTGTTATTTTGGCTCCATGAGAAATTAGGGTGATTTCTCCAGCCAGGATTGTACGTTGTGCGTAAGGATTATTGTTCGGCCTTGAAAAGGCCGCATTCATCGGTTCATGGTATTGTTACTGAGCCTGAAACACAGGGCACTCCTCGAACACATGATTCATGGCTTGACAGTAAGTGCAGCCTGGAGTTGAAAATTGGTTTGGGCTGACTTGATTGACTTGACTTGGTTCCTTCGTTTCTAGAGCTTCCAGTCTTCTTGCTAGGTTAGATAACTTAGCCTCATTAGCGATGGATGATTCGATAGAATGGAGACCTCCTTTTGAAGAGATGGAGTTAGGATTCCTAGATGTTTCACTAGTTGGTTCCCATTGGATGGTCTTTTCAGCTAGGTTTTCATACAAATCTCATCCTTCATTTTTATCCTTCTGCAAGAACCCCCTTGGCACATACTTTCTAAGAGGGTTTTGGTAGAATAGTCTAAACCGTCATAAAGAATTTGGCATTGTAGCCATTTCTCTATTCCATGATGCGAACATTGGACAAGGAGATCTTTAAAGTGTTCAAAGTACCTCCAGAACGGTTCACTCGGTTCTTACTTGAATTGCATGATTGTCTTCTTAATGAGAGCGATCTTATGAATTGGATAGAATTTCTTCAAGAAGACCTTGATGAAACTATCCCAAGATGTGATAGTACCGACCGCTAAGCTGTAAAGCCATTTTTTTGCTAGGTCCTTAAGTGCAAAAGGGACAAATCTCAACCTAATAGCATCGTCTACAAGGTGTGAGATTTTCATCATTAGACATACTTCCTCAAATTCTCTTATGAAGAAGTAAGCATCTTCGGACTCTAAGCCATGAAACTTCGGGAGTGTGTTGATGAATTGAGGCTTGAGCTCAAAATTGTATTCACCAACCGATGGAAGTAGAATACAAGATGGAAGTGAGGTTCTAATGGGGTAGAACCTATCCTGCAATGATGTTGATTGAGCTATTATCGGATCTGGTCTTGGTTCAAACTTGGGTGGTGATGTGTTTCTAGTCAACCTAAATGAATTAGGGTCTCTCGATCACACTTGCATACACAAACATAATCATAATCACAAACAAGTTTACCAACAGTCAACAAGAGTAATTGATCGTGGGAAAACCTAGCACAAAAAGTGTATGTTTTGAAGTGAAGATTTAAAGTGTGTGTGCTTTGGCTTCCTCGATACTTCCGTTATAGCATAGAGGCTAAAACGAGTCGAATCCACAAGGACGGGAGGCGATAGAAGCTTTACCGGTTGATTCACGTGTTTGTTAAAGAATCTTCAAAGTTTTAAAGAATCAAAAGAAAAGAAAGAAAAGAATGAAAAGAGAGATACGGTGAAATACGAAGAAGTGGGAAACATAGAAAGAATTATTTTTGTAGTTTTGTTTTTATATCTAAAATGAAGTGAAAAAGAAAGAAAATCCATGGCTACTAACTACTAATGACTCCACCAACATGCTAACCTCTTAGTGATAGTTGCCTCACATGTATCCTTAGCAATCACTAGTCCTTGGTTTAAGAGCTTTACAAAGCATGACCCATATGTAACTCTTCACATCCCAACTCAACAAAACAAGTGCAAGCTACACTTAAATTATCAAAACCCAATAAGAGCAAGCATGAAGTAAAGTAATGTTAGCTTGTTAGTGGTTAGGAAGTTAGAGTTAGATCCATCATCATGAGTCATCAATAGTTCTTGCAAGAGCAAGGCCAAAACGAGGCTATTAGATTCATGTGGATTATCATAAAAGAAGTTAGCAAGTTGGTGGTTAGCAGTTTGTTGCCATGAGTGAAAAACTAGCTACACATGTAAAAGAGATTGGAGAGAAGTAAACATAGAGAGGTAAGGAGAGCACCTTTCATAGATTGTCACCTTCTATTACAAGCACTCTTGCATTCCAAGCATGAACCACTCTCTCTCCCTAATACAAGATCTAAAACAAAAAGAAAAATACGAAGAGGAAGAAGAACTAATCTAAACTAAACTATCCTAAAATACAACATGGAAATGAAAACTACCCTAAACCTTGCATATCTCCCTTCTGCAAACCCCAGAGGAGTATTTATAGGCACCAGCGAAGAGGGGGGACATGGGACAAGATGTGACCCAAAACGGCGCGCGGTGCGGCCGCATTGCCGCGAAAACGCGGCAAATGCCACGTTTTCGCGGCAGTCATTGGGCGGCGCGCGCGGCACCGCCTGTTGCGCGTTGCCCTGTTGTTCCCCTGTCGGCTAAAGCTCCCGATTTTGGTTTTGCAGCCCCTGATTTTGACAGAATCAGTTCTCTAGGTCAATAGCTATTTTAATACCCCTTTAATCACCAATTAAATGGTGATTTGGGTCTTCTTCTTCATTTGAACACTATTGACCTAGGATCAAGCAAGCAAGGTATTATTAGCAGAATTTATTTATCAAATAAATGTGAGATGTGATGAAAATTATGCAAAATTAGAGACTAATCACACCCCCACACTTATCTTTTGCTCGTCCCGAGCAAAACAAAAAACTAAGGAATTATTACACCACTTTCGCAGGTGACGCGATTCACTGAGCATGTGCAACAAGCCGTTAAACCTCTAAGTTTCCCCTAGAGGAGGAGTTTTGTCTCCTGAGGGTTTTCAGCGGATTACACCCACAAAATCCATAAAGAAAGAAATCAAATTTTAGTATTTTGAAAACAAATTTTGAAATAGAGAAAAGTGTTGAAATATTTTTGTGAAAATATAAGTGATCTAAGGTCATAGGTTAACCAGAAATTGTTCTTTCTTAAACTAAGTCAAAATGCAAAAAAAAAATCTTGTTATAAATTAAATGTAAGAATTTAAAATTGAATTGACTCTTTGATCTTTCATAAAATTCTTAGAAAAATGCACTTTGTGGACTGTGAAGATTTTTGGGATATTGACTCTAACTTTCATGTCATTTATTTAATATTTTTTTTATTTATTTATTTATTTTTTCTCTCCCTTTTTTTCTTCTTCCCTTAGTTTTCTTAGGCTTTCTTATTTACCCGGGTAGTGAACCTTTAGCCGGTGACTCCCAAACCAGATGGTCCTAGGGCACCAGATGAGAAAATATCCCTCGGACTTAAGGACTCGAGTAAACAAGGCCACAAAACTAAAGGGGTTATTTTATTTTTTTTGTTCACCATTTTAGGTATGAATAATCATGCTTCCTGAGGCATAATTACTCAACTTCGATAAGTGATTTATATTATCATTATTTTTTGTATATATATATTTTTTATGGCATTTCTGTCTTTGTTTCAATCCCAAAAATTGTGTAAGTGTGCAGTGCATAAATCTAAGGCAAAAAATTTAAGATCAAATTATCTTTTCCATTTTACTTTCTTATCCTAAAATTTAAACAAGATCTATTATTTTGACTCGGTTTAAAATTTCATAATTTTAGGTCTTCCTAATTCCTAAGATAATCTTAATTTTCTTAAAAATGGATCAAAACTATTTCTCTTATTTCAAAAAGTTTTGTAAAAAGAAAAGAAAAGAGTTTTTATATAAAAGTTTTTTTTAATATAAGGAAAAAAGAAGTATAAAAGAAAGAAAATATAAAACTAACTACGTTAGTAAACCCTCCCCCACACTTATCTCATGCATGGTCCTCAATGCATCGTGAATGTGTAAATACATGAAACAAATGGAGAGGGAAGGAAGATTACCTCAAGGGGGTGGCTCTGGTGGTGGTCGGATTGGGCCAAACATTGCGACCCAATCAAGATATCGTGGATCATCCAGAAATCCACCAAGGACCTCTCTAATATGACCCAATAAAATTTTGATCGAATGAATGATCTTATTTAAAAAGTTATCCCCATCTAATTTCAAATTTTCAAAAATAATTATAGAGTCATTTTCTTCAATATTCTTGTCTAACAATGAAGTGTGATTTTGAGAGATGATTGATTTGGACTCAAATGGAACAGGAACAAAAACTGATACCAACTCGGGAAGTTGACTCAGATCAAGTCGAGAGTCAACAATGAGAGTCGAAATTGGTTCAAAAATAGGGTCCAAACCAAAGAAGTGATGTTCACACACTTTGCCCATGAATGAAGTGTGATCATGAGAGATTGGTGATTCCATTTCACGGTGTACTGGTACAGGATTCAACGTTGACTCCGGAATAGAGAAAAAATCTGGTAAAGATACTGGAGTCATTATTGAATTAAAAAGCAAAATGGAATTACTAACATGAGGTTCAGGATCACAGTCAGGTTCGGTTTCATTTCAAGAAAGGGATAACTTGCCAGAATGTCCAGGCGATTTTCAAAACTTGGAGCGTGGTCAAGTGCAAATGTATGTTCTGAAATTGAAGCTGGATTTCCAAAATGACACGATTCATGGGTCCAATCAGTAGAGTTAGGGATATAAGAATCGGTCAAAGGTTGACAAGAAAGATTATCCTCGCTTTCATTGATCAATTCGCTCATAATTGAGTCTAACCTACTGATAGGTTGGGTAAGAGAATTTGGATTCGGAATCATGTCTTCCATGTTCTTTGTAATGGGTTCTTGAAACAATGCATATGGAAGTTGATTTTGGGAATTATGGTGAATTTGTGAGTCCATCGGATTTTGATCTGACTCACGCAAGGATTCCATACTCAAGTCCAGTATTGATGGTTGTTTATTTTGAATAGGTGAGACTGGAAAAGATTGTTGGCCCAAAGGCCTTCCACCATAGTTTTGATGATGATTAACTCATGTAGTTATGTTTACTAATTATCTTGTGATTTTAGTTACAGATCATTGATCAAGATATTAGTTGGTGATTGCTTCAAAAAGAGGAGTTTAGAAGCCTTCACATGGTGATTCCGGTGCCCGAGCTTCAAGATTACTCCCTTGCACTCGGCGGATCATGGTTGGGATCGAGTCGACTTGAAGATGGAGATCGTCAAGAAGACTTAGGTATCCTAGTTTTAGTTTAGTGTGTTTAGATCCATTTGTAAAGCTTAGTATAGTTGATATGCTCAAGTACACAACACACACAAGTTTTATGTTTGGATATTGGTTTTTCGATTTTTAGTTTAACCGATATTTGTTTTCATGAATAGATTGATCAAAACAAGTTTAAATAGTTTATATGTATATTAGATGTATTCTAGTTATACATACATGCTTAAACTTCCTATATAAACTTATTTTGACTATCTTATTCATGTAATGAAAAATCAAGTTTGATAAAATACAAGTGTTGGTTTTTGATAAAACTTGCAAGGCACAAAAATAATTTGAATATCTTGATATATGTCTTGAAAATTTTATCACAAGTTTGTGTTTCAATACAAAATGTTAAAACAAGTTTTATGGAATTTTAGAAGTAATAAAAGAATTTTTAGAAATATTTTAACTTATGTTTTTCTGCCCTGAACTGTGACTGACAGGCCAGGTCGGTCAACCGCATGGGTCGACCGCACCAAGGGCCGGTCGACCCGTGGGGTCGACCGACGTGCACAGAGCCGTGCACATCTAGCAGACACAAGGGCGGTCGACCCGGACGGTCGACCGTAACTGAGAGCAGTGCTCTCTGTTTATTTGGGTCGACCGGGCAGTCGACCGGGTTTGCCCAACGGTCACATTTTTGACCGTTGGCGGTCGACCGGGCGGCCGACCGCCAAGCCTGTCAGGCTGTCACATCAGCCTAACGGCTAGTTTTGTTTTGGGGCTATAAATACCCCAACTCTTGGGCTGTTTTGATAAGATTTTCAAGAAGAAAAATTTCGGTGTTTCTCTAGTGTTTAAACAAGTTTTCAAAATAGTTTTTGTGCTAAAAAGATTTCATCTTTATTGTTTTGGGTTTTCAGAAAATCAAAGAGAACTAGATTTTTGGGATATTGTATTGGTTTTCATTTTCTATCATTTACAAGAGATTTCCAAAGTAGTTTCTCTTTGTTGTTTGTTTCCAAAAACACCTTGATTCCACACTTGAGCTATCTTCTATCCTAATCTATTTAGGATCTTGTTTTGTGGAAAGAGAGTTTGGTTTGTGGTTGAAAGAAACCACTAGTTGTACACCCTTGCTTTTGTTGTATCCCTCTTTGGTAGAGGTTGATCGGGTGATTGGTTTGCTCCCTCTAGTGAGAGGTAGAGTTTGGTTTGTAACCCTCTTCGGTAGAGGCGTTGGTTGTTGTTTGGCTAAGGGCCTACCCCTCTTGTGTGAGGTGGTGTTTGTATTGAGAGAGGAGTTTGGTACTCCCTTTGTTGTAACAAATCCTCTTCAGTAGAGGTTCCCTCGGTGGGAGATAGTGGATTGAAAATCCTACACGGTGGTGTAGGCGGGGATGTAGAGCTAGGTGCTCGAACATCGAAACATATCTTATTGTTAGCGTTTGATCCACTTGTCTCTCAACTCTCTCTATTTACATTTATGCAAAGCATCATTCTTCATTCATATCATTCATATTGCTTGTGTTTCCTTGCATTATTTCATGTTGCTTATCATCCTTATATGCTTGGCTTGTTTGTGTGTGCCTCACTTGTACTTAACCACAAGAGCTTCACATAGCACCTCAACCCATTCAAGGGGAATCAAGAGGAGTAGTCTAGAGCCCTTCACGGGGAATTTGGCTACACTTGTGTGTTGTATTAAGTGTGTTGTAAAATTTGCATTAGCTTCCGCATTTAGCGCATTTAGTTTCTAGATTAGCAAGTACACCTATTCACCCCCCCCTCTAGGTGTGCTTTTCAATTGGTATCAGAGCCAAGTGCTCTGATTTTGGGTCTAACAACCTAGAGTTAAAGATCCTAATTTTAGGCTAATCTTGTTTGCATTTGTTTGTTTGCACACATTTAGTTTGCCCTCATGGATAGCCCTCCTATGTTTGACATTTCTAGACTTGAGATTTGGAAGGTTATGATGAGTAGCTATTTGAAGACCCTAGGATTGCATGTTTTCCTTACCGCTACAAAGAGATGTTATCTTGGTGACCGCAATCATATAGGGGCCAATGCACAAGCCCTTGAGGCCATTAGAAGCACGCTTTCAAAAGAATATCTTATGCATGTTTCTAACCTTGATTCCGCTTTTGCAGTGTGGAATAAGTTGACAACAACTACCACCTCCAAGTTTCAAACGTCTATCCAACAAGAAGAGGAATCTAGTGGAGACTCCGAGTCACAATGCATAATGGTCCAAGGGAATGACTCCCTTGAGGTACATTCGGAACCCCACTTAGATTGTGATGATAATGCTAGTTCTTCTTGTGATGATTATGTTGATGCCCATGTTTTGAATGAAGAACTATCTATTGTTTGTGAAAAACTTATTGAAAAATATAATTTGTTGAAAAAGAAGACTTTTGCTTTAACTAAAGAAAATGAAAATTGTCTTCTAAACTTGATTGTGTGTTGCAAGAGAAGGTTGAGGTCTATAATGAATGGGATTCATTGAGATCTCAACTAGACCTTGCACTAAAAGAAAATGATTTGTTGAAAATAAAAATGATTGTGAAAATATTTTGAAGAAAATGAAAACTTGTCTTCAAAAAATGATTTTGTTTTAAAGGAGAATGTTGTTTTGAAAACAAAAATTATTTCTATTACAAAAGATTTAGATATGTGTTTAAAAAAAAATATGTTTTGCAAAATAAGATTGATGCACATGTTTGCCATGCTAGGGTAGTATCACACACTTCACCCATTGCATGCTCCACTTCTTCTTTGATTGAAAATGATATAAATTTAATTAAGAAGAAAATGGATTGTTTGGGCTCCACTATGAGCCAATGTGCCATGAACCACTCACGTTTGGAAACCTTAGTTCAAAAGAAACAAGTTCCATCCTTTATGCAAGCACACCCTCCACAGCATACACATGCTCCTCACGGACACCATCACACTATGTATGCTCATATGTACACTTGTACACATTGTGGACGTAAGGGCCACCTTACTAAATTTTGTTATGATAGATTACATGTTTCAAATTTGGCAAAGAAGTTTGTTTGGGTTAGAGACGGTACTAACCCCCATGGACCCAAGAAGATATGGGTACCAAAGACCACCCCTCCTTTGTTTAATGTAGGTGTGGGCTCTCACATGACGTGAGATTTGCCGTACCTTGGAGTGGATGCGTTCCGTACTTAAAGGAAATCAATTAGATGCATCACTTTCAAGGGAAGTTTGGTGGAGATGACCACCATGTTTTGGAGACAAGGGAAGTTGCCTTCTAGGTTTTGGTAACGATTCCTAAATCCTATTTATTGTTTACATGCTTTTAATATTCATTGTTTATAGCATGTTTCATTGTTTAGTGATTAGTATGAAAATGCTATGTTAATTAGATTCTTGACATACATGTATAGTATTTGAGACACCCATGTTTAATGTGGATTATTATTTTGTGTTCTCGTATTTGATTAGCTATCATGTATATCATAAATCTAATAACATGTGGATATTCATAATAATCATGTTTATGTTTATCATGTTGATTTATATCTTTGTTTTATGCTTCATGCTTTGAATATATGTTTAAATGTTAGTTTTCATTAAGATTAGGATTTATACTTGTGCATATAGTGGGCCACAAATAAATCTATATATGTTTGAGCTTGAATGCTTATTTGAACCCATTAGATGTGTTAGTATAGTATAGTTTTGATGATTCATATATTTTAAACTTGTATTCCTACTTTTGGATTTGTTATATGATCATGTGTTTCTATTTCATGTATATGTCTATTTTGCCAAACTTTAAGATATACATGTATACCCCTTGAGTCATTTGCCTTTCAGCAAATCTATACATATGGACTCAATTGTGTTTAGGGATATGTATGTATACTTTTTGTGTTGACAAATCATACATATGCCTTGAAATGAAACTTGTTTTAATAGAAATTTAAATTTTCATGTTTCCATGTGTTTATGTTTAACATCATGTATATGTCCATTTTATCCAAATTATTATTATACATATACATCCTTTTTGAGCCACGTGCCTTCATGCATATATCTTTGTGGACTCGTTGTGTTTGGATATGTATGTATACTTTAATTTGTATAAGACATACATATACCTTGAAGATTAAATAAGTTTTGATGATTTTCATGTTTTCGTGTTCCAAGGAATTAATTAAGCTTAATTGCCCATATTTCATGATTATGATCTTCACATTGTATTTGTACACTCACATTTATTGTTTACTCATGTGTTTGTTTTCATGAGTCATATTTATGCTTCATTGACTTGAGTGTTGACTATCATGTGGATTTCATGTTTTATGAAAAACAATTTTGTTTTATTCCTTGCTTGAAGGATTTCGTACTAGTTTTAAAAGTTTCTCATATAACTAGTTCGTATTCTTCACTATGGTAGAGATTTTCAAACATACTACATTTTCAAATCTATTTTTGAAAACCCCTACCTTCAATGGGAGGATGGATGGGAGATCATGTTCATGAATGCTTTAAAATAAAAATCATTTAATACATGAACCATGATTGGGAGGTATAGTTATATGAGATATACACTTGATCTCATTGTTATTTCAATTGGTATCATTGAATTCTTTCAATTGGTATCAATCTTGACGTTTCTTGTATACTCATATTTGTTTGTATGTATGTATGCTTTCTATTCCAAGAATATCAATTTCAATTGGTATCTATTTTTCATACATATATATGTTCGTGTTTATGCTAAGCTTGAGTTTCAATTTATTTCAATTGATTACTTTTAAATTGGTATCAAGCCTACACATTGTTTTAGTTGGTATTTCATAAAGATGGAGAAAATTTAATTTTGTCTTTCAATTGGTATTTGTACTCCCATACTTTATGATTGAAAATTTAAATTTGGTATCATATGTTCAAAATGAAAAATATTTACAATTGGTATCAAAATTCTTGTTTAGACATTCAAAATTTATTATGTTTAATTTTAAATTGGTATCAAGATTTTCATGTGTTTTTGCTTAAAATTGGTATCAATATTTTTTTGTTTGTTTCTTTTCATTTGGTATCAAGATGCTATTCTTTGACATATTTTCACTTGATATCTTAATTGATTGTCACCCCTAATTGACTTTGTTTTTGTTTTAGACAAAAAGGGGAAGAATATTGTTTTTCTTGTTTTCAACCTTTTATTGATTTTTTGTTGTTTCGAACAAAAAGGGGGAGAAAGATTTGTTGATTTGTTTTTGTTTTTACCCCTCATCGAAGGTTGTTTCTTTATATTAAAAAGAGGAGAAGATTTTGTTTTGTTTGGTTTGTACCCCTTTGTTGATGATTGACAAAAAGGGGGAGAAAGATTTTGGTTTATATATGCATGTTTATGTTTTGCATATATTAAGTTTAATTTAGTTTAATTTTAATTGGTATCTAGAGCATGTTTTGTTTTAAACATTTCATTGGTATCTAGAACCTTTTATTGTGTTGCATAGATATGCGTCCATGATTAATATTCATTGCATATTATGTTTATTTGTTTATGCATGAGTTAAGGGAGAGCTTCTTTGAAGCTTAACTTTAATCCATGCATATATAACTCCATGAGTTTTGTCATCATCAAAAAGGGGGAGATTGTTGGCCCAAAGGCCTTCCACCCTAGTTTAGATGATGATTAACTCATGTAGTTATGTTTACTAATTATCTTGTGATTTTAGTTACAGATCATTGATAAAGATATTAGTTTGTGATTGCTTCAAAAAGAGGAGTTTAGAAGCCTTCACATGGTGATTCCGGTGCCCGAGCTTCAAGATTACTCCCTTGCACTCGGCGGATCACGGTTTGGGATCGAGTCGACTTGAAGATGGAGATCGTCAAGAAGACTTAGGTATCCTAGTTTTAGTTTAGTGTGTTTAGATCCATTTGTAAAGCTTAGTATAGTTGATATGCTAAACTGCACAACACACACAAGTTTTATGTTTGGATATTGGTTTTTCGGTTTTTAGTTTAACCGATATTTTTTTTCATGAATAGATTGATCAAAACAAGTTTAAATAGTTTATATGTATATTAGATGTATTCTAGTTATACATACATGCTTACACTTCCTATACAAACTTATTTTGACTATCTTATTCATGTATTGAAAAATCAAGTTTGATAAAATACAAGTGTTGGTTTTTGATAAAACTTGCAAGACACAAAAATAATTTGAATATGTTGATATATGTCTTGAAATTTTTATCACAAGTTTGTGTTTCAATACAAAATGTTAAAACAAGTTTTATGGAATTTTAGAAGTAACAAAAGAATTTTTAGAAATATTTTAACTTATGTTTTTCTGCCCTGAACTGTAACTGACAGGCCAGGTCGGTCGACCGCATGGGTCGACCGCACCAAGGGCCGGTCGACCCGTAGGGTCGACCGACATGCACAGAGCCGTGCACGTCTGGCAGACACAAGGGCGGTCGACCCGGATGGTCGACCGTAACTGAGAGCAGTGCTCTCTGTTTATTTGGGTCGACCGGGCGGTCGACCGGGTTTGCCCAACGGTCACATTTTTGACCGTTGGCGGTCGACCGGGCGGCCGACCGCCAAGCCTGTCAGGCTGCCACATCAGCCTAACGGCTAGTTTTATTTTGGGGCTATAAATACCCCAACTCTTGGGCTGTTTTGATAAGATTTTCAAGAAGAAAAATTTCAGTGTTTCTCCAGTATTTAAACAAGTTTTCAAAATAGTTTTTGTGCTAAAAAGATTTCATCTTTATTGTTTTGGGGTTTTGGAAAATCAAAGAGAACTAGGTTTTTGGGATATTGTATTGGTTTTCATTTTCTATCATTTACAAGAGATTTTCCAAGTAGTTTCTCTTTGTTGCTTGTTTCCAAAAACACCTTGATTCCACACTTGAGCTATCTTCTATCCTAATCTATTTAGGACTTGTTTTGTGGAAAGAGAGTTTGGTTTGTGGTTGAAAGAAATCACTAGTTGTACACCCTTGCTTTTGTTGTATCCCTCTTTGGTAGAGGTTGATCGGGTGAATGGTTTGCTCCCTCTAGTGAGAGGTGGAGTTTGGTTTGTAACCCTCTTCGGTAGAGGCGTTGGTTGTTGTTTGGCTAAGGGCCTACCCCTCTTGTGTGAGGTGGTGTTTGTATTGAGAGAGGACTTCGGTACTCCCTTTGTTGTAACAAATCCTCTTCGGTAGAGTTTCCCTCGGTGGGAGATAGTTGATTGGAAATCCTACACGGTGGTGTAGGCGGGGATGTAGAGCTAGGTGCTCGAACCTCGAAACATATCTTGCTGTTAGCGTTTGATCCACTTGTCTCTCAACTCTCTCTCTCTTTACATTTGTGCAAAGCATCATTCTTCATTCATATCATTCATATTGCTTGTGTTGCCTTACATTATTTCATATTGCTTATCATCCTTATATGCTTGGCTTGTTTGTGTGTGCCTCACTTGTACTTAACCACAAGAGCTTCACATAGCACCTCAACCCATTCAAGGGGAATCAAGAGTAGTTAGTCCAGAGCCCTTAACGGGGAATTCGGCTACACTTGTGTGTTGTATTAAGTGTGTTGCAAAATTTGCATTAGCTTCCGCATTTAGCGCATTTAGTTTTTAGATTAGCAAGTACACCTATTAACCCCCCCTCTAGGTGTGCTTTTCAATTGGTATCAGAGCCAAGTGCTCTGATTTTGGGTCTAACAACCTAGAGTTAAAGATCCTCATTTTAGGCTAATCTTGTTTGCATTTGTTTGTTTGCACACATGTAGTTTGCCCTCATGGATAGCCCTCCTATGTTTGACATTTCTAGACTTGAGATTTGGAAGGTTATGATGAGTAGCTATTTGAAGACCCTAGGATTGCATGTTTTCCTTGCCGCTACCAAGAGATGTTATCTTGGTGACCGCAATCATATAGGGGCCAATTCACAAGCCCTTGAGGCCATTAGAAGCACGCTTTCAAAAGAATATCTTATGCATGTTTCTAACCTTGATTCCGCTTTTGCAGTGTGGAACAAGTTGACAACAACCACCACCTCCAAGCTTCAAACGCCTATCCAACAAGAAGAGGAATCTAGTGGAGACTCCGAGTCACAATGCTTAATGGTCCAAGGGAATGACTCCCTTGAGGTACATTCGGAACCCCACTTAGATTGTGATGATAATGCTAGTTCTTCATGTGATGATTATGTTGATGCCCATGTTTTGAATGAAGAACTATCTATTGTTTGTGAAAAACTTATTGAAAAATATAATTTGTTGAAAAAGAAGACTTTTGCTTTAACTAAAGAAAATGAAAAATTGTCTTCTAAACTTGATTGTGTGTTGCAAGAGAAGGTTGAGGTCTATAATGAAAGGAATTCATTGAGATCTCAACTAGACCTTGCACTAAAAGAAAATGATTTGTTGAAAATAAAAATGATTGTGAAAATATTTTGAAGAAAAATGAAAACTTGTCTTCAAAAATTGATTTTGTTTTAAAGGAGAATGTTGTTTTGAAAACAAAAATTATTTCTATTTCAAAAGATTTAGATATGTGTTTAAAGAAAAATATTGTTTTGCAAAATAAGATTGATGCACATGTTTGCCATGCTAGGGTAGTATCACACACTTCACCCATTGCATACTCCACTTCTTCTTTGATTGAAAATGATATAAATTTAATTAAGAAGAAAATGGATTGTTTGGGCCCCACTTTGAGCCAATGTGCCATGACCACTCACGTTTGGAAACCTTGGTTCGAAAGAAACACGTTCCATCCTTTATGCATGCACACCCTCCACGGCATACACATGCTCCTCACGGACACTATCACACTATGTATGCTCATGTGTACACTTGTACACATTGTGGACGTAAGGGCCACCTTACTAAATTTTGTTATGATAGATTACATGCTTCAAATTTAGCAAAGAAGTTTGTTTGGGTTAGAGACGGTACTAACCCCCATGGACCCAAGAAGATATGGGTACCAAAGACCACCCCTCCTTTATTTAATGTAGGTGTGGGCTCTCACATGACGTGAGATTTGCCATACCTTGGAGTGGATGCGTTCCGTACTTAAAGGAAATCAATTGGATGCATCACTTTCAAGGGAAGTTTGGTGGAGATGACCACCATGTTTTGGAGACAAGGAAAGTTGCCTTCTAGGTTTTGGTAACGATTCCTAACTCCTATTTATTGTTTACATGCTTTTAATATTCATTGTTTATAGCATGTTTCATTGTTTAGTTATTAGTATGAAAATGCTATGTTAATTAGATTCTTGACATACATGTATAGTATTTGAGACGCCCATGTTTAATGTGGATTATTATTTTGTGTTCTCGTATTTGATTAGCTATCATGTACATCATAAATCTAATAACATGTGGATATTCATAATAATCATGTTTATGTTTATCATATTGATTTATATCTTTTTTTATGCTTCATGCTTTGAATATATGTTTAAATGTTAGTTTTGATTAAGATTAGGATTTATACTTGTGCATATAGTGGGCCACAAATAAATCTATATATGTTTGAGCTTGAATGCTTATTTGAACCCATTAGATGTGTTAGTATAGTCTAGTTTTGATGATTCATACATTTTAAACTTGTATTCCTACTTTTGGATTTGTTTTATGATCATGTGTTTCTATTTCATGTATATGTCTATTTTGCCAAACTTTAAGATATACATGTATACCCCTTGAGTCATTTGCCTTTCATGCAAATCTATACATATGGACTCAATTGTGTTTAGGGATATGTATGTATACTTTTTGTGTTGACAAATCATACATATGCCTTGAAATGAAACTTGTTTTAATAGAAATTTAAATTTTCATGTTTCCATGTGTTTATGTTTAACTTCATGTATATGTCCATTTTATCCAAATTATTATTATACATATACATCCTTTTTGAGCCACGTGCCTTCATGCATATATCTTTGTGGACTCGTTGTGTTTGGATATGTATGTATACTTTAATTTGTATAAGACATACATATACCTTGAAGATTAAATAAGTTTTGATGATTTTCATGTTTTCGTGTTCCAAGGAATTAATTGAGCTTAATTGCCCATATTTCATGATTATGATCTTCACATTGTATTTGTACACTCACATTTATTGTTTACTCATGTGTTTGTTTTCATGAGTCATATTTATGCTTCATTGACTTGAGTTTTGACTATCATGTGGATTTCATGTTTTATGAAAAACAATTTTGTTTTATTCCTTTCTTGAAGGATTTCGTACTAGTTTTAAAAGTTTTTCCTATAACTAGTTCGTATTCTTCACTATGGTAGAGATTTTCAAACATACTACATTTTCAAATTTATTTTTGAAAACCCCTACCTTCAATGGGAGGATGGATGGGAGATCATGTTCATGAATGCTTTAAAATGAAAATCATTTAAAACTTGAACCATGATTGGGAGGTATAGTTATATGAGATATACACTTGATCTCATTGTTATTTCAATTGGTATCATTGAATTCTTTCAATTGGTATCAATCTTGACGTTTCTTGTATACTCATATTTGTTTGTATGTATGTATGCTTTCTATTCCAAGAATATCAATTTCAATTGGTATCTATTTTCATACATATATATGTTCGTGTTTATGCTAAGCTTGAGTTTCAATTTTGTTTCAATTGATTACTTTTAAATTGGTATCAAGCCTACGTATTGTTTTAGTTGGTATTTCATAAAGGTGGAGAAAATTTGATTTTGTCTTTCAATTGGTATTTGTACTCCCATACTTTATGATTGAAAATTTAAATTTGGTATCATATGTTCAAACTGAAAAATATTTACAATTGGTATCAAAATTCTTGTTTAGACATTCAAAATTTATTATGTTTAATTTAAATTGGTATTAAGATTTTCATGTGTTTTTGCTTAAAATTGGTATCAATATTTTTTTGTTTGTTTCTTTTCATTTGGTATCAAGATGCTATTCTTTGACATATTTTCACTTGATATCTTAATTGATTGTCACCCTAATTGACTTTGTTTTTGTTTTAGACAAAAAGGGGGAGAATATTGTTTTTCTTGTTTTCAACCTTTTATTGATTTTTTGTTGTTTCGAAAAAAAATGGGGAGAAAGATTTTTAGATTTGTTTTTGTTTTTACCCCTCATCGAAGGTTGTTTCTTTATATTAAAAAGAGGAGAAGATTTTGTTTTGTTTTGGTTTGTACCCCTTTGTTGATGATTGATAAAAAGGGGGAGAAAGATTTTGGTTTATATATGCATGTTTATGTTTTGCATATATTAAGTTTAATTTAGTTTAATTTTAATTGGTATCTAGAGCATGTTTTGTTTTAAACATTTCATTGGTATCTAGAACCTTTTATTGTGTTGCATAGATATGCATCTATGTTTAATATTCATTGCATATTATGTTTATTTGTTTATGCATGAGTTAAGGGAGAGCTTCTTTGAAGCTTAACTTTAATCCATGCATATATAACTCCATGAGTTTTGTCATCATCAAAAAGGGGGAGATTGTTGGCCCAAAGGCCTTCCACCCTAGTTTTGATGATGATTAACTCATGTAGTTATGTTTACTAATTATCTTGTGATTTTAGTTACAGATCATTGATAAAGATATTAGTTGGTGACTGCTTCAAAAAGAGGAGTTTAGAAGCCTTCACATAGTGATTCCGGTGCCCGAGCTTCAAGATTACTCCCTTGCACTCGGCGGATCACGGTTTGGGATCGAGTCGACTTGAAGATGGAGATCGTCAAGAAGACTTAGGTATCCTAGTTTTAGTTTAGTGTGTTTATATCCATTTGTAAAGCTTAGTATAGTTGATATGCTAAAGTGCACAACACACACAAGTTTTATGTTTGGATATTGGTTTTTCGGTTTTTAGTTTAACCGATATTTATTTTCATGAATAGATTGATCAAAACAAGTTTAAATAGTTTATATGTATATTAGATGTATTCTAGTTATACATACATACTTACACTTCCTATACAAACTTATTTTGACTATCTTATTCATGTATTGAAAAATCAAGTTTGATAAAGTACAAGTGTTGGTTTTTGATAAAACTTGCAAGAAACAAAAATAATTTGAATATGTTGATATATGTCTTGAAATTTTTATCACAAGTTTGTGTTTCAATACAAAATGTTAAAACAAGTTTTATGGAATTTTAGAAGTAACAAAAGAATTTTTAGAAATATTTTTAACTTATATTTTTCTGCCCTGAACTGTGACTGACAGGCCAGGCCGGTCGACCGCATGGGTCGACCGCACCAAGGGCGGTCGACCCGTGGGGTCGACCGACGTGCACAGAGCCGTGCACGTCTGGCAGACACAAGGGCGGTCGACCCGGACGGTCGACCGTAACTGAGAGCAGTGCTCTCTGTTTATTTGGGTCGACCGGGCGGTCGACCGGGTTTGCCCAACAGTCACATTTTTGACCGTTGGCGGTCGACCGGCGGCCGACCGCTGATTGTAATCCAATATTGCATATTTTACCTCATAATTCCCATGCATTTAGTTAATAAATATATGATTTTTACTCATCTTCTCTTCATATTTACAGGTACACACTCTAAAGGAGATAAAGCAAATAATCACTTTAATTAACACTAATTAAAGTGATTAAATCAAGATTAAGATAAGCCCCAAGATTTCAAATCAGATTCCAGAGAGATCCGCTCAACAACCCAAAGTTCTAGAATGCCACGTGGATAACAAACTCGTAACAAGATCTCAACAGAAAGCGGAGATCCAACGTCTCAAATCAAGCCGCGCAAACCCAAATCCAGCCGCAGATCTGCGGCAGATCTGGGGCATCTGAGCCCCAGATTTCGTCCACCTGTCCGGGTTCTGGAGAGTTCTTCCTGGGGCTATAAATATGGGACCTTGGACCTGCGAGCAAAGACTGAACAGAGAAGAGAGAGAGATTAGTGTAAAGCTTGTAATTTTGTTAGTTTTTCTAGGATTTTTGTAGCTCTTTATGATCTTCCTCTCCCTAGAAATTCTGTAAAGAGAGAGTTTGTAAGAGAGAGAAAGCTTGTATTCATCAAGGAGTGACAACTTGAAGCAATCAAGGATTGATCCATTCTCTTCTCTCTACTCTTGCATTTTCTAGTTTACTTGTTTTCTTTACTTGCTTTCTTTATTTCCTTGCAATTTAATTCATGCTTTGTTTTGCTTTTGTAATGTCTAGTAGTAGCTAATTCTTTCTCCATGTACTAGCTAACCACTAGCCTTGCTAACTACTAACTCATGGGTGATTGTTTTATTTCATCTTGCAAGTTGTATGGTCTTCTCTTCTCCGATGGGTTTTCTTTCATTACTTGGCAAGTATCTTGTTGTAATTCTCCATATGATTCATGTGTGCCTCATTTAGAGCCTTGTCTTTGAACAAGTGCCTTGATGGAACATGGAGATGGATCACCAATATGCTATTTGATGTACAACTTCTTTAAGTCCATTATTGAATGTTGTATGTTCTTCATTTGCATCCCTTGAGTGTAGCTCTTTTGATTCCATTATTGAAAGTCTAACTTGTAGGCCTATGACCATCTATGGAGGCTACAAGACAAGTCCAAGAATGATCCCCCATCATCCTAGTGGGAAAGTAATTAGACCAACACGCAAGACAAATCCATGCGATGAATCAACATGAGGCACGTATCACTATCACGGAGTTTAGTAAGTTTTAGCAAGGTAGTAAGGTTAGTTAGTCATGGTTTTCTTTCATTCAAAGTCTTCTTCAAAGTTTTCTTTTCTTTTTAGTTTTAGTCCGAAGCCAATCTTGTTTGATTTCTTTTCCGACTTTTTCATCATGAACATATCCACCAATTCTTTCATTTGTTTTTCTTTTGATTCTTTATTCTTTTAAACAAAGAAGAATTCTCGTTTCTAAACTTCACTACCTATCGTAAAGCTTCCATCGCGAGCTCTCCCTGAGAATCGACTCGGTATAGCCCTATGCTATAGCGGAGATAAGAAAGGGTACATCAATCATATTATATACATTTGTGGAGTGAACTAAGCACTTAAGGTTGTTTCTAACCTTCCTCTCTTTGTTAAATATTTGTACTAAAATTCCACACAACTCTTTCCCAATCAACGCCAAGCCTGTCAGGCTGCCACATCAGCCTAACGGCTAGTTTTATTTTGGGGCTATAAATACCCCAACTCTTGGGCTGTTTTGATAAGATTTTCAAGAAGAAAAATTTCAGTGTTTCTCCAGTGTTTAAACAAGTTTTCAAAATAGTTTTTGTGCTAAAAAGATTTCATCTTTATTGTTTTGGGTTTTTGGAAAATCAAAGAGAACTAGGTTTTTGGGATATTGTATTGGTTTTCATTTTCTATCATTTACAAGAGATTTTCCAAGTAGTTTCTCTTTGTTGCTTGTTTCCAAAAACACCTTGATTCCACACTTGAGCTATCTTCTATCCTAATCTATTTAGGATCTTGTTTTGTGGAAGAGAGTTTGGTTTGTGGTTGAAAGAAACCGCTAGTTGTACACCCTTACTTTTGTTGTATCCCTCTTTGGTAGAGGTTGATCGGGTGATTGGTTTGCTCCCTCTAGTGAGAGGTGGAGTTTGGTTTGTAACCCTCTTCGGTAGAGGCGTTGGTTGTTGTTTGGCTAAGGGCCTACCCCTCTTGTGTGAGGTGGTGTTTGTATTGAGAGAGGACTTCGGTACTCCCTTTGTTGTAACAAATCCTCTTCGGTAGAGTTTCCCTCGGTGGAAGATAGTGGATTGGAAATCCTACACGGTGGTGTAGGCGGGGATGTAGAGCTAGGTGCTCGAACCTCGAAACATATCTTGTTGTTAGCGTTTGATCCACTTGTCTCTCAACTCTCTCTCTCTCTCTCTTTACATTTGTGCAAAGTATCATTCTTCATTCATATCATTCATATTGCTTGTGTTGCCTTACATTATTTCATATTGCTTATCATCCTTGTATGCTTGGCTTGTTTGTGTGTGCCTCACTTGTACTTAACCACAAGAGCTTCACATAGCACCTCAACCCATTCAAGGGGAATCAAGAGGAGTTAGTCCAGAGCCCTTCACGGGAAATTCAGCTACACTTGTGTGTTGTATTAAGTGTGTTGCAAAATTTGCATTAGCTTCCGTATTTAGCGCATTTAGTTTCTAGATTAGCAAGTACACCTATTCACCCCCCTCTAGGTGTGCTTTTCAAAGATGAGTAGGACTCTTGAAAATTTGATTGAGATGAGGAGTCCAACATGTTTTGCATTCTATCACAAAAGACTTCCAAACGCTATTCTAGCTCAATTCTTCTTCAATTGGATGCTCTAGAAAAGGAGGATGCGGAGTTTGATATGAGAAGGATTGTGAATTGAGCAAATTTTGCATTTGTTGTAGGGACTCTTCTATACTCCTTTCCAGTGATGATTTTTCTTCAATTGGTGGTTCAGGAAAAGGAGTATATGAATCAAAATTGGGGAATGAATATTGTGAAAATTGTGGACAAGGCGGTTGAAAGTTTGACTCGGGGAGTTGAATCCCCATGGACTCTGTGAAGAGTAGAAATGTTTTGAAAATCTTGGTTATAGGATTGGAGATATGGGTCATATTGATTCGGATAATCCCAACCCGGCATATATGGTTGGTTCATGTTGTACATGGCCGGGTCAGAGTTATCCGAGTCAAATGAGGTCGGGGTGAAATAAAAATTCATATTATAATTGAAAGAATTGTTATTGTTAAAATATATTTCACAATTTATAAAAAAGAAAACAAACAACAACAAACAAACAAACAAAAAGAAAACAAACCTATGCTAGGGTTGACTTAGACCTAGACGACTCCTAACTGGTTAGACTGTCCACGGGGGGTCTATTGTCGGAAGCTGACCACGAGTTAATCGGCCAGGTAGGGACAAGATCGGTGGGAGGTATCCTTGCCGGAGCAACGGGCCTAATTATGCCACCGTTCTTCGAGGTTTCGCCTCTCAATCCCCAACCTTAGACACCGATTTAGCAAGAGTCAAATTCTAACAACTTTCCCCTTAGGTCAATCTCCTAAATGAGTCCGAGATGTCCCTAGGGGCCAACGTGTCTAGCAATTTTTATTAGGCTTGGGTTGTCTGAGTGGGGAGGTGATTTTTGGGCTAAGGGAGGGTAATAACTTCCCCACCTTATGTTGGATTGGGTTTTACCCTTAAGTTAAATTTGTGCAAATGTGCAATATTGATAAGGATGATCACAAAAAAGCGAGTAAATCACTGAAATGTTTGTCCTAACTATATGCAATGTAATATGTACACCTCCTACAAGATCACAACAACACAAGAATAAAATACAGTATATTGGAATGAAAATTGACACGTGCCTAGATGCAAATATCTAAACCGTTTTAAAGCATCCAATTACCGTATTTTAATTCTTAATATTATTTACAGTGTACAGGTAATAAAAAAAATTAGCAGCAGAAAATAAGAATATACAAGAATTACCCGACCACACTTGAGTAAGTGTGGACTTCTGCAATGCTAAAACTTTAACCTGCACACCAAAAACAAAGAAGAAAGGTTAACAAGAACGTAAAATCAAACCGTTCCCATCCCCGGCAACGGCGCCAAAATTTGATCGTGGGAAAACCTAGCACAAAAAGTGTATGTTTTGAAGTGAAGATTTAAAGTGTGTGTGCTTTGGCTTTCTCGATACTTCCGTTATAGCATAGAGGCTAAAACGAGTCGAATCCACAAGGACGGGAGGCGATAGAAGCTTTACCGGTTGATTCACGTGTTTGTTAAAGAATCTTCAAAGTTTTAAAGAATCGAAAGAAAAGAAAGAAAAGAATGAAAAGAGAGATATGGTGAAATACGAAGAAGTGGAAAACATAGAAAAGAATTGATTTTTTAGTTTTGTTTTTATATCTAAAATGAAGTGAAAGAAGAAAAAACCCATGGCTACTAACTACTAATGACTCCACCAACATGCTAACCTCTTAGTGATAGTTGCCTCACATGTATCCTTGGCAATCACTAGTCCTTGGTTTAAGAGCTTTACAAAGCATGACCCATATGTAACTCTTCACATCCCAACTCAACAAAACAAGTGCAAGCTACACTTAAATTATCAAAACCCAATAAGAGCAAGCATGAAGTAAAGTAATGTTAGCTTGTTAGTGGTTAGGAAGTTAAAGTTAGATCCATCATCATGAGCCATCAATGGCTCTTGCAAGAGCAAGGCCAAAACGAGGCTATTAGATTCATGTGGATTATCATAAAAGAAGTTAGAAAGTTGGTGGTTAGTAGTTAGTTGCCATGAGTGAAAAACTAGCTACACATGTAAAAGAGATTGGAGAGAAGTAAACATAGAGAGGTAAGGAGAGAACCTTTCATACATTGTCACCTTCTATTACAAGCACTCTTACATTCTAAGCATGAACCACTCTCTCTCCCTAATACAAGATCTAAAACAAAATGGAAAATACAAAGAGAAAGAAGAACTAATCTAAACTAAACTATCCTAAAATACAACATGGAAATGAAAACTACCCTAAACCTTGCATATCTCCCTTCTGCAAATCCCAGAGGAGTATTTATAGGCACCAGCGAAGAGGGGGGACATGGGACAAGATGTGACCCAAAACGGCGCGCGGCGCGGCCGCATTGTCGCGAAAACGCGGCAAATGCTGCGTTTCCGCGGCAGTCCTTGAGCGGCGCGCGCGGCACCGCCTGTTGCGCGTTGCCCTGTTGTTCCCCTGTCGGCTAAAGCTCCCGGTTTTAGTTTTGCAGCCCCTGGTTTTGACAGAATCAGTTCTCTAGGTCAATAGCTATTTTAATACCCCTTTAATCACCAATTAAATGGTGATTTGGGTCTTCTTCTTCATTTGAACACCATTGACCTAGGATCAAGCAAGCAAGGTATTATTAGCAGAATTTATTTATCAAATAAATGTGAGATGTGATGAAAATTATGCAAAATTAGAGACTAATCAGTAATCAACCAAACCTAATCTAAGGTAACCTCGACCTATACAACTCCTAACTGGTTGATTGTCCACGGGAGGTATAATGTAGACTTTGACCACAAGCTAATCAGCCAGGTCAGGGCAAGATTGGTGGGAGGTTATCCGTCAAAGACGTTCCTTAATTAAGTAACCACCAACCTTCGGGCTTTCGGCCCTCAATCCCCTTCCTAGACACTAATTTGGCAGGAGTCAATTTCTAACACCTTCCCCCTTAGGATAATCTCCTAGTGAGTTCGAGATGTCCCTAAGGCCAACATCTATCAGATTTTACTTAGGCTTAGGTGTGCGTGCTTGGAGATGGTTTGTGGGCTAAGGAAGGGTAATGACTTCCCCACCTTATCTTGAATTGGGTTTTGCCCTTAGAGTTAATTGTGCAAAGTGTGCAAGATATAGAAAAGTAGCATTCAAAAGCAAATATCACCCAAGAATGTTTCCTAAACTATATGCTATGCATACGTACCTGTCTCCAGCTCTCTTCAACAGTAATTGTAAAATAAACGTAATTAGACAAAATGCCTAGAATGCAAGTCTAAACGTTTTTTAAGCAATTAACAATCACTCAAATTGCTGTTGGATTAAAACAGGGATGGTGGATAGCAGAATTAGCAAGAATATAACATACAAAAACTTAATTTTTTGCGAGCAATATGTCCTGCAAAAAAAAAGTTTTAGTAGTTCAATGAAATTTTAACTTTTGCAACGCAATTTCTTGAAATTCTGTTTCCTACTTTTGAGAGTAGGGGCACAGAATTTGCAAGTCTTCTCTTGCAAAGCTTGAATGCTAAATCTGAATCTTCAAGTCCCTGAAACAACACACCAAACTTGTTAAAAACAAATACATCGTTCCCTCCCTGGCAACGGCGCAAAAAATTAATTGCTAAAATGAAAGAACAATCAAAGAGTTAAGAAATTACCATGTAGCTTGTGGCTAACGGGTCGTGTCGACGAGGAGGAATGCGATGAAAGCTTTTCGGTATTTCATTTAATAACAAAGAATTGTGCTCGTTTTTTAGTTGAAAAGAGAATGGAAAGAAGGGAGATGATTAAAAGAGAAATTGTAACTTTGGAGAAGGCTTTGAAAAAAGGTGATTTAGAAAGCTTTGAAAAGTGTTTGGTTGTTTTTAATAAAGAAGAAAATCTGGGCTCACTATCTCACTACTCAACCGTTTATTCTTCTATTGAAATTCTAAGTGCCTAACTTGATTATAGGCAAAACTTAAGGTTGACTTTAGAAAGTTTGAAGTAAAGCACGTAAGATGGTTGAAAGAGTTCACTCTTTTCTTTAAGAATCGTTTTGAATCGAATGTTAAATCATCAAGCGCGAAGAAGTAAGTATGAAATAAAAATAGTTTAAGAAACGTTCTTAAAAGAAGTAGGAGGTTAAAGATCCAAACCCATCCTCATGTGCCTTCAAGAACACTTAAAGAAGAAAGGCTTTAAGTTAGGCATGCAAAATGATTTATTGGGTCTTTTTCATTAAAATCAAAATAGAAGAAGAATTGGAGAGAGGTACAACAGTGAGCCCAGAAAACTGATTTAGCTACTCATGGAAGACAAAGAAAAAGGCAACTAAATAACGCAAGACATACCTTAATATGAGTAGAAGAAAAATGTGGCTCAATTTGTATTGATGTCACTTCAATCTTCAAGTACAAAGCACTCAATTCCTCTCTCTCACAAGTATTTGTACTGGACTACAAATTGCAAAACAAAAATACAACTTTTATACTATCAAACAAAGAGCCTAAATCCTTAAAGAATAAACAAAAATTCTAATCCTAGTCTTCGCTCCTTTTTTCTCTGTTGAAACAGGTATTATAGGGAAAAACCAGATGGGGATCCTGAGAAGATTGGGGGAGCAAACGCTCCCCCAACAACTTTAACAAATGGCGGAAACGCGGCTAGGGCCGCGTTTCCGCAGCCCTGGTGTGGCCATGTGGCCACACCCAATTGGTGGAGCTCTCCGGTTTAATGATTTGCCCATATCTTCTACTGGTTTTTCTCATTTCAGCTTTAGGATTTGACGAAACAGCCTTGATTGTTAGCTTCAACTGCTTGATTCAGGGAGAATTCTTTTCAACCGATTTTCAACCTCTCTGATATGCCAAGATTTGCCTAATTCCTTGATTTTGAATTTATTCTGAATAAATCAGAATTAGATGGGCTTTTGGGCTTGTTTCTCCTTCCTTTTTTTAGCAATGGGCCTACATTTAACAAAGAAAAAGAAGACATTAATCAGATTTATTAGCTAAAAAGTATGGTAAGGTGACAATGTATATGCAAAATATGTGACTGATCACTTCGCCATGAAGCTTCATCTTCTTGAAGGCCCCAAGGGCTAGCTTTGCGCGGAAGCTAAAAAGAGAAACTCTTTAGTTTCTAAAAAACTTGCCAAAGCAAATCTGAGAGGGATTTCAATCTAAAAGTTCATCAGAACAGGTTTTGAGGGAGATGAACTCCCTAAAAATGCCGTTCAAAGGTGAATTTAGTCGAGAATTGGCTCAAAGAGAATTGTCCTGACTAACAGTCAGCCGTTGAACGACCGACGGAGGTGCAGTAGAGAATTCAACCTCTTCCCAGGTCATTGTTGGGGGCAATAGGTCTTGTGCAAAGAAGAAGAAGGTAAAATTCTAGTTTGAAAACGAAGATAAAGAAAAGCTTCATTGAGAACTAGAAGATGAAATAGAGAAAGTAATTTCTCTAAAGGACTTTAAGGTCCTATTATAGGCCTCACAGCCTAACCACGCACTGACACTTAATCTCTGAAGCTTGTGTGAGGCTAAAAGAGCGAATCTCTGAAGCTTGTGTGAGGCTAAAAGCACTCAAGTGCTAAAACAACGGAGCTAAAGCACCTGCGACGCTAAAGCACTCAAGTGCTAAACAGTGCAGCTAAAAAGTTCTGCATGCATTTCATGCTAATCTCGCCCAGAGAGAACTCCAACAACAACATTACTTTAAGACTTTGCAGTGAAGCTAAGCTCCATCTGGCTTCGCCAATCATAGCCTTGCCACGTAGGTAAAGCTAAGACCCATATTTTATGGCCTTTTAACATACTTATACTACTTCAAATGGGTTTGAACAATAAAAGCAATTCAAATATTTCAAAATCTGAACTAGTCCCTTTTAGGTTTGCAAAAACTTTGAAGGGAATTTTGTTGACACTTCGAAAAGATGAGCTCCAGATAACACTTCAATAGGTCTGAATGATATCTAACTTGTTGACACTTCTAAAAGACAAGTCACAGACAACTAACGATCAGTTCCTGCCCATCCTCAAGGGACAAAATTGTGGCATGGACTCTACTAATCCAGTTAAGTAGACAATAGGCCCAATGTTGCCTATGAAGCTAAGTTAGCTAAAACACTTTGCTCCGCTTGAACCCAAAGGCAGGCTTCGCATGAAGCTTCTCAAGCTCCACAGAGATCTCACTTCTAGCTTCGCATGAAGCTCTTCAAGCTCCACAAAGAGCTCACTTCTAGCTCCGCATGAAGCATCTTCATAGCTCCATAGAGGGCTCACTTTTAGCATCGCATGAAGCTTTTCATTGCTCCACAGAGGACTCACTTTTAACTTCACATGAAGCTTAGAAACAGCTTCACAGAGAGCTAAATTGCTTAGCTTCGCATGAAGCCAGCTTTGCCTGAAGCCTTGATCTAGCTCTGCAGAGAGCTCTGATCTAGCTCTGCCAAGAGCTCTGATAGCTTCGCTTGAAGTTTTGATTTAGCTCCGCTGGAGCTATCGGTCATGTTGACCATTTCAAATCCATCATGGATTAGGGAATTTATTCCTCTTTAAATAGGCAGTTTGTCCTACGATCTCTCAATATCGAGGGTCACATTTTCTCATTAAACGAAAAAATTGAGGGACTTATAACATCCCTGAATTAGTCTCGTAGGTGCTTAATATTAGCCTCATAGACTCGCTAGCTCGCTGAAGATCTTATTTTAGCTTCGTCTGAAGTATTTAGCTTCGCACATGAAATTATACAGACCATCCAGAATGTGCTGATTTCTAGTGGCGGTTTACACCTCTACAGAGCTTATAAATA
>JAVJIF010005458.1:0-256494 GCA_038442645.1 Agave tequilana
GGAGTATCTGTTGACAAAAAGTTCATCCTAAGATGATTAATTTCATGATTATTGAGAACAAATCAAACAGATTAGTTCTATTTTTCAATTTTTCTGACTTGCTCTTGTGAAATCAAGGTTTTTAAATTGAGAAAATCAGACATTCACAGTCACTGATACAGAATTCTCGAAAAGTTAAAGAAGAGTTTAGTAATCTTTTTTAGAAATGTAACGGTGTTCGGTCTTATACACAAGCGAGGAAGGTAATCGAAAAAGATAGAAGATGATTTTTTTTTATAGGGTCCAAAAGAAACCAGTTTTGACGCACGACCTCTTTCTCTGCGCCACCGACTGGAGCCGGCAGCGCCACCAACTGCGCCCGCAGCGCTCTCTCCTCGTCAGAGCCTAGGTTAGAGACAAAACCCTAAAACGTAGTTTTAATTTTCTTTCCTTTCATTTAGTTTTTTATCCGAAAAATTCTATTGCTTGCTTAATTTATCATGTCTAATTCATTTGGTTTCTAATTATAGTATTCTAGGTTTTGAAATGCTTGATTCAGTAATGCATGAAGCCCCTTTGTGTTCTGATGCTGCCCTTTTCTCTGATTCAGTTTAGCTTATAATTCTGCTTGTGACATTCCAATTCTCATGAAATGAGTCGAACTTTACCAATCTTTTCCCCTTTCTTATTTGTTGCGCTTAAGTCAAAAATCTAGATATCACTGTCATAAATTCATGATATTTTTCTTTTTTGTGTAATTCCAACAGATTTTTAGAGGAGGGAATTTAGTTTACTAGCTTCCGTTGGCTTACAATTTCAATTCACCAGAAAATGTTCCATCTTTAAACTCATCTAGGCTGAAACGTTTTTCTTCCAGGCCCCATCGGATATGGAAATAAGTGTCATTTTCTACTACTTTTTTTTTGGGGGGGAAATAAACGTTCTTATCATAGAGGTTGTTGTTTTTAATATGAATATACTGCTTTTATACAGTATGTATTATAGTTTAAATAATCTTATGTGATATTAAGAGTTGGAGGGAAAAAAATTCAAATATATGGGGTTTAAAAGTTGAATGTAAATTCACACGTGATTTTAGTTGAAAATCGAAGTCAACTGAGGGGCTATGTGAAACTATTCTTTCAGAAACTAGTTTAGTCTCAGAGGCTGAAATATAATTTCTGAACTAATGGCTCTAGAAAGAAAGTTATGTTGTATCATTAGACGAAATCTGCGACAAATCTAAAAATTACACCATTTGCTATCATCTCACAGTTGTGTTTTATTTTTCTAGTTGCGCAAATTGCCTCCTGAATCTGTTTCACTGACTCCAAAATAGTCTCTACTTTACGTTTGAACTCCTTAAAAGAGTCTTTTTTAGAATGGTTGTGGATAACATAATTCCCACTGCAGAGTTGCAGTCTTCTAACCCTTCAAATTTTATATATAATGTCAATTTGCGACGAGTGGGTGGCTTTATCATAACTTCATGGCTCCTTTTGAGAAAAGATATAACACCGATCCAGCACTTCAGCGGACGAAACCCATTGTCAACTTTCTGGAAATAATCCTTTTAAAGAGAGATTGTGAGGTGTACATCTCTTGAGCGTTTCATTTAAAAACATCTAACAAATATGCTATCACTAAATACACTGAAAGAGTTGATCATTATACACCATTTTCTATCATCTGAAAAAACCCTCAAACTCCCATGGCTGCACATCAGAGGCACAGTTTTCTGGTGTTTACGACTCTAGTCCTCCTATCATGCCACCATGTCAACTCCTTGGCCCGATTATAATAATCGGGTCAGGTTGATCCGAACCCGGCTGACCCGATTAGACCCGCGCGACCCGATTAGGATCTGGCGTCTCCCCTCCTCTTCAGAAGGATTCACATGCTCTACCACTGAGTTATTATGTCTTTATATATTTGTATAACGGGTCGGGTCGGGTTAACCGTGTACCAGTGGGTTGGGTCAGGGTCTGCATTGTTGATCCGTATAAGTAATCGGGTTGGGTCGACCCGACTCGATAATTATATGGTAAAGCTTAATCAGGTTGGGTGGACTCAACCCGACCCGAATTGCCACCCCTCAACGAACTCTTTATGATAAACATATTCGTTTTGCAAGTTCGTTATTAAGAATAGTTCCTACAAAAGATCAAGATCAGAATAGTGACATATACGATATTTGAATTATGATGTAGATGCTACATAGTTAGTTCTCATCTTTCAGAGATTACGTGTGTAACAGGAGTATCTGTTGACAAAAAGTTCATCCTAAGATGATTATTTCATGATTATTGAGAACAAATCAAACAGATTAGTTCTATTTTTCAATTTTTCTGACTTGCTCTTGTGAAATCAAGGTTTTTAAATTGAGAAAATCAGACATTCACAGTCACTGATACAGAATTCCTCGAAAAGTTAAAGAGTTAGTAATCTTTTTAGAAATGTAACGGGTTCGGTCTTATACACAAGCGAGGAAGGTAATCGAAAAAGATAGAAGATGAGTTTTTTTTATAGGGTCCAAAAGAAACCAGTTTTGACGCACGACCTCTTTCTCTGCGCCACCGACTGGAGCCGGCAGCGCCACCAACTGGCGCCCGCAGCGCTCTCTCCTCGTTCAGAGCCTAGGTTAGAGACTAAACCCTAAAACGTAGTTTAATTTTCTTTCCCTTTCATTTAGTTTTTTATCCGAAAAATTCTATTGCTTGCTTAATTTATCATGTCTAATTCATTTGGTTTCTAATTATAGTATTCTAGGGTTTTGAAATGCTTGATTCCAGTAATGCATGAAGCCCCTTTGTGTTCTGATGCTGCCCTTTTCTCTGATTCAGTTTAGCTTATAATTTCTGCTTGTGACATTCCAATTCTCATGAAATGAGTCGAACTTTACCGATCTTTTCCCCTTTCTTATTTGTTGCGCTTAAGTCAAAAATCTAGATATCACTGTCATAAATTCATGATATTTTTCTTTTTTGTGTAATTCCAACAGATTTTTAGAGGAGGGAAATTTAGTTTACTAGCTTCCGTTGGCTTACATTTTCAATTCACCAGAAAAGTTCCATCTTTAAACTCATCTAGGCTGAAACGTTTTTCTTCCAGGCCCCATCGGATATGGAAATAAGTGTCATTTTCAACTACTTTTTTTGGAAAATAAACGTTCTTATCATAGAGGTGGTTGTTTTTAATATGAATATACTGCTTTTATACAGTATGTATTATAGTTTAAATAATCATATGTAATATGCAAGAGTTGGAGGGAAAAAAAAAATTTAAATACGAGGGGTTAAAATTTGAATGTAATTGCACAAGTGATTTAGTTGAAAATCGAAATCAACTGAGGGGCTATGTGTAACTATCCTTTTAGAAACTAGTTTAGGCTTAGAGGTGAAATATAATTTCTGAACTAATGGGTCTGAAACATAATTTTTCCTTCTTAAACGCACAACATACATGGCCACAATAGCTGCCTGTGTGATCTGATGACTTAAAAATTAAATCGTACTTGTTTTCAACCTTCCTTTCTTCCCAAGTTGTGCACTGAACAAAACCGAAATATGAATAACACAGCCACCACCTATGACCCAAATTGTGGCTCTACAAAGAAAGTTATGTTGTATCATTAGAGGAAATCTTCGACAAATCAAAAAATTACACCATTTGCTATCATCTCACAGTTGTGTTTTCATTTTTTCTAGTTGTGCAAAATGCCTCCTGAATCTGTTTCACTGACTCAAAATTGTCTCTACTTTACATTTGAACTCCTTGAAAGAGTCTTGTTTTAGAATGGTTGTGGGTACATAATTCCACTGCGAGAGTTGCATTCTTCTAGCCCTTCAAATGTTATATATTATGTCAATTTTGCAAGTGGGTGGCTTGATCATAACTTCATGGCTCCTTTTGAGAAAAGATATACACGATCCAACACTTCCAGCAGACGAAACCCATTGTCAACTTTCTGGAAATAATCCTTTTAAAGAGAGATTGTGAGGTGAAATCTCTGAGCATTTCATTTAAAAAACATCTAACAAAATATGCTATCACTAAATACACTGAAAGAGTTGATCATTATAAACCATTTCTATCATCTGAAAAAACTCTCAAACTCCCATGGCTGCACATCAGAGGCCAGTTTTTCTGGTGTTTACGACTCTAGTCCTCCTATCATGCCACCATGTCAACTCCTTGGTGTCAGCAACTTCCACATCCACCGCCGTGATCTTGTCAAGGCTCAATGATGCAACTGATCTACAAACACTTGTCTCCTTCAAGAGTATGATATCGAATGATACAAGCAGATTGTTGGCCTCGTGGACTCCACTCCATCAGTTTCTGTCAATGGCCAGGTATCACTTGTGGTGGCCACTTGCATCCTCAACAGGTCATCTCCTTGGACCTGAGCTCCCTCGGCCTGTATGGAACCATATCACCTGCCATAGCTAAACTCACATTCCTCCGAAGGATGGACATGTCCAACAAACCAATTTCATGGACCGATCCCGCAAGAAATTGGACTCCTGTTTCAGTTGCAGTGTCTTGATTTGAGTGTGAATTCTATTGTTGGCGGCATCCGTCCTGGTCTGGAAGCTGTTTAGATCTTCAAAGAATAATCTTGACGAACAACAATCTTACAGGGCAGGTATCACCTTCTTTAACAAACCCCTTCTATCTTTCTGTACTATACGTAAGCTAGAACCAATTTACAGGAGGCATCCCACCTACATTACGGGGGCATCCCACCTACATTAAGTAATCTTTATTCTCTCACTCTTCTTGACCTATCGGAAAATCAACTCTCAGGAGGCATCCCACCTTCATTGGGCAAGCTTTTCAACCTAACAGCACTAGATTTATCCTCCAACAGTCTCACTGGAGCCATTTCCAACTTCATTCTGGAATCTTTCCTCACTCTCTATTCTCGGTCTGTCATATAACAACTTATCAGGGTTGCTTCCGTCGAATGTAGGCCGGATCTTCCATACCTTAAACAAATTAGCCTGGAATCCAACCAATTTCATGGACCATCCCAATTTCATTGTCTAATGCATCTAGACTTGAGATCATATTTCTTGGCCAAAATAGTTTGTGGTAATCCCTCCAAAGCTTGGGGCTTACATAATTTGAAAAAAATGATTCTGTAAATAAGTTAGAAGTTGGGGAATCAGATGGATTGACCTT
The DNA here is from genome assembly GCA_038442645.1 of Agave tequilana. Lineage (NCBI taxonomy): Eukaryota > Viridiplantae > Streptophyta > Magnoliopsida > Asparagales > Asparagaceae > Agave > Agave tequilana. The sequence continues at coordinate 5,167 of JAVJIF010005458.1, forward strand.
CTTAACAAGTGTGACTAACTGTACAAACTTGCGGGTATTGCAATTAGACATCAGCAAACTGCAGGTGTGCTAATTAGTTCCATTGGAAACTTTTCCACCAACCTTCAGATTCTCACTATAGATGAAAACATCTCTGGAAGCATACCTCCAGAAATTGGAAATCTTGTGAATTTGACTAGATCTGGGTCCGAACATGCTCAGCGGCTTTATTCCTGCCTCCATTGGTATGCTTCACAAGTTGAATGTATTGGATTGAGTACAAGTTATCTGGTGTATCCCATTCACCCTGGCAACATGACCCAAATCAATAATCTTTACCTAATTTGGAGAAATCCCATCCACCCTTGGCAACCTTCCTGAGTTGAATTATCTTTACCTACAAACCAATAGTTTGAGTGGAAATATACGAGCTAGTCTTGGCAATTGTCGAATTTGAACGATATGGACCTTAGGTTTAATAAATCTTACCATTTCCACACTTAGCATAGGTCTGGGTTTTGGAATTCAATTCATTGACGGGTAATACTATCTAAAGTAGGGAGCTTGGGAAATTTGGAACACATTAGAGCCGGGAACCAGCTGACAGTCTTGGGGAATGATGTCAAGTGCTTGAATCGCTTCATCTTGATGGGAACCTCATTGAAGGAAGTATTCCTTCGTTAATATTTAGCGCATTAAAAGGCATGCGGTATCTAGATCTCGGGACTAATTCCAGACTTCTTGGAGGACTTCAAAGTCCTATACTACTTAACCTTTCTTTCAATAATTGTGAGGGTGAAGTTCCAAGACATGGGGTCTTTGCAAAAACAAGTGCAATTTGAGTACTTGGGAACTACAAGCTATGTGGAGGGAAGCTATGTGGAGGGAAGTAAGTGTTGTCGAGGCGCGAAGGATCCAATGCGCAAGACGCGCAAGGCGCAAGCGAGGCAATGCGCCTCACAAGTGAGGCACAATATTTTTTGTTAATTTAAATCACATCGACAATCCAAGATTCCAAAACAATAAACAATCTTTTGTCAAATAAAAAAATCAGATTGTGAAAATAAAACAATCAGTGTATTTTAATTAAATCACAGCAAAATAAAACAATCGGTGTATTTTAATAAATCAGTCAAATAAAACACATTAAACAATCTCTCTCTTCCTCCTCTCTCTCTCTCTCTCTCTCTAAATCACAACCTCTAAGCGCTTTCCACAGTCTTCTCTCTTTCCCTCTCGCTCTCAGCAGAGCTCTCTGCTATGTCGATCGAGAGAGAGAGAGAGGGTCACCTCGGATCGAGAAAGTGCCCCCTCCCCCCGACGGGCCAAGCCCTAGCTCGAGACGAGAGGTATTTATCTTACAAAAGCGGTTCGAGTCACGATTTCATCAGCGGGTGGGTTGTGACCCGCCAAGAAAATAGAAGGTGCACGCGTGGCGCAAGGCTGCGCCTCGCAGCGCCTTTAGCAACACTCTGAACTCGATATTGCACTTTGTGCTTATCTCAACCTACTGGAAGCAAGCAAATATGTCTCACTCTGAATACTTATTTGCTTTCAATTTCTCTCTTTGAATACTTATTCTCATGACTGAGGGTCTTAAGCTGGCACCACAGCGGTGCTTCTAACCTTGAGTGTTCCCTTGTGCATTTGCAGTCATCGAGTCAAGTCGGGAGCGTCTACGTGTTTGTGAAGGAAAATTTCCTCCACATTGATGAAATAGAAAATTGCTTGTTGAACTTTGAGCCTGTGTGCTGGGTGAGAAACTCTAGGGAGAGAATCCCAATTATTCATACCCATCAACAACTTATAATATGAGTAGGACTCCTAACAATATAAAAATTGTTAATAAAATAAAGACTAGAAACAAAGACTCTTAATAGGAATTAACTAATTAAGAGTTTAATAGAAAGTTATTGATCATTTCACACTTAAGGATGCATATAACATATCTAATTTGGCCAACAACACTTGTCCTTTTCTTATAAAAAATTACGATATATGCCTTTTAGAGTTACATGCTTAATATCTTTGTTTCAAAATTATAAAATAGTAACAAAGAAATAACAATACATGATTGTTAAGAAAGGAAATTAATTGTTGTAGGAGCGGTGGAAGTTAAACTTGAGCAAGGGTTTGTAACTATGTAGCACAAATCCTTCTATCGTGACGCTGCGTTGTGTCGGATACGTGTCGGACACACATGTCACACACGAGTGTTCTATGTATGCTATAGAATTTGTCGTGTCTCATTGTGTCGTATCCATGTTGGCATGGCCGTTTTGTGCAACATAGTTTCCAATAATTAACGGGAAAATTTTCAATTAGTTTGGAGGAGTTGATCCACATGAGAAAAGGATAAAAAACATGATGTAAAATCTTAGTTTGATATTGGCAACCAATATTTTTAGTATCAATATTGCCCAATTTGTCAATATCGGCTATATCGGCCATATTAGCAATCAACCTCTGATAACGACATATCATATTAGGTATCTCAAAATTTAATATGAATCATACGATATTACCGATATATATATCAGAATCAGCTGATATTTGAAACCATGCTATCATGTAAACTTGGTTTCTGCTCAAAATTCAGATTTAGGGGAACAAACTTGGAGCAGTAAATCAAATTTTGGGAGTGCGTTTATTGGTATGTAAACTTTCTCCAACTTTTGTGGGGTGAGCGTATGGTCCCCTGAATATAAGCCTATGATTCTTGTCACATATTTGCAAGACATTTAGATTCTTTTAGAAGAAGTATGCAAACCATTCATTTACATTCCTAATAGCATTGAGAAGAATCAACCAGAAAAAGGGATTGGTTGGTGAAGGACGTTGAGAACAAGGCTGCACAAGAGCCGTCTCAGTTGATCCATGGATGAGGCAGCGTGCTAATATTGACTCTCCACTTCTCTTTTTTCATTTGTTTTGAGTTTTGGGTAGGGGTCCCATCTATTATACATAGCTAATTAGCTATTTTGACAAGACTACAATTAGAGTACTTATGTGGATGCCTTTGTGTATACACAAAGCAGCTAACTGAAGTAACAGAATGCAGAATACAGATGTATTATTTTTTTTCCCCCTTTTTGAGGAAATAATATAGATGTATTATGCAGATAAAAAATTTATTTACATAAAACATTGTTAAAGAAGAAATTTATCATTCCTTGGTTTCTGAAGAGCTCCCAATGTTTATGTTTCCAGCTATGATTGCATCCAAAAAATCCCTGAAAACGAGCAGGTCATAGGTTGGTTTCAAAAAGTAGATCCTGAAAAGCTTGGGAATTTCTTAGAAGATAAAAGAAATGGCGGAACTGAATTGATAAGTTCTTCATTTATTGATGCAGGTACTTCATGTGTTCCTAAGTTTTTTGTATAGTGCATTTTTTTTGTCTTACTTGGTAACTAATAGAGATGGAGATGTACAATGTTCTTCTTATATATCTTTTTTCCTTTGAGGGAGACAGTGGGTAACCCCCACACTCTATTAAAAAGTTGTTAACAAAATAAAGCACAAGAAGTGTGCAAAACATAAAAGAAATATAAAAGATACATATGGCCCTCAGGCAATACAACATATGAAAGTCTGACAAGTCTGAACATTTATATTTACCAAGGTTAATGTTAATTTGCATGTGTCTCTTAGGCCTTACATGGAAAACTTTTTTCTTAATTAGTACCTGAAAGAAATGGAGATGTCTCGTAAATTTTTCTTAATTAGTACAGTGGACTTGCCCATCATTCAATTACACTGAGGAACATTCTCAGCGTTATGAATGGGCCAAAAAAAATACGGGTTACAAACTAAAGTTAGGATTCCCTTCACACGTACATTTTACAAGACCTTGACTTCGATAGCGAAGGCATCAAAAGAAAAACAAAAAGGACACATCCCACATGAACCTCAATTGTCTCAACTCTCACTGAACGCGATGGCCGCGTTTCAACTTCAATGCGGGCCTGCGAGCACCGCGTTCACTGTAAAACACGAACCACGCGTTTCAACTTCAACGCGAGCCTGCGAGCTCCGCGTTCACTGGTAAACACGAAGGTCGTGTCTCAACTCCAACACGAGACCCGTGTTTCTTGACAAGAGAGCATGTATCTGGCTAAGGGATTAATTTAAGAAGTTAAGGTCTTCTAATGATGACAATAGAGGCATGCATGACTTGGGGAGTCAACGTCTTCTAGTGTGGAAAGTTTTGCAGACAATCCGTGTCCAGTGGGCCCAGGGATGACCTATTTTCCACGCAGATTTTTGCTGTAAGGATTCCCTTCAAACATACACTTTACAAGACCTTGACTTCAATACGGAGGCATCAAAAAGAAAAACAAAATGAACCTCAATTGTCAGCAACAATTCAACAGTACTAAGTTTTTGTACTAAAGACAAGACAGGCTGGTGCAGCGAAAGAAAACTAGCCACCCTCACTCGAGAAGAGACATCCCAAATCCAAAAGCAAGCTGCAACTACATAGAGAGGTTAAACCCTAAGCAAATGTAGCAAGTTAACAAGTCACAGAATATTTTGGTGACCATGAAAACAGCAAAGCAAACATCAAGAACTTCATCTATGTAACAAAAATCCCTTTCAAGCATTTGGTCGAACATGTAGGGGACAGCTCATGAATGATTATAGTAAGAGAAGTAACATATCAATTATGGCCTAAATATGAGCAAAGCAAGTTTTAGAGTTAACCTGTTTCGATTTGCTTTCCATTCACTCAAATTGTTGTTGGGATGCTGTAGTGAAAGAGAGGTTGAACGACTTGACTCCCATATTGTTGTTGGGATGGCGGACCTAAAGAGAGGTTCACACTCTAGTCCTTCTTTCTTAATTCCCCACACCCCAGTTACCCCCCACCCCCCCCCCCCCCCCCCCCCCCCCCCCCCCCCCCCACCCATACAAGTTCATCTTTGTAGATAGACCCAAAAGTAGAATAGCAAGCTTTTTAAATTTTCATAATGACCTAGTCAAGCACAAACTAATATACATTCCCCATTAAAAAGGAAGAACCACTAAAACTTTTCAGGATCCAACCACAAATGAACAATTGCCCCTTCACTAGCATTTCTTCGAACATGTAAAGTGCTGGTTATGATAATAATATAGGACATGTTGGTGATGGAAGAGAAATTGCATACCTGATTCCATCCATTCCCATCCACACACGAATAGTATCTTTGATGTGATTGCTGAGATTCGGCAACAGCCGTCGCCCACGGCCAGTGGGGCCAGGGATGATCAATTTCCAGGCAGATTTTTTCCGTGAGGACACACTGAAAGAAGTCAAGTTGACCTCATTTGCATCATTTTGCTGTTTAAAAAGAAGTAGTAGTAGTATATATAGATTGAGATAGTTTGAGCATTATACATATCCCATTTTTTGCCATCTGAAACAATCCTTCCCATGGCGCAGTTGCGATCAGTGGGTTTTCTGGTGTCTACAACCCTAGCCCTCCTCCTCTCATGCCACCATGTGAGCTCCCTCCTTTTCCCAACACCCGCATCCCCCCTCACTAAGCTCCTATTGGAACACAACAATGCTACAGATCGGCAAGCACTTGTCTCCTTCAAGTCCGCCATATCTAGTCATCCACAGAGTCATTGGCGGCATGGAATGACTCTGTCCATTTCTGCTGGTGCCAGGCATCACTTGCAGCGGCCGCCTGCATCCTCAAAGGGTCGTATCCTTGAACTTGTGCTCCCTCGATCTGGATGGAGTTATATCACCAGCAATAGCCAACCTGACATTTCTCAGAAAGATGATCTTTCAGACAACCAAATTCATGGGTCCATTCCACAAGAAATTGGTCACCTTTCCCAGCTGCAGCATCTCAACTTGACCTTGAATTCTCTTGAAGGAAGTATTCCTGCTACCTTATCTACTTGTTCAAAGTAACAAAATATCAGTATGCGTTCTAACATGCTCCAAGGTGAAATTCCTCCCAGCCTTGTCAACTGCTCAGACCTTCGCCACATAAGTTTGAAAGACAACAAGCTTACTGGAGTCATACCACCCTGGTTATTAGATCTCGCATCTCTTTTCTATTTAAAACCTTGCCTTCAACAATTTCGGTGGTGGCATACCCTCTGCCACAGGGAACATTTCTTCTATTACTTATCTTTATTTCTAATATAACCAGTTATCAGGAGGCATTCCACCTTCGTTGGGAAAACTTTCCAAGCTAATAGTATTGGTATTATCCGACAACACCCTTTCTGGATCCGTCCCAACTTCTCTGTGGAATCTCTCCTCACTTGTCACGCTAGATTTGTCTCGTAACTATCTATCTGGTTTGATTCCACCGAATGTAGGCCAAACTCTTCCCTTGCTTGAAATCTTTTACTTAAATGGGAATCAATTTCATGGATCTATCCCGATGTCACTGTCCAATGCATCTCGTCTTAGCAAGATTAATTTTCTTATAACAGACTCACCAGTACAATTCCTCCAACCTTGGAAGCTTACAAAATTTACAGTTTCTGGGTTTAGTTTCAAATCAGCTTGAAGCTAGCGAACCAGATGGATGGAGCTTCCTAACTGCTTTGACCAATTGCACCAGCTTAGAGGACTTGGAGCTGGGTGTAAATAACCTTGGAGGTGTGCTTCCGGACTCCATAGCAAACCTTTCTACCCAGCTTTGGGTTCTCGCTATGGAAGCGAACTATTTCTCTGGAAGCATACCTGCAGGTATTGGCCGTCTTGTAAACTTACAGGTACTTGCCATGGATCAAAAACTTGCTCACTGGTACTATTCCTGCCTCCATTGGTATTATCTCGAAGATGAATCAATTGGATTTGTCTGGGAACAACATATCTGGAGAGATCCCATCTACCCTCGGCAACTTCACTCAACTAGCTTCGCTTGACCTATCTTTTAATGCACTGAGTGGAACAATACCAGCAAGTCTTGGAAATTGCCAAATTTAAATTATTTAGACCTTGGACGTAATAAACTTACTAGTGGCATACCCAAAGAAATACTTACTATATTCTCCCTTTCCGTGTTGCTCTCTTTGGGATACAATTCATTGACCGGGTTAATACCATCAAAAGTAGGGACCCTGAAAAACTTGGTAAGAACTGATTTCAGCATGAACAAATTGTCTGGGGAGATACCTAGTACTCTAAGTAAATGTCAGGAGCTACAACAACTCTATCACGGTGAGAACTTTATTTTATGGGAGTATTCCTTCATCATTGAGTGCACTAAGAGGCATTAAAGAGCTAGATGTTTCACAGAATAACTTGTCAGGGAGAATACCTGATTTCTTACAGGACTTTCGTGACCTATACTATCTAAATCTCTCTTACAATAACTTTGAAGGTGAAGTTCCAAGACACGGGGTCTTTGACAACACAAGTGGAGTTTCAATTCTCGGAAACAATAAACTTTGTGGAGGGAACCCAAAAATGCAGTTACCAGCTTGCTCCTTTCAATCAGCAGAGAAGAAGCACAAGTCTCATACATTAGGAGTGATCATTGCAATTGTTAGTTCATTCTTAGTCATGTTCCTACTTTTATGTATGTTTGGTTTCCGTCTCTGGATGAAAGTCAAAAAGAAAATCTCCCATCTCAACTGGCATTAAAGAACACGCGAAAGTCACTTATTCTGAACTTGTAAAGGCGACAAATGGATTCTCCAGAGACAATTTAATTGGGGTTGGAAGTTTTGGTGCAGTTTATAAAGGAATGCTAGATGTTGATGGCGTGCAGGTTGTTTGCTGTGAAGGTACTAAACCTTCAACTTCCTGGAGCATCCAAGAGCTTTATTTCAGAATGTGAGGCGTTGAGAAATATCCGACACAGAAATCTTGTCAAGATCATTACTGTGTGTTCAAGCATTGATTTTAGAGGAAGTGACTTCAAAGCAGTGATCTTTGAGTTCATGGAGAATGGCAATTTAGATGATTGGCTGTATCCAAAAGGAATTGAGCAATGCAACCAAAAGACTTTGAACCTTATGCAAAGGTTGAACATAGCAATCGATGTGGCTTCCGCATTGGACTATCTTCACCATCATTCTGAGACGCCTATTATTCATTGCGATTTGAAGCCAAGCAACATTCTTCTTGATAGGAACATGATTGCCCATGTAGGTGACTTCGGGCTAGCCAAATTCTCAAGGAAACAATTAGTTGCGCTTCTCTGGATTCAACCAGCTCATTGGTTTAAAAGGAACAATAGGCTACATTGCTCCAGGTGCAGACTTCTCATACCTCTTTAATTTTTTGGGTTATTTTGTTCTTTAATTGTTTATATATATTTTTAGAGTATTAATTGTTTATATTATGATTATCGCTTATATTATTGTTGGAATCTTAATAGGAAAAAGATTTATATTTGACTTAAAGGGAAAATTGCAATACATTCTGCGTTGCTTGGAGCATTTTTCTTCATAATTACTGATTAAATATGCAAATCAAATATCAGATCTACCGACTAAATGAGTATAGGTTTTAATTTTCTATTGGCAACTCGTAGTCTTTTTTTTTAATTTTTCAAACTTAAGCTATTTGTATTTTTGTATGCTTGTCATCATATTCTCTCTTTCAATATGTCTGCACGTTCGACCCTTCGATGCACGGGGGAAGAGGCCTCCAAGCTACATGATTTTTAATTCTTAAACGTTCAGAGATCATAATGAAGCATTTTTTTATTGAGCATTTTTTTCCTTGTGTATATAACCATATTAATTTCACAGAGCAACTTATATATCTGTAATTTCTTTCATAATTTCTATCATATCTGTAATTTCTATCATATTTTTGTTATATCTATCATACAGCGTTTATATAATCTTGGACATTATCATACTGCGGTTAAATAATCTTGGACATTCTCTAAACTATGCGACCTAACTTACACTTTGTAGGCAAGAGTAATTTCATTGGACGAATTGATGTATCTAAATTTTCTTTTGTACTATCTTTCAGAATTGTTTCATACTTTAGTTTCTGCTACACACTTTAACTTGCATCGTTTAAATGATAACAAAAACAGAATATGGGGTGGCAAATAATGTTTCTACTCATGGCGATGTGTATAGCTATGGAATACTTTTGCTAGAAATGTTCACTGCAAGGAGACCTACCGATGATATGTTTGAGGGAGGTCAAAGCCTCCGAAAATTTGTGGAGTTGGCCTTTCCTGAGAGAGTCGTGTCTGTCATTGATCCACATTTACTCTTAGGGGAACACGGAGAAGAAAGTGATAATGTGTGGAACATAAGCCGCGCAAGAACCATGGAGTGTGTGGCTTCAGTGTTTAGAATCGGCGTCGTATGCTCAAATGAATTACCAACAGAGAGAATGGATATGGGGGAGGTCATCAGTGAACTGCACAAGATTAGGGACGTGATCTTAAGAAATGAGGCCTAGGTTGGGAGCAGCAGTGAAGCTCACTAAACTGGGAAGGTTCGTCTACAGCATGAATTATGAGTTGATGCTATGATTCATAAGCAATTCAACAAGACTGCTCTAAGATTTTAAAAGAACCATTAATTTTTTTTCTACAGCAATCTCACTGTTTATGTAATAAATTGTTCTAATAATTGCTTTTCTCGTGTATGTTAAGGCTGTTATCCAAGTTTGAAATACATTGGGCATATAACAATTAACAATAATGTAAATGTATATTGGCAATGTTGTTCTTGTATGTAAAATACTGAAGTTTTCTATTAAAATTGTATGGTGCATTTGGGATTATCGCAAACTTTCATGTTAAGTTAGAAGATTTCTTTTCGCTTTGCGGCAAAAGAAAATATTTTAACAGTTAGATGGGTTTCTGTGTTTTAGGATTGTCTTCAGCCTTTTGTTTCCATACAAAGCCTACATTTTTTTGTTTCAGCAATGCAATGCAGAGTTTTTTCTCTCTCTGTTTTTTTTTCCTGATATAAAACGGCGTGCAAGAGTCCTCCAACATTTTATTAATAAAATGTTTATTGAAACATTCTCAAAGAAAAAGGGATCCTTGATCACTTGGATGTTTTTTTCACTTTTTTTTTTTTTTGAAAAGGACATTTTCTTATGTATGGGTATTGAGGGTGCTCTTTTCTTTTTTTCTTTTCCTTTTTTCCTGACAAGCATATAGCTCCTAAAAAAAAAGAATAGTTTTTTTCTTAAAAGAAAACCTAAGAAGAGAAAAACAACTACCAGTAACATTGGAATCTTATTCAATTGACGGGAAAAAATCAATTGTATGTTAAAGACTGAAACGAGATAGCACATACATTTCAAATGTTGAATTGTGTCGTATCAGACATGTGTTAGACATACATATGGAACACAATGCTTCCACTTTTTATATATTTATAGAATTTGTTGTGTGTTCGTTCGTTGTTCTGTATGACAACCATGCTAGTGCGGCCATTATGATCGCCCGGAGATTATGGAGCGGCTCACGTGTTGGAGCAACTGTCGCCAAGGATGAGGACGTGATAGTTGATTGAATTGTCACGATGAAGACCTCAGAGCGGAGAGTTTGGCGATACTGAATTCATCATCCGGTGTGGCCAAACAGATCTCACAATGAAGGTATTTGGCGGAGCTATGGTGAAACACATACGGTATAGTTGTTAAACGAAGCGATCCCGTTCTAGAGGGACTAGACGAAGGACTGTCGTCTCGGCATCAAGAGATTTTGCTCTGGAGTTGAATGGTAAAGCGGTGGAGTACTTGCTTTGGGTTCTACAAGACTCTGTAGGGCTCCGAAGGATCCGAGAAACATCCAAGACAAGGACAACGAAAGAACACCTACTCTCTTGATGTTTCTTCAAAAGAAAGGACAAGGAGTCCTTGAATAGCACATCGGGGGAGGTATTAACCGTGAAAGGAAAGAGTCCAAATCAAAGAGAAAGAAATCATGGTAGATCAAAGTCGAGGTCACGATTCGGCAACTAGAGTTTGACTCGAGATCAGTGTGCATTTTGCAAACTGACATGACATGAAAGAAAGATTATCCGGAGCTCAAAAAGAAAAACAAGTTAAATGAGAAGTCAGTGAAGCCATCATAGGTGAATGTTGCCAAGTCGGATGGAAATGATTCTGATTCTTCCGCATTCTCGTTCTCTATACACCGTCTATGCTACTAAGATGCGTCAGAGTAGTTATTGGATACGGGGTTACCCATCGCATATGTCTCAGGAGGGAATGATTTTCTAATTTTGAGAAGCTGGATAATGGCGTGGTGATCATGGGTAATGATGGAGCATTCCAAATGAAGGGGATAGACATCGTCCGTATCAAGATGTTTGATGGCGTGGTAAGGGACTTGACTGAAGTGAGATATGTTCCTCAAATGAAGAAGAACATTATCTCCGTTGGAGTGGTGGAGGTTAAGGGACAAAAGATGATGTTGGAGAATGGAATTCTCAAGGTCACAAAAGGGTCCATGGTGTGATGAAGGGTGCCAGAGATAGGATTTTATATTACTGGAAGGGTAGTACAGTCACAAGTGTTTTGGCAGCAGCTGGTGACTCGGATGAAGATGCTACAAAGTTGTGACACATGAGACTTGGTCATGCAAGAGAAAAGTCTATGCAAGCATTGGCGAAGCAAGGCTTATTAAAGGGTGCAAAGACCTGCAAGGTGAAATTTTGTGAGCACTATGTATTGAGCAAAAAAATCAAGGTGAAGCCTTGGTGCCGCTATTTATCGCACTAAATAAATTCTTGATTATGTGCATACAGATGTTTGGGGTCCCTAGAAGAATGCATCTCTTAGAGAGAAACACTATTTGTCTCCTTTGTTGATGATTACTCTAAAAGAAATTAAGTGTACACTATGTCGCAGAAGAGTGAAGTCCTAGATATCTTTGTGGAGTAGATAAGGAGAATGGAGTTACAGACATGCAGGAAAATCAATATACTCAGGCCCAATAATGGAGGAGAATACAAGAGTGATCCATTTCTGTAGTTGTGTCGTGATGAAGACATTGAAAGACACTTCACAGTGAGAGAGACTTCGCAATAGATGGGATGACAGAAAAATTTAACCATACTTTGCTGGAGAAGATACGGTGTTTGTTGTCAAACAGTGGGCTGAGCAAGACATTTGGGCAGATGCAACGACATATGCAAGCCATCTCATCAACAAGTTGCCGTCATCTGTGATAGGAGGGAAGACTCAGATGGAGATATGGTCGGGCAAGGCTGCTTCAGATTATGATATGCTCTGTGTATTTGAGTGTCCAGCATTATTATCGTATGAGTGATGGGAAGTTAGAGCCACGAGAAAGAAAGTATGTGTTCTTAGGGTTCAAGAGAGGAGTGAAAGGTTACAAGCTCAGAGACTCTAGAGACCGGAAGATCATTCTGAGCAGAGATGTCATTTTAGATGAGTCTTCTATGATAAAGACTCTGAGCTCTCAGTAGATGGAGAGTAGCCAGACCAGAGAGATATCTAGTGGATGAAGAGTGATGCATCTCCACCATCTCTAGATGGCTCTATATCGTTTTGGGTGTCATATGTTGTGACACAGTATGAGCATCATGTACAAGAAAAGAAGGATACAAAAGATGTGGTTGAGGATCTGGAGCTAGCGGGTTAAGTTCATGATTCTATTATGGCACACAGACCCAAGAGAAACATCCGAAAGCCAATAAGGTTTTTAGATATGGTGATGGCTTATGCACTTTCGGTGGAGGCCGTTGAAGATAGTGTTTCGTCTACTTTCAGAGAGGCAGAGTTGAGCTCTGAATCTGAGTTGTAAAGGAATGTTGTGGTGGAGGAGATTGAGTCTCTGCACATCAACATTTAAGAACTTTCGGAGTTACCCAAAGGGAAGAAGGTCATTGTTCTTAATGGGTCTATGCAAGAAGGAAGGAAAATTTCCTCACATTGATGAAATAGAAATTGCTTGTTGAACTTTGAGCTCTGTGTGGGTGCTGGGTGAGAAACCCTAGGGAGAGAATCTCAATTATTCATACCCGTCAACAACTTATAATATGAGTAGGACTCCTAACAGTATAAAAATTGTTAGTAAAATAAATACTAGAAACAAAGACTCTTAATAGGAAATTAACTAATAAAGAGTTTAACAAAAAGTGATTGATCATTTCACACTTAAGGATGCATATACCATATCTAATTTGGCCAACAACACTTGTCCTTTTCTTATAAAAAATTACGATATATACCTTTTAGAGTTTCATGCTTAATATCTTTGTTTCAAAATTATAAAATAGTAACAAAGAAATAACAATACATGATTGTTAAGAAAGGAAATTAATTGTTGTAGGAGCGCGTGGAAGTTAAACTTGAGCAAGGATTTGTAACTATGTAGCATAAATCCTTCTATTGTGATGCTGCGTTGTGTCGGATATGTGTCAGACACACATGTCACACACAAAGTGTTCTATGTATGCTATAGAATTTGTTGTGTCTCACTGTGCCGTATCCTTGTTGGCATGGCCGTTTTGTGCAACATAGTTTCCAATAATTACAGGGAAAATTTTCAATTAGTTTGGAGGAGTTGAGCCACATGAGAAAAGGATAAAAAACATGATGTAAAATCTTAGCTTGATATGGCAACCAATAATTTTTAGTATCAATATTGCCAATTTGTCAATATCGGCTATATCGGCCATATTAGTAATCAACCTTCGATATCGACATATCATATTAGGTATCTCAAAGCTTAATATGAATCACACGATATTACCGATATGTATCAGAATCAGCTGATATTTGAAACCATGCTATCATGTAAACTTGGTTTCTTCTCAAAATTCAGATCTAGGGGGCTAACTTGGAGCAGTAAATCAAGTTTTGGGAGTGCGTTTATTGATATGTGAACTTTCTCCAACTTTTGTGGGGTGAGCGTATGGTCCCTGAATATAAGCCTATGATTCTTGTCACATGTTTTCAAGACATTTAGATTCTTTTAGAAGAAGTATGCAAACCATTCATTTACATTCCTAATAGCATTTGAGAAGAATCAACCAGAAAAGGGATTGGTTGGTGAAGGACGTTGAGAACAAGGCTGCACAAGAGCCGTCTCACTTGATCCATGGATGAGGCAGCGTGCTAATATTGACTCCCCACTTCTCTTTTTTCATTTGTTTTGAGTTTTGGGTATTGGTCCCTTCTATTATACATAGCTAATTAGCTACTTTGACAAGACTACAATTAGAGTACTTATGTGGATGCCTTTGTGTGCATAAAACAGCTAACTGAAGTAACAGAATGCAGAATACAGATGTATTATTTTTTCCCCTTTTGAGGAAATAATATAGATGTATATGCAGATAAAGAATTTATTTACATGAAACAATGTTAAAGAAGAAATTTATCATTCCTTGGTTTCTGAAGAGCTCCAAATGTTTATGTTTCCAGCTCTGACTGCATCCAAAAAATCCCTGAAAACGAGCAGGTCACAGGTTGGTTTCAAAAAGTAGATCCTGAAAAGCTTGGGAATTTCTTAGAAGATAAAAGAAACGGCGGAATTGAATTGATAAGTTCTTTGTTTATTGATGCAGGTACTTCATGTGTTCCTAAGTTTTTTGTATAGTGCATTTTTTTTGGTCTTACTTGGTAACTAATAGAGATGGAGATGTACCAATGTTCTTCGTATGTATCTTTTTTCCTTTTGAGGGAGACGGTGGGTAACCCCCCACACTCTATTAAAGGTTGTTAACAAAATAAAGCACAAGAAGTGTGTGAAACATAAAGAAATATGAAAGATACATATGGCTCTCAGGCCATACAGCATATTGATAAGTCTGAACATAATTGTATTTAGTACCAATGTTAATGTTAATTTTTTTTATGCAAGACGGTTGGTATTCACGAACGAGAACAGATATGATCAGATCTGTTTCATATCATTACAGTATTCACGTTATAAACTTCCAGGTCTTCCAGTATTACCAAGGAGACTTTAAAACGGAATGAAAATCTCTTTTCCATTTTTTCTGTCTCTTAGTGCTCTGTCACCATCTTGATATGTTCTGCACTTCTCTAAGTGCTCTGTCCACCCATTAAATTACACTGAGGAACATTCTAAAATGAACCTCAATTGTCAGCAACAATTCAAAGGACTGGGTTTTGTACTAAAGACTAGACAGGCTTGTGCAGTGAAAGAAAACTAGCCACCCTCACTCGAGAAAAGAAATCCTGCAACCACAAAAGAGAGTTAAACCCTAAGCAAATGTAGCAAGTTAACAAATCAGAATATTTTGGTAACCATGAAAACAGCAAAGCAAACATCAAGAACTTCATCTATGTAACAAAAATCCCTTTCAAGCATTTGGTCGAACATATTGTCGGGATGCTGTAGTGAAAGAGAGGTTTGAACGATTTGATTCCCATATTGTTGCTGGAATGGCGGACCTAAAGAAAGGCTCAAACTCTAGTCCATCTTTCTTGATTTTTTTTTTTTTTCCTTTTGAGCGCCACAACGTATGAGTTCATCTTTGTAGATAGACCCTAAAGTAGAGTCGCAAGCTTTTTAAATTTTCATAACAACCTAGTCAAGCACAGACTAATATACATTCCCCATTAAAAAGGAAGAAACCATGAAACCTACTAAAACTTTTCAGGCCAACTAATGAAGAATTGCCCTGTCACTAGCATTTCGTTGAACATGTAAAGTGCAGGTTATGATTATAATGTAGAACTTGCTTGGTGATGGAAGAGAAATTCCATACCTGATTCCATCCATTCCCATTCACACACGAATAGTATGTTTGATGTGATTGCCTCACGTATTGAATGCGCTGGCTGAGAATCCGGCAACAGCACGTGCCGGGCCACCATGCAGCCCCTCGCCCACGGCCAGTGGGGCCAGCGGTGATCAATTTCCTGGCAGATATTTGCTGTGAGGATAGACTGAAAGAAGTCAAGTTGACCTCATATGCATCATTTTTGCTGTTTAAAAAGTAGTAGTAGTATAAATAGATTGATATAGTTTGAGCATTATACATATCCCATTTTTTGCCATCTGAAACAATTCCTTCCCATGGCGCAGTTGCGATCAGTAGTTTTTCTGGTGTTTACAGCCCTAGTCCTCTACCTCCTCCTCTCATGCCACCATGTGAGCTCCTTGCTGTCCCAACACCCGCATCCCCCATCACTAAGCTCCTATTGGAACACAACATGCAACAGATCGGCAAGCACTTGTCTCCTTCAAGTCCGCAATATCTAGTCATCCAACGGAGTCATGGCGGCATGGAATGACTCCATCCATTTTCTGCCGGTGGCCAGGCATCACTTGCAGCGGCCGCCGGCATCCTCAAAGGGTCGTATCCTTGAACTTGCACTCCCTCGATCTGGATGGAGTTATATCACCAGCCATAGCTAATCTCACATTTCTCAGGAAGATAGATCTTTCAAACAACCAAATTCATGGTCCGTTCCACAAGAAATTGGTCGCCTTTTCCAGTTGCGGCATCTCAACTTGACCTTGAATTCTCTTGGAGGAGGTATTCCTGCTACCTTGTCTAGTTGTTCAAAGTTATAAATATCAGTATGCGTTCTAACATGCTCCAAGGTGAAATTCCTCCAGCCTTGTCAACTGCTCAGACCTTCGGAGCATAAGTTTGGTTAACTAAACAACCTTACTGGACTCATACCGCCTTGGTTACCAGAGCTCTCATCTCTTTTCTATTTAGACCTAGCCTATAACAATTTCAGTGGTGACATACCTCCTTCCACGGGAAACATTTCTTCTATTTCTTTTCTTTATTTCTCATATAACCAGTTATCAGGAGGCATACCATTTTCGTTAGGAAACTTTCCAAGCTAATAGCGTTGGCATTAACCAACAACACCCTTTCTGGATCCGTCCAACTTCTCTGTGGATATCTCCTCAGTTTTCCTTCTAGATTTGTCTGGTAACTATCTATCAGGCTTGCTTCCACCGAATGTAGGCCAAACTCTTCCCTTGCTTGAAATCTTTTACTTATATGGAAATCAATTTCATGGACCTATCCCGATGTCACTGTCCAATGCATCTCGTCTTAGAATGATTGATTTTAATAATAATGGACTCACCCGGTACAATTCCTCCCACCTTGGAAGCTTAAATTTACAGGAACTGCATTTATCTTCAAATCAGCTTGAAGCTAGCGAACCTGACGGATGGAGCATCTTAACTGCTTTGACCAATTGCACAGCTTAGAGATCTTGGAGCTGAGTGAAATAACCTTGGAGGTGTGCTTCCGGACTCCATAGCAAACCTTTCTACCAGCTTTGGGTTCTTGCTATGGAAGCAAACTATTTCTCTGGAAGTATACCTGCGGGTATCGGGCATCTTGAAAACTTGGAGGTACTTGCCTTGGATCGAAACTTGCTCACTAGTACTATTCCTGCCACCATCGGTAATTCTCTCAAGATGAATATATTGGATTTGTCTGGGAAAACATATCTGGAGAGATATCCCACCCCTCGCGCAACTTTACTCAACTACTCTCTCTGACCTATCTTTTAATGAACTGAGTGGAACTATACCGGCAAGTCTTGGAAATTGCCAAATGTTGAATTCGCTTGAGCTTGAACATAATAACTTACTGGTGGCATACCGAAGGAAATACTTACTATATCCTCCCTCTCCATATTGTTAGCTTTCGGACACAATTCATTGACAGGGTTAATACCATCGGAAGTAGGGACCATGAGAAACTTGGCAAGAATTGACTTCAGCATGAACAATTGTCTGGGGAGATACCGAGCACTCTCAGTAAATGTCAGGAGCTACAACAGCTCTATCTCAGTGGGAACTTATTTTATGGAAGTATTCCATCATCTTGAGTGTATTAAGAGGCATTGAAGAGCTAGATGTTTCACAAAATAATTTGTCTTACAAGACTTCCGTGACCTATACTATCTGAATCTCTCTTACAATAACTTTGAAGGTGAAGTTCCAAGACACGGGGTCTTTGACAACACAAGTGGAGTTTCAATTTCGGAAACAATAAACTTGTGGAGGGAACCCAAAAATGCAGTTACCAGCTTGCTCCTTTCAATCAGCAGAGAAGAAGCACGAGTCTCATACATTAGGAGTGATCATTGCAGTTGTTAGTTCATTTCTAGTCCTGTTCCTACTTTTATTCTGTTTGGTTCCCGTCTCTGGATGCAGAAGTCAAAAAGAAAATCTCCCATCTCAACTGGCATTAAAGAACACGCGAAAGTCACTTATTCTGAACTTGTAAAGGCGACAAATGGATTCTCCAGAGACAATTTAATTGGGGAAGGAAGTTTTGGTGCAGTTTATAAAGGAATGCTAGATGTTGATGGCCTGCAGGTTGTTGCTGTGAAGGTACTAAACCTTCAACTTCCTGGAGCATCCAAGAGCTTTATATCAGAATGTGAGGCGTTGAGAAATATCCGACACAGAAATCTTGTCAAGATCATTACTGTGTGTTCGAGCATTGATTTTAGAGGAAGTGACTTCAAAGCAGTGATCTTTGAGTTCATGGAGAATGGCAATTTAGATGATTGGCTGTACCCAAAAGGAATTCAGCAATGCGACCAAAAGACTTTGAACCTTATGCAAAGGTTGAATATAGCCATCGATGTGGCTCCGCGTTGGACTATCTTCACCATCATTCTGAGACGCCTATTATTCATTGCGATTTGAAGCCAAGCAACATTCTTCTTGATAGGAACATGATTGCCCATGTAGGTGACTTTGGGCTGGCCAAGTTTCTCAAGGAAACTATTAGCTGCGCTTCTCAGGAGTCAACCAGCTCAATCGGTTTAAAAGGAACAGTAGGCTATATTGCTCCAGGTGCAGACTTCTCATACCTCTTTAATTTTCTGTGATATGTTGTTGTTTAATTGTTTATATTATGTTTATCACTCATATTATTGTTGGAATCATAATAGGAAAAATATTTATACTCGACTTAAAGGGAATTGAATACGTCTCACATTGCTTGAAGCATTTTTCTTCATAATTACTGACTAGATATGCAAATCAGATCTCTCGATTCTCATAGAGAGAAAATGGAGTATAGGTTTTTATTTTCTATTGGCTACTCGTAGTCTCTTTTTTTTGGTTTTTTGTTCAAACTTAAGCTATTTGTATTTCTTTGTATGCTTGTCATCATATTCCCTCTTTCAATATGTCTACACATTTAACACTTAGATGCATGGGGAAGAGGCCTCCAGCTACTTGAATTTTAATTCTTAAACATTCAGAGATCATAATGAAGCATTTTTTTTTTTTATTGAGCGTTTTTCCTTGTGTATAATAACCATATTAATTTCATAGGAGCAACTTATGTATCTGTAATTCTATCATAACTTCTATCATATCTGTAATTTCTATCATATTTCTGCTATATCTATCATAATGCGGTTAAATAATCTTGGACATACTCTAAACTATGCGACCTAACTTACACTTGTAGATAAGAGTAATTTCATTGGACGAATTGATCTATCTTAATTTCTTTCCTACTGTTCTTCAGAACTGTTTCATACTTTTGTTTCAGTACACACTTTAACTTGCATCGTTTAAATGGTGACAAAAACAGAATATGGGGTGGCAAATAAAGTTTCTACTCATGGCGATGTGTATAGCTATGAATACTTTTACTGGTAATGTTCACTGCAAGGAGACCTACTGATGATATGTTTGAGGGTGGTCAAAGCCTTCGGAAATCTGTGGAGTTGGCCTTTCCTGAGAGAATCGTGGGTGTCATGGATCCACATTTACTCCCAGGGAAAGACGGAGAAGAAAGTAATAGTGTGTGTGGAACATAAGCTGTGCAAGAGCCATGGAGTGTGTGGCTTCAGTGTTTAGAATCGGCATCGTGTGCTCAAATGAATTACCACAGAGAGAATGGATATGAGGGAGGTCATCAGTGAACTGCACAAGATTCGGGACGGTCTCAAGAAATGAAGCCTAGGATGAGAGCAGCAACGAAGCTCACTAAATTGGGGAAGGTTCGTCTACAACAGCTGAATTATGAGTTGATGCTATGATTCATAAGAAATTCAACGAGAACCCGCTCTATGATTTTACAAGTATGTGTTACTTTGTTTTCTACAGCAATCTCACTGTTTATGTAATAAAATGTACTAGTAATTGCTTTTCTCGTGTATATTAAGGTTGTTATCCAAGTTTGAAATACATTGGGCATATAACAATTAACAATAATATAAATGTATATTGGCAATGTTGTTCTTGTATGTAAAATACTGAAGTTTTCTATTAAAATTGTATGGTGCATTTGGGATTATCACAAACTTCATGTCAAGTTAGAAGATTTCTTTTCGCTTTGCGGCAAAAGAAAATATTTTAACAGTTAGATGGGTTTTTGTGTTTTAGGATTGTCTTCAGCCTTTTGTTTCCATACAAAGCCTACATTTTTGGTTTCAGCAATGCAATGCAGAGTTTTTTCTCTCTCTCTTTTTTTCTGATATTAAAACGGTGTGCAAGAGTCCTCCAACATTTTTTATTAAAATCTTTATTGAAACATTCTCAAAGAAAGGGTCCCTTGATCACTTGGATGTTTTTTTCACTTTTTTTTTTTTTGAAAAGGACATTTTCTTATGTATGGGTATTGAGGGTGCTCTTTCTTTTTTTTCTTTTCCTTTCTTTTTTTCCTGACAAGCATATAGCTCCTTAAAAAAAAGAATAGTTTTTTTCTTAAAAGAAAACCTAAGAAGAGAAAAACAACCACTAGTAACATTGGAATCTTATTCAATTGAAGGAAAAAATCAATTGTATGTTTAAAGACTGAAACCAGATAGCACATACATTTCAAATGTTGAATTGTGTCGTATCAGACATGTGTTAGTAGACATACATATGGAACACAATGCTTCCACTTTTTATATATTTAATAGAATTTGTTGTGTGTTTGTGCGTTGTTTGTATGACAACCATGCTAGTGCGGCCGTTATGATCGCCCGGAGATTATGGAGCGGCTCACGTGTTAGAGCAACAGTCGCCAAGGATGAGGACGTGATAGTTGATTGAATGTCACGATGAAGACCTCAGAGCGGAGAGTTTGGGCGATACTGAATTCATCATCCGGTGTGGCCAAACAGATCTCATAATGAAGGCATTTGGCGGAGCTATGGCGAAACACTACGGTATAGTTGTTAAGCGAAGCGATCCCGTTCTAGAGGGACTAGAGGAAGGACTGTCGTCTCGGCATCCAGAGATTTTGCTCTGAGTTGAATGGTACGGTAAAGTCGATTAGCGTGGAGTACTTGCTTTGGCTCTACAAGACTCTATAGAGCTCCGAAGGATCCGAGAAACATCCAAGACAAGGACAACGAAAGAACCACTACTCTCTGATGTTTCTTCGAAAGAAAGGACAAGGAGTCCTTGAATAGCACATCAGGGACGTATTAACCGTGAGAGGAAAGAGTCCAAATCAAAGAGAAAGAAATCATGATAGATCAAAGTCGAGGTCACGATTCGGCAACTAGAGTTTGACTCGAGATCAGTGTGCATTTTGCAAACTGACAGGACATTGAAAGAAGATTATCCGGAGCTCAAACAAGAAAAACAAGTTAAAGGAGAAGTCAGTGAAGCCATCATAGGTGAATGTTGCCAAGTAGGATGGAAATGATTCTAATTCTTCCGCATTCTCATTCTCTATTACACCGTCTATGCTACTAAGATGCGTCAGAGTGTTATTGGATACTGGGGGTACCTATCGCATATGTCTCAGGAGGGAATGATTTTCTAAATTTGAGAAGCTGGATAATTGCGTGGTGATCATGGGTAATGATGGAGCATGCCAAAGAAGGGGATAGACATCGTCCGTATCAAGATGTTTGATGGCGTGGTAAGGAACTTTACTGAAGTGAGATATGTTTCTTAAATGAGAAGAACATTATCTCCGTTGGGAGCTGTGGAGTCGAAGGGACAAAAGGTGATGTTGAAGAATGGAATTCTCAGATCACGAAAGGGTCCATGGTTGTGATGAAGGGTGCCATGAGATAGGATTTTGTATTACTGGAAGGGTAGTACAGTCACAAGTGTTTTGGCAGCAGCTGGTGACTCGGATGAAGATGCTACAAAGTTGTGACACATGAGACTTGGCCATGCGGAGAAAGAAAAGTCTATGCAAGCATTGGCGAAGCAAGGTATTAAGGGTGCAAAGATACCTGCAGGTGAAATTTTGTGAGCACTATGTATTGAGCAAAAAAATCAGGTGAAGTATGGTGCCGCTATTTATCGTACTAAAGGAATTATTGATTATGTGCATACAGGTGTTTGGGGTCCCTAGAAGAATGCATCTCTTAGAGGGAAACACTATTGTCTCCTTTGTTGATGATTACTCTAGAAGAAATTGAGTCTACTCTATGTCGCAGAAGAGTGAAGTCCTAGAGATCTTTATGGAGTAGAAAAAGGAGAATGGAGTTGCAGACATGCAGGAAAATCAATATACTCAGGCCCAATAATGGAGGAGAATACAAGAGTGATCCATTTCTGCAGTTGTGCCGTGATGAAGACATTGAAAGACACTTCACGGTGAGAGAGACTTCGCAATAGAATGGGATGGCAGATAAAATTTAAACCATACTTTGCTGGAGAAGATACGGTTTTTGTTGTCAAAAGTGGGCTGAGCAAGACATTTTGGGCAGATGCAACGACATATGCAAGCCATCTCATCAACAAGTTGCCGTCATCTGTGATAGGAGGAAAGACTAAGATGGAGATATGGTCGGGCAAGGTTGCTTCAGATTATGATATGCTCCGTGTATTTGAGTGTCCAGCTTATTATCGTATGATGATGATTGGAAGTTAGAGCCATGAGAAAGAAAGTATGTGTTCTTAGGGTTCAAGAGAGGAGTGAAAGGTTACAAGCTCAGAGACTCTAGAGAGAGCGGAAGATCATTCTGAGCAGAGATGTCACTTTAGATGAGTCTTCTATATGAATAAAGACTCTGAGCTCTCAGCAGATGGAGAGTGGCCAGACAGAGAGATATCGCAGTGGATGAAGAGTGATGCATTCTCCACCATCACCATTCCAGATGGCTCAAATCGTTTAGGAGTCATATGTTGTGACACAGTATGAAGCACAGATGTACAAGAAAAGAAGGATACAAAAGATGTGGTTGAGGATCTGGAGCTAGAGGGTTAAGTTCATGATTCTATTATGGCACACAGACCCAAGAGAAACATCCGAAAGCCAACACGGTTTTTAGATATGATGATGGCTTATGCACTTTCGGTGAGAGGCCGTTGAAGATAGTGTTCGTCTACTTTCAGAGAGGCAGAGCTGAGCTCTGAATCTGAGTGTAGAGGAAATTGTGGTGGAGGAGATTTGAATCTCTCCACATCAACGTTTGAGAACTTTCAGAGTTACCCAAAGGGAAGAAGGTCATTGGTTCTTAATGGGTCTATGCAAAGAAGGAAGGATCTTAAGATGTTACTGTGCGTTACAAAGCCAGATTGGTAGCCAAGGGTATGCACAGAGAGAGGGTATTGATTACAACGAGGTATTGTCGCCTGTTGTAAAACACTTTTGCATTCATATACTATTGCACTTGCAGCACAGTATGATTATGAGTTGTATCAGCTCGATGTGAAGATCGCCTTTCTGCACGGTGATCTTGAGGAGGAGATCTACATGACTCAACTGTTGGGCTTTAAAGCTATAGAGAAGGAGAAGTGGTATGTAAACTTTTAAAGTTGCTATTGAACTGAAGTAGTCACCGAGACAGTGGTACAAGCTCTTTAACAAGTTTATGATTGTCTGAAGTTACACGGGAGCTTATTTGACCCATGCGTTTACTTTCGCATGCTACCGAGTGGTGAGTATATCTATCTACTCTTGTACGTAGATGATATGCTAATAGTTTCTAAGAACAAATCATCGATAGATAAGTTAAAAGTTTAATTATCTTCTGAGTTGAAATGAAGGATCTAGGAGAAGTTAAGAGGATACTGAGTATGAAAATTGAACGAGGCAGGGTGAAGGGGAAGGGAAGTCTGACTCAAAAAGCTTACTTGTAGAAGGTTCTTCAGAAATTTCTTATTGAGTGTGAGCCAAGTCTGTGAGTAGTCCTATAGCTCCTCACTTTAAGCTTTCAACTAGAATGTCTCCGAAGACTGTAGATGTTGTGAGTATATGTCTCATGTTCCATTCGCCAGTGCAGTGGGTAGTCTTATGTATGTTATGGTGTGCACGATGCCAGATTGGTCACAGGCCATGAGCATGACATCTAGATACATGCATGATCCTGATAAGGGTCATTGGGAGGCCACGAAATGGATTCTGCAGTATATCAAAGGTACCACAGATGTTGGATTGGTGTTTAAGAAAGATGTTGGTGGTAAGCATGAGTACATGGGTTATGTGGACTTTGATTATACTGGGGGCCGTGACAAGCGTCGGTCGAGACATGGTATATTTTTACCTTGTCACAGACACTGGTGAGTTGTTGTTGTACCCTATAGTCCATTGTGGCTCTGTCGATGACAGAAGCAGAATACATGGCTCTAAAAGAGGCTGTAAAGGAGGCGATTTGGCCTCAAGTCTTAATGGATGGTTTGGGAACCGAGCAGGACTTTTTATAGGTCCATTGTGATAGTATAAGCACTATTTACTTAGCAAAGAACCAAGTCTACCATGCGAGAACTAAACATGTTGATATCAGGTACCATTTTGTTGGCGATAGTCTTGAAGAGGGCGACATTGTGTTGATGAAGATACACACAAGAATAATCAGGCAGATATGCTTACAAAGGTAATTCTCGGAGTCAAGTTTAGTAATTGCAAAAACTTGCTCCGAATCCATCTAGTTGCTTAAGCTCGGTGGAGCTCATTTGGATGAACTATGTGAGGCTTGATTCTTTGGGTAGGGGGTACGTAGGCAACCGTAATGGTGTAGCCTAATTGCTTAGTTGATCATTGGAGATCGTGTGTCGATCTCGGATTGAAATCCCAGAGCGCAGATTGTGTGTCAAACTCGGATCGAAATCTCGAAGCTTCATTGGTTTTCTTGGGAGATCGTGTGTCGATCTCGGAGCTTTATTGGTTTTCCTGCTAAGATCGTGTGTCGATTTCAGAAGTCGAGATCATACGTCGATTTCGCATTGGAGTTCCTTGGAGTTTGGCTCAAATTTGAAAAATCTTCATCGAAGTGGAGAATTGTAGAGAGAAGATCAAAATCTAGAATATAGAGTTTTTTAACTCTTGTTGAATGATGTTTGATTGAGAGAAGAAAGTTGAAGAGAAGAAAAACTAGAAAAAAAAAGAAACAAAATAAAAAAGGGCAGAGGCATCAATCGACCGACGTGCACAAATGTGCACTTCGTGCACAAACAGTCAACTGCCCGGTCGACCGCCCCAACTCTAAGATTTAACAGAGAGTTTGGGTATGCAAGTAGGTCGATCGCCAGATCGATTGACTATAAGTACACCTAGAGGTGGGTGAATAGGTGTATGGCTAATCTAATGACAAATAATATGGAATTAAAAATAAATTGTAACACACTTAGTGTAACCAAAGAGTGTAGCCGAATTCTTGGTGAAGGGCTCTGGACTATCTCCTCTAAATTCCTCTAAATAAGAGTTGAGGTGCTATGTAAAGCTCTCTTGGTTCAACACAAGTATGGCACACAATCAAACCAAGCATATATATGATATGAACAATATGATGCAATACACAATAAAAGAGAGAGTTTAGAGATAGTGGATCAAACGCAAACACAAAGATATATTTTGAGGTTCGAGCACCCAGCTCTACGTCCCCGCTTTCACACAGAAGGATTTTCACTATATCTTCCACACAGGACTTCCCACACAGGGAACCTCCACTGAGGATTTGGGCAAATACAACTAGGAGTACACAACTCCTCTCTCCAATAAATACAACCTCTACACAAGAGGCAAGGCACAATAACAATTATCTCTACACTTAGAGGGATGGGCACTAAGCCAAACAACTATCACCTCTGACTAGAGGGATACCAACAAACCCACTTTCACAACCTCCTCTACACTTAAAGGGAAAGGCACAAAGCCAAACAACAACAATCACCTCTACACTTAGAGGGATAGGCACAAAGCCAAAACTCCAACCTCAATCACCTCTACACTTAGAGGGATATCAACCAATCAAACACAACCTCCACAATCACCTCTACACAAGAGGGATACAACAACACTTAGTGGTCTCAACAAACCACAAACCAATTTTTCTCACAAAACAAGATCCTAATAGATAAGATAGATAGCTCAAGTGTGAGAAAACAAAGAGTTTGGAAATCAAATCACAAAGAAAAATACTTGAGAAAACAACTAGAATAAGATAGAAATGAAGATGAAAACCAATATCCCAAATACTCTATTTTTCTTTGATCTTTTCAACCCTTGAAAACAAATAAAGATAAAATCTTTTAGCCTAAAACTCTTTTAAAACTTGTTGCTAAAACACTTAAGAAGATGAGAATTTTTGCTCTTGAAATTCTTAATCAAAACAGCCCAAAGGAATGGGTATTTATAACCCAAAATAAAACTAGCCGTTAGGCCATGACAGCAGAATTTTTCTGCTATCGGTCGACCGCCTGGTCGACCGGCCAACGGTCGGATTTCCGACCGTTGTGGCATCGGTCGACCGGCCGGTCGACCGAGGCCTGGAAACAGAGAGCAGATCTCTGCCGGTCGATCGCCCGATCGACCAGGGCCAAATCCAGACAGCAAATGCTCTCTGGCGGTCGACCACCCGGTCAATCGGCCCTCCAGCCATTTGGTCTGTGCACATTTGTGCACATCGGTCGACCGGACCGGTTGACCGACAGAAGGCCAGGTCCAACTTTTATAGGGATTAAAACTTAGGTATTTTAACTTCCATAAAATCTCATAAAATCAAATAAATTTCACAAATATAAGTTCTTATAAGATCTTTGAAATACAAATATGTGTGACTAAAATTCAACACATATTTTAAAAAGTTTGAACTATTTTTGTGATATAAAAATTTGCCTTAAGCACAAAATCTGTATTTTTCAAACTTTGAATTTTTGAAATGAAAACCATTTTCTCCAAAACTCATATAAATATAAAAATATGATATTGAAACAACTTTGAAGCATATTGTATATGGATAGAATCCAATATGCATATAAAGATATCTATCAATGTTTTTTACAGGAAATCTAAACCGGTTAAACCGAAAACTAAAACTAATAAACTTTAAAACTTGCGTGTATGTGAACTTGAGCATATCAACACTATCTACCTTTACACAAGATTTAAACAATCTAAACTAAACACACTCTGAAGTCTTCTTATAGAACTCCTTCTCTAAGTCGACTCGATCCAAACACGATCCAACGAGCTTGATTCTAACCGAGTGCTAGATGCGATCTTGACGCGCGAGTTCTTGGATCACCATGTTTAAGCTCCAAAACTCTTTTGTTGAAACTAAACACCTACTAATATCTTGATCTAAGATCTGAAACTAAATATCACAAGATTATTAGTAAACTATAACTACATGAGTTAATCATCATTAAAACTAGAGTGATGGGCCTCTGCGCCAACAACTCTCTCTTTTTGATGATGACAAAACTCATGGAGTTATATATGCATGGATTAAAGTTAAGCTTCATAGAAGCTCCCTCTTAACTCATGCATAACAATAAATATAAAGATATGCAATGAATGCTCAACACAAATATGTATAAATGAAGAATACTTCTCCCCTTTTGCATAAACAAAACATATATGCTCTAATATCAATTGAAAAAAAAAAACATGCATATATATAAAGTCTCAAAATTCTTTTCTCCCCCATTTTGTCAATTCATATATAAAACAAGGAAATAAATGAAACTCAAAAATACTTCTTCTTTTTAAACATGCATATAAAAACATGTATATAAAACTCCTAAATATCT
The DNA here is from genome assembly GCA_038442645.1 of Agave tequilana. Classification (NCBI taxonomy): domain Eukaryota; kingdom Viridiplantae; phylum Streptophyta; class Magnoliopsida; order Asparagales; family Asparagaceae; genus Agave; species Agave tequilana. The sequence continues at coordinate 32,977 of JAVJIF010005458.1, forward strand.
CTTCTCCTTTTTGTTAATTCATCAAAAAAACAATAAAGGGCATAAATAATATTTTTTTCCTTTTTGTCAAACTAAATAAGAAGTTTATATATGCTATATACATTTATGAAGAGGAAGTTAACTCCCCCTACATACATGCATTTATATGAAAAAAGATGACTAAACCCTAACCACATAAAGCATAATATACAATGTATAAAACGAGATGTGAAGCTCCTACTACACACATGTAAGACATAGAGAAGAGAGGTCAAACCCTAACCACAAAAAGAGTTCCTTCTCCACATAATTCATCGTTTGAAGTTTTGGAGATGTCAAAGTGTTCCACACTGCAAAAGCGAAATCACAATGAGAAACCATACATAAATATTCTTTACTTAATGCTTGTCTAAGTGCCTCTAAGGCTTGTGCATTGGTCTCTATATGCTTGCTATTATCAAGATAAGATTTCTTGGTAGCGGCAAGCTAGACATGCATTCCTAGGGTCTTGAGATACATACTCATCTTAAGCTTTCATACATCGATGTTAGAGACATCAAACATATGTGGGGTCATGAAGGCCATGAGTGTGTGTAAACAAATAAGTGTACGAATGCAAATGATAGATTAGCAAACCAAGATCTCACTCCTAAGTGGTTAAACCTAATATCAGGAGCGTAGGCCCTGATACCAATTGTAAGTACACCTAGAGGGGGGGTGAATAGGTGTATGGCTATTCTAATGACAAATAATGCGGAATAAAAACAAATTGTAACACACTTAGTGTAACCAAAGAGTATAGCCGAATTCCGGTAAATGGCTCTGGACTATCTCCTCTAAATTCCTCTAAATAAGAGTTGAGGTGCTATGTAAACCTCTCTTGGTTCAACACAAGTATGGTTGTAATACCCCGTTCCCGGAATACGTACTTAGTTGCGTGTTCAGTTTTTCGATCGTATTTTTCGGTTTACTTCCTGTATTTGACCGATTTCAGTTTTAAAAGTCATTTTCCAATATTATATATTTTCTATGATTTTCTGGAATTTTCCTGAATTTAATTAAATATTTTTCAAAACCGGTGTCGACCAGTACCGCTGATCGATTCTCGGATTTTTAATTCACAAACTGTTAGAAATTTCTAGGAGGTCCTTTAGACTTTATTTCTTAGAATCATATTTTCTATCTAAATACTTTTTCTGAGAATTTTATGAATTTATGAAAATTCCAACGGAGTCGGTAGATAACTGATTCCGGGATTTTTAGTTTTAAAACTATAAGTTATTTCTTCAAACGAATTTCACCATGAGTCTTAAAATGTTATTCTTGATTTCTAGTAAAATTTTCGGGTCGTTCCGAGATACTTGAATTTCGGACGATTCCGGTATTTTCCAAAATTCCATTTTCCAATTTTCCAATAATTCCAATTTTCCACATAATCCCACTCACTTTCACCTAATCCTTTTTAAATCCCACTCATTCTCTCTCTCCCCCATGGCCGGCCAAGTGGCCAAGTGAAGGACACCTCACCCTCCCCATATTTGCACAAAACCCCCTCTCAATTACACTAATTGCAACTCCTTTACAAAATCTAACACCTATATAAACAATCTCTTTACATTTCTTTTCTTTTTCTTCATTTCACCTAAGTGTTAGCCCTCACCAAGAGATCTCTCCTCCTTCTCAACCTCAACCCTAGCTCCAAGAACCACCTCAAGGACTTCATCTCCACCTCAAGCAACCACCTTGGAGCTTGGATCGTAGCTTCCTTCGCCGTCGGAGACCACTTGGGTGATTTTCGTCGACAACGATCCTACCGAACTCGTAAAGCTCCAAAATAACCAATCCTAGTGAGTATTCTTACTCACCAAGACATGTGAATTCCCTAGTATACTTGTATTCCACATCTTGTTCACTTGTGCCTTCAAAATCACACATTTGACCTTCAAATTCGACCTGCAAATTCTGTTCTGTACGCCACTTACAGACCCAGATTAGTCGACTTGACCTAGGCATTAGTCGACTAACCCTTCTAGTTGAACCTTAACCTGTTTCTGAAACACAGTTTTAGTCGACTTGCCCAGATTATTAGTCGACTAACCTTTTCTGGAAATAAATCTCAACTCTCGGGAAATCACTGTTAGTCGACTCCTGATTCTACCCTAGTCGACTAACCCTTCTTGAATCAGAAACCCAACTCTCTGTGTCACAGACTTAGTCGACTTAAGTATCCGTTAGTCGACTTGAGTTCACTGTTAGTCGACTAACCCTTCTACCCTAGTCGACTAACTTTCCCCGAAACAGAATTCCAACTCTCTGTAACCCAGTTTTAGTCGACTAATCCAGACTGTTAGTCGACTAGATACCACTGTTAGTCGACTAATATTTCCACCTAGTCGACTAATTCTGACTGTTTGTCTTAATTGATTTCTTTTCTGAATTTGGATATTTCCCTTGTTACATATGTATTATATTATGCTTGTTCATGCTTCATAACTGGTACTACATGACTTATTTCTGGATGGATGTATCTCTTGTTACTTCATGATTTGTTATTACATATTCTCGTTTCATGACATGTTAAATAGTGAATATCACCACTTATCATGCCATCTCTTAAAACTAAGCATGATACACTTGACCTTCGTATAAAATGAACCAACTTACATTGGGTCGGGGGGAAACATGCGGATATCGATATGTGTTCGTGTTTACAGTGGCATTAGGTATATTGTACAATTATATTCCGGTCTAACCTGAGGGCCTCCAGGAGACCGAGGGGAGTGCTTGCTCCCTCTTCCTGAGTACTATCATGATAAGGGCATACATAAGTCCCTCCTGAATAGCCTAGCGGCTGGCTTCCGTCACCAAGCAACGGAACAATCCTGGACCGTTATCCCGGGCATGTACGGGGTCCACTGTAAACATAGTTCGTTGATACCCCCGCTGTTTCCAATAACAACCTTGTATTACTAGGATATGGATCTATGTGCGCTGGGACGCTGGGTCACATAGCTAGATATCACAGTAAGACAAGTAATAATAATAATAGTAGGCTTTAACTATGCATCCATTCCTTTCTGACTTAGTTCTTTACGCTTTCTTTACTTGTGATTTATATTCATTATGCTGTTCCGTTCTTATTATTCATATCTCTTAGCCACTTGGCTATAACCTGTTCATTTTCGGGAGGTCCTGACTCCCTTGGATTTGTATGTTCAGGTTCCGAAGCTTGGATCGAAGTGGAGCCATCCACAGAAGATCGAGCTTTCTTTAGCGAGCAGGCTGATTAGCTCCAGTCCTTGCGCCAGATCTTTCTTTTTGACTCACGGGATCTTCATCCTACTCGTGAGCAATTTGTGTTTATGTCGTATCTTTTGCTTTTGGACTTAGTTGTGATAAAAGATACATGTAATGTGTAATATTTTATCATATCTTGTGATGACTAGTACTTGTACTTTTGTGTTGGCATATGTATGGAAATCACGCTTTGTCGTGCACTCTGATCCTTGTTGTACTTATTGCTTAGCGTGTATGCGTGGGGGCATTTTCTGACCTACGTATACACGTCGCAGTGACGTCTCCGTATCCGTGGGATCGGGGCGTTACAATGGTACACAATCAAACCAAGCAAATATATTATATGAACAATATGATGCAATGCACAATAAAAGAGAGTGAGTTTAGAGATAGTGGATCAAACGCAAACACAAAGATATGTTTCGAGATTCGAGCACCAGCTCTACGTCCTCGCCTTCACACAGAAGGATTTCCACTATATCGTCCATACAAGACTTCCCACACAGGGAACCTCCACTGAGGATTTGGGTAAATATAATTAAGAGTACACAACTCCTCTCTCCAACAATACAACCTCTACACAAGAGGTAAGGCACCATAATAATCACCTCTACACTTAGAGGGATGGGCACTAAGCCAAAAACGTATCACTTCTCACTAGAGGGATACCAACAAACCCACTTTCACAACCTCCTCTACACTTAGAGGGAAAGGCACAAAGCCAAACAACAACAATCACCTCTACACTTAGAGGGATAGGCACAAAGTCAAAACTTCAACCTCAATCACCTCTACACTTAGAGGGATATCAACCAATCAAGCACAACCTCCACAATCACCTCTAATAAGAGGGATACAACAACACCAACGTAAATGAGGTTTACAACACTTAGTGGTCTCAACAAACCACAAACAAATTTTCCTCACAAAATAAGATCATAATAGATAGGATAGATAGATAGCTCAAGTGTGAGAAAACAACGAGTTTGAAAATCAAATCACAAAGAAAAATACTTGAGAAAATAACTAAAATAAGATAGAAATGAAGATCAAAACCAATATCCCAAATACTTTATTTTTCTTTGATTTTTTCAACCCTTGAAAATAAATAAAGATAAAATCTTTTAGCCCAAAACTCTTTTAAAACTTGTTGCTAAAACATTTAAGAAGATGGGAATTTTAGCTCTGAAAATTCTTAATCAAAAAGCCCAAAGGAATGGGTATTTATAACCCAAAACAAAAACTAGCCGTTGGGCCAAGATAGCAGAATTTTTCTGTTATCGGTCGACCGCCCGGTCGACCGGCCAATGGTCGGATTTTTGACCGTTGTGCCATCGGTCGACCGGCCGGTCGACCGAGGCCTGAAAACAGAGAGAAAAGGCTCTCTGCCGGTCGACCACCCAATCGACCAGGGCCAGATCCAGAGAGCAAATTCTCTCTGGCGATCGACCGACCCGGTCGACCGGCCCTCCAGCCATTTGGCCTGTGCACGTTTGTGCACATCGGTCGACTGACTTCTGCCTCGGTCGACCGTCCGGTCGACCGGCAGAAGGCCAGGTCCAACTTTTATAGGGATTAAAACTTAGGTGTTTTAACTTTCATAAAATCCCATAAAATCACATAAATTCTACAAAAATAAGTTCTTATAAGATCTTTAAAATACAAATATCTGTGACTAAAATTCAACACATATTTCAAACAATTTAAACTATTTTTGTGATATAGAAATTTGCCTTAAACACAAAATCCGTATTTTCCAAAACTTGAATTTTTGAAATGAAAAATCGTTTTCTCCAAAACTCATGTAAATACAAAAACATGATATTGAAACAAGTTTGAAACATATTGTATATGGATAGAATCAAATATGCATATAAAGATATCTATCAATGTTTTTGACTTGAAATCCAAAACCGGTTAAACCGAAAACCAAAACCAATAAACTTTAAAACTTGTGTGTGTATGCGAATTTGAGCATATCAACACTATCTACCTTTACACAAGATCTAAACAATCTAAACTAAACATTAACCGAAGTCTTCTTGTAGAACTCCTTCTCCAAGTCGACTCGATTCAAATACGATCCAACGAGCTTGACTCCAATCGAGTGCTAGATGCGATCTTGACGCGCGAGTTCTTGAATCACCATGTTTAAGCTTCAAAACTCTTTTGTTGAAGCTAAACGCCTACTAATATCTTGATCAAATATCTGAAACTAAATATCACAAGATTATTAGTAAACTATAACTACATGAGTTAATCATCATCAAAACTAGAGTGATGGGCTTCTGGACCAACATCGACCTATCAATACAGAGTTGGTGATGGTAGTCAGTTGTAACAACCCATCCCCGAAATACGTACCCAGATACATATCCTGATTTTTTGAGTGTATTTTCTTATTTTCTCGTATTTATTTATGCTCGTATAGTGGTACAACATAATTTGATCTCTCTGGTAGTCAGATTTGACCGATTTCTTTTTCAACCACAGTTTAACAATATTTGAGATTTATCACAATTTTTCAAAATTTTTCAGAATTATTTTTATAAAATCTCTTAAATCGGTACCTCCGATTGATTCTCGGAATTTTAAATTACAAAAGGAGTCAAATTTTTAGAAACCGCTTTTATTTTTTTTAGAATAATATTTACTGTCTTAATACATTTTTTGAGATTTTTTTGAATGTATCAAAATCGGGTCAGATTCGGTGCCGACCGGTATCGATAATTGATTTCAGGGTTTTAAATTTGAAAACAGAATAGAATTTTTTAAATCTGATTTCACTATGATCTTCATTATAATATTTTTTATTTTTGAGAATTTTTGGGGAGCTTTTTGAAATACTTGATTTTCAGGCGATTCTGATATTTTTTTCGAAAATTTTCCGCATCCGCTACTAAAACCGGAGATTCCATTATTTCAATTATTTCTCATTTTTCTTCCAATTCTTTTCCCCCCTTTTTCCCTTTTCTTTTTTTTTTCCTTCCTTCCACCAAATTCTAAAACCTTCTCCATCCTTCTAAAACATTCCACACCCTTCCAATAAAATATCCCCTTCAAAATATCCCAAACACTCATAACTCCTCTCCTATCAACTTGGCCGTACATAACTCCCTCTCCCATCACCATTTCACAAAAAAAAAAACCCTAACCCTAATTCTTTCCCTTCTCCTTTAAACTCCAACTCCAAAACAATCTCCATTTTCTTCTCCTTTCACCTTCATTCCTCCATCAAAACTCTAAAATCACCAACTCCTCCTTCATCTTCACTACAACTATAACAACAATAATAACACCTACAACACTTCACCATCATCTTCATCCTCCTCCATCTCCATTTAATCCACCACAAACTCCAAAACTTCACCAAAATTACACCATCTTCTTTACCTTCTTCAAAAAAATCACCACCAACAAATCCTTCCACCAAACTACCCCCACTCCATTCCATCTAGTCCGAACACCACCCTAAGCCTATGGCCGGCCCCCTCCACTCCAGCAACCATTCCGGTGAATATTCCGTCGACAACTTCACCATCTTCAACAACATCAACTCCACCACTAACATGCACCTCCATCACCACCACTTCTTCTAACCTCTCTCTCCATCACCACCATCTTCACTACCACCATCACAACACCACCTCCATCACCTTTATTTTAACTTCCAACATCACTATCATTATCACTTCCTTCAACCTCCTTTTGAATTCTCCTCCAAAATCCATCTCCACCACCAAATAACACCGCCATCAACTCCAACACCATCACCTTCACCCTCCCCTCTTTGTCTCCTCATGGCCGGCCACCACCTAGGTCACCACCAAGAGGTGGTGCACCCTCTCTAGGGCCGGCCCTCTCCAAGGGGCCAAGTCCCTTTTTTCCTTCTCTTGCTTCATGTATTTCCTCACTCGGAAGCTCGGGCGCGTGAAGTTTTAAGATTTGTGTTTTAGACGAGTGTTTTTTCTCGCATCATAGAGCTTGTACTGAATTTGAGTTTGTGATGTATTTGTGTATGTGGTCGTGTTTATTTGTACCGGGTTGTATGCGTGTACCGGTATCATGTGCTGTATCCAGTGTTCGAATGCTTGTAATAGTATAGACAATATGATATTTTTACACATGTTGGTACTAACCGTGTAGGTACCCATGTATAGCCTTCGGGGCTTCTTCCCACTCCCGGGATGGCTACCCAATTGGTCTAGGCCTTACACCCTCATGGGTTTCATGGTAGCTACCGAGAGTGCGCTTAGGCCCCAGGCTTACTTCAGCCTTTATGGGCTTACACACAGCCTTCGGGCTTCACACACTATATGGATGGTCTACTGACAGCCTGTTTATATGCATAGTTGTGTGGTACTAACACCTCATGCAGGTACCTTTGTATCGCCTCTGGGTTTCTACCCACTCCCGGGCTAACTACCCAATTGGTCTAGGCCTTGTACCCTTATGGGTTTCGTAGTAGTTACCGAGAGTGCGCTTAGACCTTGGGCATACTCTAGCCTTTGAGTTCTCGCCCACTTTCTTGAAAGAGGAGTGCACTTAGAATGTCAGGTCTTCTATGCTCCGCCTGGTTTGGCATGCTTAGCGCTCAGCGCTTTATCACTAGACTCGTCTAGGCGAAACTCTGCCGTATTTTAGACTCGCATTTTAAGTCGAGTTGTTCCGGTAGCTCCGCCAAGCACTTTAGTGATTAAACACTGTTCACTGTCCGTGCCTCTAGCTCTGCTTATTTCTGCTTGGATGTTTATTTGCTTGCTAGCTAGCTGAATTGACGGGTAATGTCTGCTATTGCTTGCCATGCTATCACCCGACCTCTGACATGCTATCACTTGACACCTGACCTCTGGCATGCTACCACTTGGTATGCTATCACTTGACACCTAATTACTATCACCTACCATCCAACATGTTATACCTGACTTGTAATATCAATTACGAGAATGTTAACCTGATCTCCTAATAGTACTCATGTACACCTGATATTTCTGACATGCTCCTGCACATTCCTGTAATCTGATAATTACTTAATAAATTATAAAAAAACAACTTACACCGGGTCAGGAAAAACTTGTGGATATCAATATATTACCGTGGTATTAGGTATGTTATGCAACTAAAACTTCCAGTTCAACCTGAGGGCCTCCAGGCGACCGAGGGAGCGCTGGCTCCCTCCTTTTTGGTACCATCTTGAAAAGATCATCTTATAAGACCCACTTGTACGCCTTGCAGCCGGTTCCGTATACTAGCAAGGAACACCCTGGATCGTGGTCCCAGGCATGCACGAGACCCACTGTAAACATTATTCGTTAATGCCCCCAATGGTTTCCAATAACAGCCTCGTTTTACTCAAATGTGGATGTATGTGTGATGGGACGCTATTACACATAATTAGACATATGGGTAAGATGAGTAATAAGAATAAATATTAAGAACAGTAATAATTGATTTATTCATGCTTAATCACTTTCAACAGTTTTATGCCTTCGTCGCATGCTTATTATTTCTGTACTCACGACATAGCTTTTTGATGCATGCTTTCTGATTCGAATTTATTTATACACATGTACTTATCTCTGTACGCCACTTGACGTTCACCTGGCCACTCGTTGGGAAGCTTTTAACTCCTCTGGACTTGCATGTTCAGTTTCTAAAGCTTGAATTGAAGTGGAGCCCTTCGCCAAAGATCAAGCCTACCTCTCGGAGCAGGCTGACTAGTCCCAGCTCCTTTTCCTGACTCTTCCTACTAGCTCGTGTGATTCCCTCTCAGCTCGTGAGTATTTTTTTTATTGTACATATTGTAAATCTTACTTTTGTACCTAGCCGTGATGTAATGTACCTGTAATATTATATCACGCTCTGCGATAACTTTATAAGTTGTACTCTTTATGTTAGAATGTATATACACTACGTACTTTCATACTCTGATTCTGGTCTGTACTGATGCTTAACGTACATATGTGAGGATATTTTCGTCCTGTGTATATACGACGCAGTAGCGTCTCCGTATCCGTCAGGGCGAGGTATTACATCAGTCGACCGCCCGATCGACCGCCTTAACTTTAAGATTTAACAGAGAGTTGGGGTGGACCAGTCGATCGACCGCCTGGTCGACCGACATCTAGGGCACAACTTGGGTCGGTCGACCGGCAGGTCGATTCCAATCGTGAACAGGGAACAAACATGCCCTGTTTCTCTTCTTCCTCTCTTCCCCTATAAATAGGAGTGTGGGGGTTGATATTTAGTGTGATCAAGAACTTGTAAAATATCTCATATTTCTCTAATAATTGTGTTCAATATCAATAGATCTCTCTCTTCTACTCCGGGGATGTAGGCAAACTTGCCGAACCTCATTATATAGTTGTATTCTTTGTGTTCTTCATTTGTGTGGTTGTTTGATCTTGTCTTGGATGTTTCTTGGATCCTCCGGAGCCCTACAAACTCCCTGTTCTAGGACTTGGGGTTGTGCAGTTTGAGTTGTGAATCGCTAAACTGTCAGGGACACGTGTCAGCATCTCGTCAGGAGCTAAAAAATGACCACCACAGAAATATACATATGGCCCTCAGGCAATACAACATATTGATAAGACTGAACATAGTTGTATTTAGTACCAATGTTAATGTTAATTTGCATGTATCTCTAAGGCTTTACATGGAAACCTTTTTTCTTAATTAGTACCTGAAAGAAATGGAGAAGTCTCGTAAGATTTTTTTTTTTTGGCTTAAATGCAGGCCGAAGCTGTCATACCGATGTTTCACCAAAAAATTGATGATCAAATTCTTGAGAACAAACATTTTTCTTTTTGATGCAAGACGGCTGGGTGCGAACAAGAACAGATATTCTCAGAGCTGTTTCATATCATTACAGTATTCACGTCATGAAATTCCAAGGATCGATGCAATTGATGAAAGTACCATTATGGCATATCACAAACTAGAATTTTTTTTTCATCTCCAAGACTCCAACAGTACCCTAGATGTGTGAAGAGAAAAGACTTTTGTCAAGATCAGGGAGTGGAGTAAGTGGGTTTACCACTGGGAAACTTTAGAAGCATGCGTATGCGTCATTGTTGCTAAGATCAAATATAGTGGTGCATGAGGGGCCACATCTAGATGGACTGGAAGTAAAAGTCTTCCAGTATTGCCAAGGAGACTTTAAAATGGGAATGAAAATCAATTTTCCAATTTTTTCCTCCTCTTAGTGCCCTGCCACCATCTTGATATGTTCTCCACTTTTTAGACTTCCTCGAGCCCATCTTTCAATTACATTGAGGAAAATTCTCAGCAATTGATGGGCAAGAAAAAATATATATGGGTCAAAAAGTTAGGATTCCCTTCACACACACTTTACAAGACCTTGACTTCGATACGCTGACATCAAAAGAAAAGATATCAAATCCAAAAACAAGCTGCAACTACAAAAGAGAGTTCAACCCTAACCGAATGTAGCAAATTAACAAATCCAGAATATTTTGGTAACCATAAAAACAGTAAGCAAACATCAAGAAGTTCATCTATGTGACAAAAATCCCTTCCAAGCATTTGGTCGAACATGTAGGGGACAGCTCATGAATGATTATAGTAAGAGAAGTAAAATATCAATTATGGCCTAAATATGAGCAAAGCATGTTTTAGAGTTAACCTGCTTCGATTTGCTTTCCATTCACTCAAATTGTTGTTGGGATGCTGTAGTGAAAGAGAGGTTTGAACGATTTGATTCCCATATTGTTGCTGGGATGGCGGACCTAAAGAGAGGCTCAAACTCTAGTCCATCTTTCTTGATTTTTTTTTTCTTCTTTTCAGCGCCACAACGTACAAGTTCATCTTTGTAGATAGACCATAAAGTAGAGTAGCAAGCTTTTCAAATTTTCATAACGACCTAGTCAAGCACAAACTAGTATACATTCCCCATTAAAAAGGAAGAAACCATAAAACTTTTTCAGGATCCAACCACAAATGAACAATCGCCCCTTCGCTGTCATTTCGTCGAACATGTAAATTGCAGGATATGATTATAATATAGAACATGCTTGGTGATGGAAGAGAAATTCCATACATGGATTCCATCCATTCCCATTCACAGGTGAATGGTATCTTTGATGTGATTGCTTCAGCAGGTATGGAATGTGCTGGCTGAGCACTGAGCACTGAGCATGCATACATGAGCAATTTTCACCTGACAGTTTAAAATTTTCATCAATCAAATTTCAAATGTCATGAAGATAATATGGAACAGGTGGTAGCAAATGTACCTAGCTTCTTCCGCTGCCCGATCTTTGGCGAGCTCATGAAATCTCCCGTGACGCTCTGCACTGGGTTCACCTGCGACCTGTGCTCCATCACGCGGTGGCTGGATGATACGATCTCGACGTGACCGATCGGAGCTGTGGCGGCCACCGGAGAGGACGCGGCGGCGCTTGTAGCAGAATACCCGCTGCAATGCTCTGAATGCGGGAAGGATTCAGATTGAAAGAGGGAAGAGAAGCAGTGGCCGTTGGATCCAAGAGCCGTTGAGTAACCTTGGGCCGTTGGATCTTTAGCTAATGAAGCGGGTCGGTTGCAGATGAACAAAGGAGAAGCCCCACGAAGCCCAATACCCGAATCCAACAAACCAGATTCCACTGGAATATTCTGTTTCCTCTTCCCCAATTCGGGTGTCAATTGGGCCGCTCCGGCTTGGCAACCTGCACGGTCACGGCGCGGCCCTGTCAGGACCCGGACCAAACCCGGCCCGGGTCTGAGTTTCCAGCGGGCCGGCCCCGGGTCCGCCAATTAGCGGCCCAGGGCACGGGCCTGGCACGGCCCAGTTAGCAGACCCGGGCCCGGTGGGCACGGACTGGCACGGCCCACTGGGCCGGCTCGGCTTGGGCTTGGCGGGCTAGGCCGGCCCGGCACGGACTAGACAAGAGCCTAACAGCTCTAAGAGCTATTGGGGGTTTTTTGCAAAAAAAATTTGCATACACTCGCCTACACCCAAACGGCTATAGCCGTTGGGGGGGCGTTTTTTGCAGTTTGTTTTTGCAAAACCCCCCAACGGGTGTATGTTGGTTTTTTTTTTGTGTTTTTTGCGAAATAAAATTTGCAAAAAATACTTTTTTCTTCTCTATAAATACTTAGACTTCCCTACTTCATTTCACACAACAAAAACTACTACTCCTCTTCATCTTCCTCAAGCTTCACAAGTTCTCTATTCTCTCTACAAGCTCCTCAAGGTCTCTCTACAAGCTCTCAATTTTTAAGTCTTCAAGCTCTATAAAATTTGGGCGTGTTTGGTTGCAAGGAAGTGGGCGGAAGTAAGGAAATGGGGAAGTATAATTGCTCACTTCCCTATCTATCCAAACACCGGAAAAGAAAATAAGAAAAATCTTTTTTTTTCTCTTTTCTCTTTTACATAATCATTTTCTCACCTCCAAAGTGCTACAGTTAATTTTGTGGTTATGTAAATCTCTTTTGTAATAAGTTGTAACACAAAACAGTTAATTTTTTTATCATGTAAATCTCACTTGCATTCTAATTACAGTCCATTTTTTATTTTTCTTAATTAATTTTTATTTTAATATTATTTTGCGGTCAACTTTGTGGGCAACTTTTCCATTTCCACTTCCACTTCCACATTACTATCCAAACACCAGAAAAGACATAACATTTTTCAAATCACACTTCTAAATAATATCCAAACACCAGAAAACTTACTAATCAATTCTCAAGTTCCAAAGGGAACTACTACTTCCTCATTTCCTTACTTCTAGGGGTGAGCATCATAATAGTAAAACTGAAAAAACCGACCGAATCGTATTAATTCAATCGGTTCGGTTCGGTTTTAAGAAAAACCGGTTCGGTTTTGGTTTGATATTTTGCCAAAATCGGTTAACCAAAGACCGAAATGACGAGTCTTCTCATCACTGACTCAGAACTGGAGCCTTGTAGAAAACCTCACTCTCTCTAACCGCATTAAAACTCCCAACTCCCATTTACTGTTGAGAATTGTTCTCAGATTAAAAAGACATCTGCATTTTCCTCTCTCTCATCGGCGAATCGACGAGGAGGGAGAAAGAAACCCTAAAAACTCGAAATGGCGAGGCCTCCTCAGGAAGCGATCAACACCTTCATCAGCATGACCGGCGCCCCTGAGTCCGTCGCTGTCCAGAAGCTCGAGGTGAGAGCTCGACAATTCCGCCTATTTCTCTTCTTCTTTTTTTTTCTAGGGTTTTCACTTGGGCGCTTGCTGGATTAGGATTTAGATGTGTCTTAATCTGGTAGAATTGTTGTTCGATCATGTCAAACAATTTTGAAATGGACTAAAGAAACAAATTTGATGCGACACTGAGATTGAGAGGAAATTTCAAGTGTTTATATGCTTTACTGGATGTTTGATCTTTGGAAGAGGTAGGATTTTGTTTGTTGATTAAACTTGGGCCTTTTATTTTTGATAGACTTGAGAATTTGTGAATTTCACTAGAACGTTACAATTGAGTAATCAACAAACTAAATCCATCACCCTGACTTCTCTCCTTCTTCTTCTTCCTCCCTTTCGTCCCGCCTGTAAACCCATCAGCCCGCCGGTTAAAACCGAAACCGAACCGAAAATTTTGCTTCGGTTTCGGTTCGGTACTCTTTCGAATTTGGTGCGGTGCGGTTTCAAAATTTGAGGCAAAAATCGCACCGCACCGCCCAATGCTCACCCCTGCTTACTTCCTCACTTCCACCCTTAACCAAACAGGCCCAAAATGTTTCTCTTCAAGTTCTTCAATCCGGTATTTATATTCCTATAAAAAATGGATGCCAATTCTACTCAAGCTGGATCTAACCAACCTTCTAATTCGTGGTAATTTTAGTATTCGTAATGATACTTGGGACGCCCTAAATATGCCACTAAAAGACACTCCACAATTTTCATATACACAATTTACACCATGCACAGATTTTAATTCTTTTTTTGATGCGCCTAGTACTGTTCCTTATATACCTATTAGTTCCCCCGAGGTATCAACTACCTCCACAACTCTTAGGTCTGGAGCTTGAAATTATTTTGATAAATTAACTGTTAATGGAGTTAGGAAGGCTCAATGCAAGTTGTGCCCAGATGTTTCATATGCTTTTCCTAAAAATGCGGGAACTGGTCTATTTGCCCGACATATTAAGAGGAAACACCCCAAACACCAACCACGACAAACCAAAATTAGCACTTTGGGTGGCAATTTAGGCACTTTTAGTTATAATCGTGCAATAGGTAAAACAAATTTAGCGAAATTTCTTATTCGGTCTGTACAGCCTATTAGTATGGCCGAAGACAATGCATTTACAGATTATATTAGAAACACTCATAATCCTGATTATGAGTCGGTCAGTAGGAGCACTATAGGATCAAAAATGTTTAAAGTATTTGAAAAACAAAAACAAATATTTGAAAGAATTTGTGAATGGATTTGTGAATTTTAAAAAGGTTTGAAAGAATAACAAAATTATTTTCTCGTATTTGTTACCCAACGACAAGTATAATATTTTATGAATTAACTGAAATAAGTCAAATATTTTCTGAATATAGAAATATTGATTCTATAAGAGAGATTATTGCTCCCATGGAGAAAAAATTTAATAAATATTTTAAAGAATTTTCTTTTATCTTTTATTTTACTGCTATTATGAATCCCAGGATTAAATTTAATGGATGTAAATTTTTACTTGAAAATTTTATGAAAGAATGGATTATGAGGATAGTTTAGCTCTAATGTGGGCAAATATTGATTTTTTTATAAATAAGTTATATGATTTTTATGAAACTACTTACGGAAATAAACAATTTTCTTCAACTCAAAGCTCTTCAACCTCTAATAGTAGAAGTTCATTATTTTGTGGTCTTTTATCAGCTTCGAAAAAAATCTAGAACTTCTGACTCTCTAAATGAGCTTCATTATTATATACAACGTGTTGTGACTCCTGAGATCGATCAAGACTAGGGATTTAAAATTTTTGATATTTTGGCACGGTGAAAATCACAGGCATCAACTTATCCTGTGCTTTTCATTATACCACGTGATTTGCTAACTCCTCCGGCATCCACAGTTACTTCGGAGTCTGCTTCTAGTACAGGTGGTCGAGTGCTGACTGATAGGACGAACCGTCTGTCATCGGATGCAATCAAGATGACAATATACGGGAAGGATTGGCTGGATGCGGAAAAGAGAAGTCAAAATAAAACAATTGACAGTCTCATCGAAGAATCTCCAGAAGACTCCCCAGAAGATGAATGAAGACTTGAATTTTTTTTTATTTATGATTGATAAAATGTATGAAGAATGAAGACTTGTACTTTTTTTTATGTATTAATGAAAATTTTGAAAAATTTGATTTATACTTCAATTGTATTTGTACCAATTACCTATTTTATTGGATCATTAATAAAATATATATTTTCATTTCACGCCTTATAATATTTTTTGTTATTTTTAACACAACTTGAATAAGTAATTTTTGAGAATTTTAAAAAAAAATTTAATTTTTTTGAATTTTTAAAGTTTCTTTTAAGTTTTTTATGTTTTTTATTTTTTTAAAATTGTCGGGCCGACCCGGATGTGGCTCGGGGCCCGGGGCACCGGGGCACGGCCTTAGGCCATGCCCGGGTTCCATTAATGGAACCCGGCCTGGGCCAAGCCGGGCCGCCGGCCGGGTTTGGTGCCTGGCCCGGCCTCTGGCCTGTCGTGGCCTAATTGACACCCCTGTTCACTGATGAGTATAAGAGCTACTTGAGTGTAATTTTCAGTTTTTTAATCTTTGATTTGAACCTATTACTCCATTGTGGAGCTTCGTACGAGAGGGGGCACTCTCTGATCAGCCCATTTACCCAATCAAATCCTACTAATTCCCTAATTCCTTGTGTATGTTCTCCTTGCTAACTTTGTTGCAGGTCGGCGGTCTCCGGCGGCGCTCGCGGCGGTGGATGTATCACTGGAATCTGGAAACAGCACGTGCCCGGCTACCACGCAGTCCCCCGCCTCCAGCGAACTCGTCCCCAACCTCACCCTCCGCCGTTTCATTGACCTCTGGGGCCAGGCCGCCGGCCCATTCAAGGGGCCCCAGTTCAAGTCATTTTGAACAAAATTCAACCTTGTGGAAAGTTTTGCAGACAATCCGTTCCAGTGGGGCCAGGGATGGATCAATTTCCACGCAGATTTTTGCCGGCAGGATAGACTGAAATAAAAAATTCAAGTGGACCTCATATGCATCATTTGCTGTTTAAAAACGTAGTTTGATCATTATACGTACACCATTTTTTGTCGTCTGAAACAATTCCTTCCCATGGCGCATTTGCGATCAGTGGGTTTTCTGGTGTCTACAACCCTAGTCTTCCTCCTCCTCCTCTCATGCCACCATGTGAGCTCCCTCCTGTTCCCAACACCCGCATCCCCCATCACTAACCTCCTATTGGAACACAACAATGCTACAGATCGGCAAGCACTTATCTCCTTCAAGTCCGCAATCTCTAGTCATCCAACAGAGTCATTGGCGGCATGGAACGACTCCGTCCATTTCTGCCGGTGGCCAGGCATCACTTGCAGCGGCCGTCGGCATCCTCAAAGGGTCGTATCCTTGAACTTGCGCTCCCTCGATCTGGAAGGAGTTATATCACCAGCCCTAGCCAACCTCACATTTCTCAGAAAGATTGATCTTTCAGACAACCAAATTCATGGGTCCATTCCACAAGAAATCGGCCGCCTTTCCCAGCTGCAGCATCTCAACTTGAGCTTGAATACTCTTGAAGGAGGTATTTCTGCTACCTTGTCTAGTTGTTCACAGTTACAAGATATCAGTATGCATTCTAACATGCTCCAAGGTGAAATTCCACCCAGCCTTGTCAACTGCTCAGACCTCCGCTACATAAATTTGAAAAAAAACAACCTCACTGGACACATACCATCCTGGTTATCAGATCTCTCATCTCTTTTCTATTTAAACCTTGCATATAACAATTTCAGTGGTGGCATACCCCCTTCGTGGGGAAAACTTTCCAAGCTAAAACAGTTGGCATTAACCAACAACTCCATTTCCGGATCCGTCCCAGCTTCTCTGTGGAATCTCTCCTCAGTTTTCTATCTAGATTTGTCTTGTAACTATCTATCAGGCTTGCTTCCACCGAATGTAGGCCAAACTCTTCCCTTGCTTGAAAACTTTCACTTGTATGGGAATCAATTTCATGGACCTATCCCCACGTCACTGTCCAATGCATCTCGCCTTAGAATGATTGATTTTTCTTATAACAGACTCACCAGTACAATTCCACCCACCCTCGGAAGCTTACAAAATTTACATCAACTGCATTTATCTTCAAATCAACTTGAAGCTAGCGAACCTGACGGATGGAGCTTCCTAACTGCTTTGACCAATTGCACCAGATTTGAGGCCTTGCTGCTGGGTGGAAATAACCTTGGAGGTGTGCTTCCGGACTCCTTAGCAAACCTTTCTACCCAGCTTTGGTTCCTTGATATGGACAAAAACTATTTCTCTGGAAGCATACCTGCAGGTATTGGGCATCTTGTAAACTTGGAGGTACTTGTCATGGATCACAACTTGCTCACTGGTACTATTCCTGCCTCCATCGGTATGCTCTCGAAGATGAATCAATTGGATTTGTCTGGGAACAACATATCTGGAGAGATCCCATCCACCCTCGGCAACTTTACTCAACTACTCTCTCTTGACCTATCTTTTAATGAACTGAGTGGAACTATACCGGCAAGTATTGGAAATTGCCAAAAGTTGAATTCGCTTGAGCTTGAAAATAATAAACTTACTGGTGGCATACCCAAGGAAATACTTGCTATATCCTCCCTCTCCATATTGCTAGCTTTGGGACACAATTCATTGACAGGGTTAGTACCATCAGAGGTAGGGACCCTGAGAAACTTGGCAGCAATTGATTTCAGTATGAACAAATTGTCTGGGGAGATACCTAGCACTCTCAGTGAATGTCAGGAGCTACAACAGCTCTATCTCGGTGGGAACTTATTTTATGGAAGCATTCCTTCATCCTTGAGCGCATTAAGAGGCATTAAAGAGATAGATGTTTCACAGAATAACTTGTCAGGGAGAATACCCGATTTCTTACAAGACTTCCGTGACCTATACTATCTGAATCTCTCTTACAATAACTTTGAAGGTGAAGTTCCAAGACACGGGGTCTTTGATAACACAAGTGGAGTTTCAGTTCTCGGAAACAATAAACTTTGTGGAGGGAACCCAAAAATTCAGTTGCCAGCTTGCTCCTTTCAATCAGCAAAGAAGAAGCACAACTCTCATACATTAGGAGTGATCATTGCAGTTGTTAGTTCATTTCTAGTCATGTTCCTACTTTTCTGTCTGTTTGTCTCCCGTCTCTGGATGCAAAAGTCAAAAAGAAAATCTCCCATCTCGACTAGCGTTAAGGAATACGTGAAAGTCACTTATTCTGAACTTGTAAAGGCGACAAATGGATTCTCCAGAGACAATTTAATTGGGGTTGGAAGTTTTGGTGCAGTTTATAAAGGAATGCTAGATGTTGATGGTGTGCAGGTTGTTGCTGTGAAGGCACTAAACCTTCAACTTCCTGGAGCAGCCAAGAGCTTTATTTCAGAATGTGAGGCGTTGAGAAATATCCGACACAGAAATCTTGTCAAGATCATTACTGTGTGTTCAAGCATTGATTTTAGAGGAAGTGACTTCAAAGCAGTGATCTTTGAGTTCATGGAGAATGGCAATTTAGATGATTGGCTGTATCCAAAAGGAATTGAGCAATGCGACCAAAAAACTTTGAACCTTATGCAAAGGTTGAACATAGCCATCGATGTGGCTTCCGCATTGGACTATCTTCACCATCATTCTGAGACGCCTATTATTCATTGCGATTTGAAGCCAAGCAACATTCTTCTTGATAGGAACATGATTGCCCATGTAGGTGACTTTGGGCTAGCCAAGTTTGTCAAGGAAACTATTAATTGCGCTTCTCAGGATTCAACCAGCTCAATCGGATTGAAAGGAACAATAGGCTATATTGCTCCAGGTGCACATTTCTCATACCTCTTTGATTATCTTTGTTACTTATGCCACCGTTTTACGCTTATCTGTCATGATATTGTTAGAATCTTAATAGGGAAAAAAAAAATTGTGCCGTATCACCAATTGATGCTTGTCTTTAAGGGAAAATTGCAATATGTCTCGTTTCGCTTGATAATCGCTGATTAGATATGCAACTCAGACCTATTTTACATTCTCATAAAGAGTACATGTAGGTTTTGATTTTCTATTAAATATTCATAGTAATATTCATAGTCATTTTCTTTTTCAAACTTATTCTATTTGCATTCTATGTATATTTGCCATCCTATTCCGCTTTTAATATCTCTGCACATTTAACTTTTTGATGCATTGAGAAGAGGCCCCCAAGCTACATTAATTTTAATTCTTAAAGGTTTAGAGAACATAATGAAGCATTTCTTTTTTCTTTCTTAATTTAGGCTCTTTTTTCCTTTAGTGTGTAAACATATTAATTTCAAGAAGCAACTGATATATATCTGTAATTTCTATCATATACTGCTGTTAAATAATCTTTTAGGACATATTCTAAGCAATGCAACCTAGCTATTTCTATTATATATCTGTAATTTCTATCGTATACTGCTGTTAAATCCATCTTTGTAGGTAAGATTAATTTCATTGGACAAATATTTGTATCTGAATTTTCTTTCGGTAGTCTTTCAGAAACTGTTTCTTTCTTTATTCTCAGTTATACACTTTAACTTGCATCTGTAAATGGCAACAAAAACAGAATATGGGGTGGCAAATAAAGTTTCTACTCATGGTGATGTATATAGCTATGGAATACTTTTGCTGGAAATGTTCACTGCAAAGAGACCCACTGATGATATGTTTAAGGGAGGTCAAAGCCTTCGGAAATATGTGGAGTTGGCGTTTCCTGAGCAACTGATGGATGTCATGGATGCACATTTGCTCTTAGAGGAAGACGGAGAAGCTAGTGATAATGTCCGGAACATCAATCATGCAAGAACTATGGAGTGCGTGACTTCAGTGTTTAGAATCGGCATCCTATCCTCAAATGAATTACCAACAGGGCGAATGGATATGGGAGAGATCATCAGTGAGCTGCACAAGATTCGGGATGTGTTCTTAAGAAATGAACCCAGGGGTGAAAGCAGCAGCAGAGCTCAGTAAAGGGAAAGAATTGTCTACAGCAGTTGAATTTTGAGCTGACAACATGTTTATAAGCAATCAAACATGACCGACAAGACAAAGATCTTACAAGTATAGATGTATGTGTTAATTTGTTTTCTGCAGCGATCTCCTTGTTTATGTAATAAAATGTTCCGAATGCTGTCATGTGGTGTTTTGTTGGTTTCTTTTCTCATGTAGTGCTGTTGTCTAGGTTTTGAAATACATTGGTCCTGTAACAATTAATGATAATATGAATAGAATGGAAATGTTGTTTATGTGCTACGGAGCTCACTGAAGCTTTCCCTACTCTGTCCCTTTACCACCATGTTTGTGAATCTCAAACACAGTGGTGTGTTACATGTTGGTTTTGCTGAAGCATTATCTTGTCTTACATAGATAGATAGATAACATCCCAAATGTGTTTTTAGTGGTGGTTTTGCAAAAATAATTTAGGCTTATGGAGATACTAGGTTCTGGAAGTTCCATGTGGATTGTCATGATAAACTGACTTGAATCACTCGGGTGTCTTGCAGGTTGCAAAGAAGTTTGATGACGAGAATCCTGATGCATCAGCCTATGGACCTAGTTTGCAAAGTTCCCTTTCCGACCAACGAGTCGTGATGACAGGGATACATGTGAGTGCACATTAACTCAATAGTTATTGCCTGCTTGTTGATCAACTATGCCTAGTTTTTGAATTAACAACAACAAATGTTTATAGTGTGTGGCACATCATTTCTCATGTTTAGAGATACTCGTTCGATGAACTGAGTAAATAATTTTATGAAGCTATCAGGAGCAATTTGTTTATCTTTGAGGGTTATGTAGTTTCAAGTCTAGGAGACCTTATCCAACTAGATGCAGAACAATTAGTGAATGAGGGCCACCAGAGCACCATCTAGACTGACTTTTACATTAAGAAGTCGAGGTCTTCTTATGCCAGTGCTAATAGGAGATAACCTTGAGATGTGAAGGTCAAGGTCAAAGGATAAGATGATCCCCCACTTTTACATCCCAAATAGTCATCAACTACACCATTCTTTTCATCTGAAGAAAATTCCTGTGGCACAACTACAATCAGTTTTTCTGATGGTTAAGAGCCCCAGTCCTTCATTGTTAATCTTTTTTCTAATAGAAATGTCAGCACTATAATTAGCAATCAAACAGATCCATTCATGGTTAATTTTATGTTTTGAATAATTCATCTTTGGTGGCTCTGTCTCGAAATCTAAGGGCTAGGTTTCTTTGCTGTATAATGGTGTGGATAGTCACTCAATCATAATATCCTTGGTCTGGTATGTTTGGCATGTAATATCTATATTAGCAATTTTATATGGGTGTACAGTGTGTAGATCGGTCGAGTAATAATGAAAGATTATATAGGCTAAAACTAGTATTTCTTGATCTAATTTATTTTGGCAATTGTGCTGAACCAGATAAGCTGATTGCTTTAAAATGTAGAAACTTGAGGTGTATTCTGTTAGTATTTGGAGTACTTCGTATTCATTGGAGAAGAAATCGGGTTCTGACAGCTTTTTAAAACGGATCTGTCCTCATATTTATTGGAGAAAATTTAGATTTTGACAGTTTTCTAATACAGATCTGACTTCTGTTTTTATTTGAATACGGGGTTCCTATTTTTCTGAAGAGGTGCTGATTTGAGCTCGTGTTGGACTAGGATCATCCTAAGTGCCTATATAAACCACTTGGGGGTGGTCTTTTTAAGGTATGTCAAGAATTCAAGAGAAATTTTGTTTTCCACCATTGAGAGTTGTGAGAGAGATATCCTTACTTTTATATTTTCTTCTCTCTTTTTAATAAAGATTTCTCCCATCCACAGGGGTGGAGTAAGCATATTGCCGAACCACATTAAATTTTGCGTTCTTTGGTTATGCGATGATTATAGTTTCAATTGCTTACTAGTGGTAGATCTTTTATGCTTCTGCTTCCGCTGCCGAATCTTCAACTCAATATTTCTCTGTTGTTTGATCGGTGTTAGATCATCAACAATTGGTATCAGAACGCAAGTTAAGATTTGTTGCAATTAATTTGCAACAAATTCGTTACAAATCAGAACATGAATATAAAAAAGGAGATCTAGAATGTAGCGTAGCAGGTTCAAGTAACCCTTGAACGGAGCTGCATTCGTATCCGCAGGCCGCGGGCGCACTTCGGCGCGCGTGTGAGGAGTGTGGCTCATAGCCTAACACTCATAACAACAAAAAATGGATGAGTTAGTGTTTAAACCACTCAACTTTTCTTGGTCTATCTAATATGAGATGAAACTCAAGTTTTCCCTCCAAAATCAAATACACATCCGACATATTCGTACTTGCATATAGTTCCTCTTGTGAAGAGTTAATGTAGCTATATGAAAATAAAGATAAGTTGGTGAGTACAGCAACATGTGCATATAAAGATTCAACTTTTTTGGAAGAACTGATGTTGAATATAAAACAGAAAATTGACGAATAAAGCATTGAGTCATTATGCAGTTTTGTTATATGGATGGAAAAAAATACAAAACTGGTAAACAAGGTCCTTACCATTTTAATTAAGTGTGCGAATAAATGCAAATAACAATGAAGCAGAGAAATTAAGATAGTACAGAAGTTTTCACCTGGAGCAACAAATCCAATGGTTCCCCTAAAACCATATGTGCTGATTGAATGCATAGAAGACCTGATTAAAGTTTCAAGCTGAGGTCTTGCTAGCCCAAAGTCACTCACATGGGTAGTCATGCCATCATCAAGAAGAATGTTGCTTGGCTTTTTATCACAATGAATGATTGGTTTCTCACCACTATGGTGGAGATAATCCAAAGCCACATTATGGCTATGTTAATCCTTCGTATGAGGTTAAATTTCTCAAAGTCACTCTCAGTTTAATGCTACTTTTTGGCTCTGGTATGAGCTTCATCTATTTTGCCCACACAGTGGTAACAAATGTTTATGTCAAGAATTTGGTTCTCTCTGCTTCCGTTTTCCCCCCTCTTTAGCAAATTCTTGTTGATCACTAAATCTCACACAAATTCTTGTTGAACATTGAAACCCGTTGGCCATGGATTGGATGTCTGCCTCAAAAATTTGAGTTCTCTCCAAAGCTTGTGGTTAAATAGTGAAGACTTAAATATTATGCAACTCAGCTTATCGAAAATTTGTTGTCTCTAATACAAGAGATGGTAAGTACAAATAGAAATAGCATGTAGCAAATATAACTGATAGAGACAAAAAGATCAGCAGGGAGTATTTAACGTGATTTGATTAATATGATCTACGTTTATGTTAGAAGACAGTAAGAAGAATTCATTAATCAAAATGATAGAATACAAAAAGATTACAACTCTAATTCCACTCACTCAAACCCACTAAACTTAATTTACAAATAAACCTTTTAATAACGAAGAGAAAAAACAGATGAATGAGTAGGGGTGTCAAGTGGGCCGGGCCGGCACCCCGCACGGGCACGGCCCAGGGAAACCTGGGCCCGGCCCGGCCAATGGCGGCCCATGGCCTGCCCAGGACGTGCCACGTGCAACCAAACACCGTAAGGGAAAAAAATCAGCGGGCCTACTAAATTCAATGATACACTAGTTTTCATCCTCTTTTCCGAAAAACAAACGGGCGCTTAATCTCATGAAGAAATATGTAAAGGAAGAGAGGAGAAAAGAGGAGATAAAAACATCAGAAGAGTTTTTTAAATTCATCGGGAAAATAGCGCAGAGATCAAAGTTCAGAGGAAGCGAGAACACAACTCGCAGCAGGTCAGGGACAGGAACCGGTTGACCGCCTGGTCAACCGGCGTGCATGACGTGTGCAAGCGCAGCCCGGTCGGCCGCCCGGTCTACTGTGACAAGGAAGCGGTTGACCGGCGCAATCGTCCGACTGGGCACACTTGTTGGTCTTTGCTGGTCCCTGTTGGTCCCGGTCGACTGAGGGACAGGGTCGGTCGACTAGCTGGTCGATCGACAGATGTGACTGCTTCTCCTAAACGGATTCGAATTTTGTTTCTGATTTGGAGACGAATCCAATTGAGGTTTTCTAAATCCCTGAGACTCTTTGGCTATAAATAAGGGTTAGAGCCCTCATGAATTGTATCCCTTAAGTATCCCTCTGGTATTTTCTTGTTATTGATTATTGAATCAATAAAATATCTCTTCCTTGCCCCGAGGACATAGGCAAATTTCTGAACCTCGTTAAATCTTGTGTTGGCTTGTTTTCTCTTTTATTTCTCTGTTCTTGATCGTGTGGGTATTTCTTCAGTGCGTCTATCTCTGTTACTTGGGTTCCTCAAGTTGGTTGTTGTCAAGAAAGCGCTAGGCGCAACAAGTGGTATCAAAGTATCCCAGGTTCGTCGTGGGATCATGTGTCGATTTCAAGGGCATCAGTAGATTTGACGGAGATCGTGTGTCAATCTCAGAGCAGCATTGAGACTGTTTGTGGAATCGTGTGTTGATCTCAAAACAGCGTTTGTATTGCTCGAGGAATCAAATTCAGAGGAGCAGATCCTTTAGGAAACTCTTCGAGAATTTCGCTTTAAGGTAAAGATCCTATTTTTATCTAGTTTTTTTATTTAACTTCGTTTGTTTTTCACATTGTTCTAAAGAATCAATTGAGATGATAGCTGGAGATAGTACATCTATGGCGAAAATCATGAATCCACATCCATTGAGAATTGATGTGGTAAAGTTCGATGGTAAGAACAACTTTGGTATGTAGAGATGTGAGGTGATGGATGCATTGATGGCATCAAACTTCGAAGACACTCTACGGTTGGAGAAAAAGCGCGAGCTAATACTGAAGAGGATTGGGACAAGATGAACTGAACGACATGTGGCTTGATAAGGTCTTATTTGACACAAGACATCAAGTGTCAGGTGTTACATAAAACATTTGCAAGGCAGTTGTGGGAGATCTTGGAGAAGTATCTGACGAAGAGAATCGAGTTGCGGTTGCAGTTGAAAAGAAGGCTTTATCGCTTCCAGATGAAGAAAAGACTCTCCATTGACGAATACATGAATAGCTGCATAAAGTTTCTTGTGGACTTAGTTAATGTGGATGTGAAGATTGATGAAGAGGATAAGGCGGTAATTCTATTAAATTCTCTTCCTGAAGAAGGGTATGAGACCTTTACTCTTACATTGTTCAATGGAAGTCAAACACTTAACTATAGTGAGGTGTCTGCTGTTCTTGTAAACTATGAAGTAAGAAGGTAGGACAGGCAGTCCTCTTCTGAAGGTACATCAGCAAAGGCATTGCCAGTAAAAGATAAGAGTTTTAATCGGAAGGGTAGAGGTGATCAGGGGTGATCAAAGTCCAGGTCAGATTTCAGATATCTGAAGAAGAACCAGTGCGCCCTATGCAAAAGAGCTAGGGTACTAGAAGGTTGATTGTCCAAAGGCCAAAGGTAAGGAGCCGAAGATCGAGGCAAATCTCGCACATGTGGTCAGTACTCACGCCAGTACTTCACAGGCGGATGGATGACTCAGATTCATCGGTATTTTTTTCTCCATTACTACTCATACTGTTGGTTGCTCAGTTAATTCTGAGTGGATCTTAGATACAGGAGCTACCTATCACGTATGCCCGAACGAGAACTGGTTTTCTAGCTTGAGAAGCTAGATGGATATTTTACTGTCATGGATGATGATCATCCATGTAAAATAAAAGAGACAGGTACGGTCTATATCAAGATGTTTGATGGGATAGTACGAGATTGAAGGAAGTGAGGTAAGTGCCTTAACTCAAAAGGAATCTTATTTCAGTTGGTGCTTTGGAAACGTTAGGTCTTTTGGTATCTGTACGAGATGGTGTTCTCAAGATGACCACAAGCTCAATAGTGGTTATGAAGGGCGTCCGCTGTAATAATCTCTACTACTTGAAGGGTAGTAGAGTCACAGGTCAGGTGAAGACTTCTATTTCTTCAGATGATGTTTGTACACAGGTCTGGCAGATGAGGTTCGGACACAGAGGAGAAAAGTCTTTGCAAGCTCCAGCAAAGAAGGGATCCTTGGAAGGTGCATCTACCTGCAACTTTGAATTGGGTGAACATGACGTTCTGGATAAGAAAAAGGTGAAATTCAGCAACACTACTCACCAATCGAAAGGTTTTCTTGATAGTGTTCACGTAAGTATTTGGAAGACTTCGTCGCTTAAAGGTCATAAATATTTTGTTTCTTTTATTGATAATTTATCTAGACATTATTAGATACATCCCATGAGACAAAGGTTTGAAGCCCTAGGTATGTTAATGAAGTGGAAGGATATGATGGAGAAGCAGACTGGTAGGAAGATTAAAGAACTACAAATTGATAATATTGAAAGATAGAACCAATTCCTATAATTTGGTCAGAACACTGGTATTGGTACTCACTTCACAGATGAAATGCATGAGTTGCCTAAGGAGATAAACTGTTCCTTGCTGGAGAAGGCTCGGTGTTTGTTGTCTAATACACGATTAGACAAAACGTTCTGGGCTGAGGCGATTGTATATGCTAGCCATCTCATAAATAGATTGTCATCGACTGCGATAGGAGGTAAAACTCCTCTGAAAGTTTAGTCTGAAAAAGTTGCTCAAGATCATAATTTGCTGCGGGTATTTGAAAGTCCAGCCTACTTTAGTGCCAAAGATGACAAGGTAAATCCGCGAGTAAAGAGGTTTGTGCTTTTGGGTATCAAAAGAAATATGAAAGGTATGGGACCCCAAAAATAAGAAGATTGTGTTGAGTCAGCATGTCATATTTGAAGAGACTTCTTTGTTAAAGTCTACCCCCTCTCAGCAGGTGAAGAGAACAAAGTCCAAGGATGTATCACAGCGGGTGGAGGTTGATGCTACTCCACCATCCCCAGTAGGTTTTGTATCAGTGAGGACTTCACCGAATGTGACACTGGGTAGAGATCATGTAGCCAGTTTTGACGCTGAACAGGTTGAATACATTGATGAGAATGTCGAGTTATTTGCAGCTATTGGAACGAAGATAAAACCACGAAAGTGGATGAAGAAGTATGAATCTCAAGTTGGTGACCACGAGAAGTTGAAAGGTCGTTATTCTCCATGACGGTAGTAAGGAGATTCATATGACTCAGCCAGTTCGGTTTGTTGCTAAAGATTCAGTCACAGGTGCTTGAGCTCAGTGGAGCTCATTTCAATGAATTACGGTTGGCTTGATCCCTTGGGCAAGGCATATAGGCAGCCGTAAAGGCGCAACCATTTGGTGTGCAGCCCGTATAAAACTATTTGGTGTATATGGGTTCTCGAGAAGCTGATTTGGACTTCATATAGAGATGAAAAGTTGAACTTCACATAGATGTGAAGAGTTGGGCTTCACGTAAAGGTGAAGTATTGTGCTCTCGATGAACTTCTGATCTTCTGGGGAGAAGATAGTTAAGCTTGCATAAAAGGGGTGTGCATCCAGTTTGCTAAAGCCGATGATGATGTTTGGTGTGCTCTACTCAGAATTGGTTGGACCGTCTTGAAAACATTTGGACTGGAGAGAGCCAGTCAGTTGGAGAGTCAGTGTTGGCTCATGTTGGGTTCTTCTTGAGGTCATTTAGAATGGTTTTCCATTCAGTTACTGAGTTGTAGACACGTTCGTTGATCGGCTTATATGGTATTGTTTCTCTTCGGTGGAAGTGTTGGGAAGACATGTATGGTGCATTCTGCGAATAGCTAAGCTGAAATTAGAATCTTACAATTGGTATTAGAGTTTGGAGAGCATTGCCTGAGGGTACAACAAACTCAATTTGGATCTGGTGTGATCAGTAGAAATCAATTGTCTGTGTGCTAGTGAATCATTTTTTGAAGGAACCGATTTTGTATGTTGGCCAAGTTGAGATCGTCTGTCGATTTCGCTGAGATCGTGTGTCGATTTCGGTTGGAGCACTCAAGCCGAGATCGTATGTCGGTTTTGCTGAGATCCTGTGTCGATTTTGCCAGATGTTCATTGGTGTTCGGCTCAAATTTGAAAAATCTTCACTGAGGTGAAAATTATAGGGAGAGAGAGGAGAAAAGAGGAGATAAAAGACATTGGAAGAGTTTTTTTAACTCATCGGGAAAATAACGCAGAGATCGGAGTTCAGAGGAAGCAAGAACGCAGCTCGTAACTGGCTAGGGACAAGAACCGGTCGACCGGCTTGCACGACGTGCACAGACGCAGCCCGGTCGACCGCCCGGTCGAATGTGGCAAGGAAGCGGTCGACCGGCGCGGTCGACCGACTGGCACACTTCTTGGTCTCTGTTGGTCCCGGTCGACCGACAGATCGACCGAGGGACATGGTCAGTTGATCGACCGAGGGACCGGGGTAGATCACCTTGGCAACCACCTCAATCCCGCCTCCTATGATGCATGCTAGTCGCCAGTGGGCCATATCTGAAGGCAAAAGGCTGGATCCGGTATCCCATAGGCCGAATCTGGCCAGATCTGAAGTGCGGCCACCCATTGGCTAGATTTGGTAGCTCAAGGCCGGTTTCGACAGCAAATGAAAAAAGAAAAAGAAGAAAAAAGAAAGAAGAGAAAGGAAATTTCTAGAAAGCAATTTTGGTTCTGTCGGGGAGGGTGAGGATGAGGAGAAGAGCCTTCTCCTCTCCGGAATCGAGAATCTAGGGTTTGGTCCTTGGGGGGGGTGGGGGGGGGTGGGGAGGGTTTTTTTTTTTTAATTTTTCATAAACAGTTCGCATGCCCAAACTTCGTATGCTTGTTTAAAAATTAGTATTTTAAATGGATTGAAATAGTGTGAGTGAGAGTGAGTGAGAGAGAGAGAGAGGCTTTGTTTTAATTATCACAGTTTGCAGGCCCAAATTTCTTATGCATCAATTTTTGTTGTTTAAAAAATTAGTATTTTAAATGGATTGAAATAGTGGGAGAGTCTTTTTTAATTATTATCACAAATAGTTTGCAGGCCCAAATTTCATATGCATTAATTTTTTATGTTTAAAAATTAGTATTTTAAATGGATTGAAATAGTCAGAGAGAGGAGGGAGCTGGCCGGATCCGGGCTATCAATTTCTTTGTGAGGTCTCCGTCTACAGCCGGCGATGGACGAAAGCAAGCATCCATGACAAAAATTAAGTCTTCACTATTTAATACCATGTGGGCTCTTCACATAATTAATTGCATTCTGATTTCTCTTTTATGTTCTTTTCTTTTTCCTTCTGTTGAGTTAAAAAATTTGCTTTGTTGGAGACTAAGTACGCAATTGATTGAAAAGGATGTCATCAGATGAATGATTTAAATAGAGTATTTTAAATGGATTGAAAAGAGTATTTAGTTGACGCGCACGCCTCCTCTGTCGGCGTTCAGCGTTCCGGTTGCGTCGTGGGGGTTGAGAGAAACCAATGATGACCTGGTGCTGGGAAAGAGGGTGGACTGACTGACACCAGGAAGGCTGATGACGCGGGTCTCCTGAGAGACGTTGGCGCGGGTGCTACGCCTGGCGTGATTGGCCACGACCTTCTTTACCGGAGCTGTCTCTGAGAGAGGCTCAGAGCGGGTTTCGGGGTAAGTCCCCATAGAGACCCTGCGGTAGACGTGGGCCTTTGGGCTCTTGGAGCCGGAAGAGAGGAACTCTTCATACTTTGCCTGGTCGAATTCTACGACGAGCGATTCGACCGTCTTCCCCTTGTAGAGGACGTCACCTTGCGCCACAATTTGTTTGTCAGTAACGAAAGTCCCCAGCGGAGTCGCCATCTCTTGTTTGGTACGGAGAAGAGACGTTCGGTGTAAAATTTCCTTGAATCAATTGAAAGATTACAACAAACTTATACTCCGACTACAAGGGAGGGGAGATGTTGAGTCTTGAATCCCCCCTTTGTTTAGTGCTGGGTTCTTCAAGTGGCGATGGAAAGTGAATCTTGTTTTCCGTTGACCGGGTGAACGTCGAGAACTTCTGGGGATCTTCTCTTCGGATGGTGGACGGAGTAACACAGCTCTGTCGATCTCAAAAAGATTAAAGGCAAAGACTAACTTGTACGCAGCAAGTTGTCTGAAGGGTTGGACTCTCTTTTCTCCTCTGTGGAAGCTCTAAAGTCAAGCTCTTTTCTCTCAGAGTTCTTCCCTCCAAAAAAGATCCGACCCCTTCACCATAGCAACGGGGCTATTTATAGAGGTTTCAGGGGCGTACATGCCTCCTAAAAGCGCTCCATAATGGGGGCTAACTTTCCCCGTTATGTGGGCCGTGATTGGCCCTATAACCGGGACAGTTACAATTGAGACGCGGGTTTTGGCCCTCGCGCCTTGGTGCTGCAGTGTTTGGCTGAGACGCGGGTTTCGACCCTCGCGCCTTGGCGCTGCAGCGCTGGCTGAGACGCGGGTTTCGACCCTCGCGCCTTGGCGCTGCAGTGGTGAGGCGCGGGTTTCGACCCATGCGCCTTGGTGCGGCTGAGGCGCGGGTTTTGACCCACGCGCTTTGATGCGGCTGTGTTGGCTGAGACTAGCTCTGCGTCTGGAGTTTGGGATTCTGCCTTTGATGACTTATCTTTAATAATTTTTAGACAGCCTACAGGGGTGTCAAGTGGGCCGGCCCGGCCAGGCAACCCGCACGGGCATGGCCCAGGGAAGCCCGGGCCGGGCCCGGCCCGGCCCGAGCCTACCAATGGCGGCCCACGGCCCGCCCAGGCCGTGCCACGTGCAACCAAACACCGTTAAGAAAAAAATCAGCGGGCCTACTAAATTTAATGATACACTGGTTTTTCATCCCCTTTTCTGGAAAAAAAAATGAGCCCTTAATCTTATGAAGAAATATGTGTAGGAAGAGAGGAGAAAAGAGGAGATAAAAACATCAAAAGAGTTTTTTAAACTCATCGAAAAAATAGTGCAGAGATCAGAGTTCAGAGGAAGTGAGAACACAGCTCGCAGCAGGTCAGGGACAAGAACCGGTTGACCGCCGATCGACCAGCGTGCACGACGTGCACATGCGCAGCCCGGTCGGCCGCCCGATCTACTGTGGCAAGGAAGCGGTCGACCAGCGTGATCGTCCGACTGGGCACACTTGTTGGTCTCTGCTGATCAAAGATCTAGATATTTCTGAATTTAAATTCTCTTCTTATCTCCAAACTTGATTTGATTTATTTAGAAATTCAATTCTGATCTGCAGGCTGTTGGCGTGTTGATTGCTAAATATCACTTATCAAATGATAGAACTGGAACGAGTAATCAACAGAAGAATTGTAACCCTTTAAATCTTCTTTCAGTAGCATCTTGAATCATTAGAATTGAGTTTCAGTAGCGAAAGTTATGATTAAAATACTAAACATATACAAGCTGAATCCGAATCTAAATTGCTTCATCTCATCCGTTGATCTTCTTTCTATCCATTTATCCTCTTAGATTTTCAATTTATCTTCTAAAATTGATAAGATATTCACTTATCTTCAGCGAAATAAATAGGGTCTTCAAACAATCCATTTTTCTCTTGAAATTAGATAATATTATCGAATCTGATATATCCAGTTTTAGCTTCTAGAACCTTTGTTTTGAATCGATCCCCTTTCTTTTGAACTTTTAAATTTAATTGGATAAATTTCATGATTATCTTCTCCCTGGCATACCATGTATGAATTAGGACATTAAAACAAGTTATTTGCAATATTCATAACAGAATATATGTAGGAATGTAATAATATGTATGCAATATATGTGTCCAAACACACCCCCATACTTATCTTTTGCTCGTCCTCGAGCAAAACAAAGAGAAAAGAAAAACTAAGTTGACCAAACTTAACTCACTTTCGTAAAAATCACGGTTGCACTTAGCACATGCAAACAAGCCGTTAAACCTCTAGGTTACCCCTAGAGGACGAGTTTTGTCTCGTGAGGGTTTTCAGTGGATTGCACCCACAAAATTCATGAAGAAAAAGAAATGAATTGTTAGTATTTTTTTGAAAACACATTTTGAAAGGAAAAAAATATTTGAAGTATTAATGTAAAATTTCAAGTAATCTATAAGTCATAGGATTATCAAAACTTAGTCATTCTTAAACTTAATTTTTATTCAAAAACTTGTTTCAATCAGGATAAGGATTAAAATTGTATTTCTCATCTAGTCTATTATTTTACCCTAAGTCATATGCATCTTGTGACCGTGAAAATTTGGCTCAGAATTCTTCAACTCTAACTCTTATGCCTTATTGTTTTCTTTTTTTAATTTATAGTGGTAATATCCCTTAGCTCTATTAGGCTTTCTAATTTGCCCATGTAACGAGCCTTAGTCGGTGACTCCCAAGCCAGACGATTTTAGGGCACCAGGTGATAAAACACCCCAAGGACTTAGGGCTCGAGCAAACAAGGCCGCAAAACTAAGAATTTTTATTTATATGAATCACTTTTAGGCGTGAATACTTATGCTTTATGAGCCACAAATTCTCAGCTTAATCAGAGAAATTTTTTTTGATATATGTGTATATATAATTTATATAAGACATAAGAATCTTTGTTTTAGAACCCAAAGTGGTAAGTGTATAAAGTATGCATATTTTATCAAGGTAAAAATCAAGACTAAATTACTTTTTCAATTTTTTTTCTAACCTCAAAATTAAACAAATAATTTTATTTTGACCAAGTATAAGAAATCCTAATTATGATCCTCTTATTCCTTAAAATTAACTTAATTTTTTACAAAAAAAAGTCAAAGTATTATTTTCCTTTTCAAAATGTTTTAAAGAAAGATTTTTTTAAAATTAGTGAAGTTAGCATGTTAGTAAACCCTCCCCCACATCTAACTCATGCATTGTCCTCAATGTATGAATGAAATGCAATAATACATGAAAAAGAAAAAGGGAAGGAAAATTGTCACTTCAAGGTGGTGCTTCCGGTGATGGTCTCATCGGGCCAAGTGTTTCTTTCCAATTTAGATACCGTGGATTTTTATGGAACCCACATTTTATTTTCTCTTTCTTATTAGCATTTTTATAATCCCCAATATGAATAGGATCATGTAAGATCCTACCATGAAATTTTTCTCGGTTATATGACCAGTCTTGGGATATCATCACAGAGTCATTTTGATCTAAACCTTGGTCCAACAGTGGAATGTGATTTTGTGGAATGGATGATTTGGGCTCAACAATAAAAGGAATAAGAATCGATATGACTCGAAAATAAAACTCAAATCAAGTTTAGGTTCGAGAGTCGAAGTTGATTCATGGGTTTGGTCCAAATCATAGAATTCAAGTTCACATTCATTTTCCAACAATAGAATATGGCTATCCAATATAGTCGGTTCATGTTCAAGCTTTACGGGGATAGGAATCAGTGTTGGCTTCAGAATTGGGTCCAAATCGGAAAAGAAAATCAGAGTCAGTATAGATTCAAAAAGTGAAACTGAATCACAATATTGGGAATCGGTATCACATTCATCTACAAGTTCAATCTCATTGAAATAAAAACTTACCAATTTGTCAATGAGTTGATATTAGTCAAGTTCAAAGTTTTGTGGTGAAATTGAATCTTAGTTAAAATCTTAAGATAACATGATTCTTCGTCAATATGGCTAGGAGAATCAGGAGTGATCGAAAATGTGTTAGGCAGAGTTTTCTCATTCCTATCATTAACTGTATTGACCAAATGACTCACTTTTGTTTCTAGCCTATTAAGAGATTTGAGACAATCCGTTTGGGATTGAATACAATCATTTTGGGACTGAATCATGAATTTCATATTCTTTTCTAAATCAACGGTTCTTCTTATTGTGGTTGGATTTGAAAATTAGAGTAACGATGTTGGATTTGGGAGTTGTTTGGGAGAATTGAGTCTGCTATGATTTGTACTTGTCGTGTGGACTCAAGAAAGGCTTCAAAAGTCTTTTCTAAAGAAGATTTCTCTTCTATAGGTTGGTCTTGGTATGGATTATATGAAGCTGTTTGTTGGTAAGGTTGTTGATAGTAAGAATCGGGAAAGTTGTATCCCTACTGACTCGGTGAAGAGTGGTGATGATTGTTCCATTCTTGTTCATAGTACTGGGATTGGGGCATATATTGATTCGGATAACACCAATCGACATACTTGGTTGGTTAGACTTATGTAATGCGGGGTTGGTAATATCTGAATTGAAAGAGGTTGGGGGAAATATGGATTTGAGTTATAATCAGAATAATTGTAATTATAATCCATTTTCACAAGAACAAACAAAAACAAACAAATAAACAAACAAGAAAATAAAGAAAAATCTAGCATATGTTAGGGTAGAGCTTAGACCTAGACGACTCCTAACTGTTGATTATTCATAGGAGGTATATTACAGAGCCTGACCACAAGTTATCGGCCAGGTAGGGGTAAGATTGGTGGGAGGTATCCGCGCTTAAAAGCGACGGACTTAATTATGCCAAACCACCAGCCTTCTGGGTTTCGCCCCTCAATCCTCAACCTTAAACACTGATTTAGTAAGAGTCAACTTCTAACAACTTCCCCCTTAGGTCAATTCCTATTTGAGTCTGAGATGTCCCTATAGTCAACGTCTACTCAATTTTATATTAGGATGGGTTAGTGAGTGAGGAGATGATTTTTGGGCTAAGGAAGGATAATGACTTTCCCACCTTATCTTGTTTAAGGATATGCCCTTAGATCGTTTTCATGCTCGTGTGCTAGTATTTAGCAAAAATAACACCCAAGCAATATAACATACAAGTGTATTTTCTAAGCTATATGCAATGCAGACGTACCTTTTTCTCCAGCACTTTTCAACAGTAATATAAAAAAATGAAATAGACAGATACCCTAAGATGTAAGAGTCTAAGCGTTTTTTAGCATTTACAAAGCAACAAGTTACTGTTGATTAGAAACATGTACAGAGTGAGTTAAACAGATAAACTAATAATTGCAGAAAGCTAAATCCCTGAAAATCAAGCAATCTGTAAGAAACTACAATCAGTAGTTCACCACAGTTGTGGGCTCTGATGCTTTGCCTTCTTGGGCAGAGGCACAAAGTAACAATATGTTCACTGCAACTCATAGTTTTCTGTAATTAGCATCTGTACGTCAAAACAGAGAAGAAAAAGAGATTAATTTGTTAAAGTATATCAAAAAGAAAAGAAAACTTACCGTCCCTCCCCAGCAATGACGCCAAAATTATGATCGAGTCAAACCTGCACAAAAAAATATAGAAATTTAGAACAGTGCTAGGTCCTCAATTCTATCGTGTAGCCAGGGCTAACGGGTCGTGATCCACAGGGAGGGACAACGATGAAAACATTATGTAAGTTTCTTCTTTTAATTTATAAAAACTAATTAATACTTATCTTCTCAGTTTATAAAAAGAAAATAAAAATATTAAGTTTAGTTAAGAGAAGATAGTAGAAGTAAGAAATAAAAGAAGAATATTTACCTCTACTGTTGAACCATAACAAAGATTTACCTCAGCATGAAGTAAAACAAAGCAAATAGGAAGAGTAACTTGAACACGGTACTTGGCCAGATTGAGTACGATGAAAAAAAGTGGGAAAACTCCATTGATGTCACCTTCAATATAAATCTCTTGAAAAAGAATTATAATAGTGTCACTGTACAATAATTCTTCCTCTCTTTTCTCATGAAACTCTCTCTAACCTAAAAGAAAAAAAAATAAAAATTACACTGAAGAAGAAAAGAAAAAGCTAAAGTAAAACTCTCTCTGAAGTGGTGTCCCTTTTGCTTTCGAGGTATGAGGGTATTTATAGGAGAAAACCAGAGGGATAGAAAGCGTATGAAGATAGGAAGATCTGAATATTTCTGAATCTGAATTCTCTCTTTATCTCCAAACTTGATTTGATTTATCCAGAAATTCAATTCTGATCTGTAGGCTGTTAGCGTGTTGATTGCTGAATATCACTTATCAAATGATAGAACTGGAACGAGTAATTAACAGAAGAATTGTAGCCCTTTAAGCCGTCTTTCTGTAGCATCTTGAATCATTAGAATTGAGTTTCAGTAGCGAAAGTTATGATTAAAATGCTAAACTGTATTCAGGCTGAATCCGAATCTAAATTGCTTCATCTCATCCGTTGATCTTCTCTCTATCCATTTATTCTCTTGGATTTTTAGTTTATCTTCTAGAATTGATAAGATATTCACTTATCTTCAGTGAAATAGATAGGGTCTTCAAATAATCCATTTTTCTCTTAAAATTAGATAATATTATCTTATCTGATATATCCAGTTTTCAGATAAGATAGCTTCTAGAACCTTTGGATTTGAATCGATCCCCTTTCTTTTGAACTTTTGAATTTAATTGGATAAATTTCATGATTATATTCTCCTTGTCGTACCCTGCATGAATTAGGACATTAAGACAAGTTATTTGCAATATTCATAACAGAATATATATAGGAATGTAATAATATGTATGCAATATATGTGTCCAAACAACCACGATAAGTTGAAGGTCGTTGTTCTCCATGACGGTAGTAAGGAGATTCATATGACTAAACCAGTTCGGTTTGTTACTAAAGATTCAGTCACAGGTGCTTGAGCTCAGTGGAACTCATTTCAATGAATTACGGTTGGATTGATCCCTTGAGCAAGGTACGTAGGCAGCCGTAAAGGCGCAGCCATTTGGTGATGCAGCTCGTATAAAATTATTTGGTGTATATGGGTTCTCGAGAAGCTGATTTGGACTTCATATAGAGATGAAGAGTTGAACTTCACATAGATGTGAAGAGTTGGGCTTCACGTAAAGGTGAAGTATTGTGCTCTCGATGAACGTCTGATCTTCTGGGGAGAAGATAGTTAAGCTTGCATAAAAGGGGTGTGAATCTAGTTTGCTAAAGTCGATGATGGTGTTTGGTGTGCTCTACTCAGAGTTGGTTGGACCGTCTTGAAGACATTTGGACTGGAGAGAGCCAGTCAGTTGGAGAGTCAGTGTTGGCTCATGTTGGGTTCTTCTTGAGGTCATTTGGAATGGTGTTCTATTAAGTTGCTGAGTTGTAGGCACGTTCGTTGATCGGCTTATATGGTATTGTTTCTCTTCGGTGAAAGTGTTGGGAAGGCATGTATGGTGCATTCTGCGAATAGCTAAGCTGAACTTAGAATCTTACAATTGATATTAGAGTTTGGAGAGCGTTGCCTGAGGGTACAACAAACTCAATTTGGATCTGGTGTGATCAGTAGAAATCAATTGTATGTGTGCTGGTGATTCATTTTTTGAAGGAACCGGTTTTGTATGTTGGCCAAGTTGAGATCGTCTGTCGATTTCGCCGAGATCGTGTGCCAATTTCGTTCGGAGCACTCAAGGTGAGATCGTGTGTCGATTTTGCCGAGATCGTTTGTCGATTTTGCCAGATGTTCATTGGCGTTCGGCTCAAATTTGAAAAATCTTCACTGAGATGAAATTGTAGGGAGAGAGGAGAAAAGAGGAGATAAAAGACATTGGAAGAGTTTTTTTTAACTCATCGGGAAAATAACGCAGAGATCAGAATTTAGAGGAAGCGAGAACGCAGCTCGTAAATGGCCAGGGACAGGAACCGGTCGACCGC
This sequence comes from Agave tequilana, assembly GCA_038442645.1. Lineage (NCBI taxonomy): Eukaryota > Viridiplantae > Streptophyta > Magnoliopsida > Asparagales > Asparagaceae > Agave > Agave tequilana. The sequence continues at coordinate 70,897 of JAVJIF010005458.1, forward strand.
CTGGTCGACCGGCGTGCACGACGTGCACAAGCGCAGCCCGGTCGACCGCCTGGTCGACTGGGGCAAGGAAGCGGTCGACCGGCGCGGTCGACCGTCTGGCACACTTCTTGGTCTCTGTTAGTCCCGGTCGATCGACCGATCGACCGAGGGACAGGGTCAGTCGATCAACTGAGGGACCGGGGCAGATCACCATGGCAGCCACCTCAATCCCGCCTCCTATGACGTCATGCTAGTCGCCAGTGGGCCGTATCTGAAGGCAAAAGGTTGGATCCGGTCTCCCATAGGCCGAATCTGGCCAGATCTGAAGTGTGGCCACCCATTGGCTAGATCTGGCAGCTCAAGGCCGATTTCGACAGCAAATGAAAATAAGAAAAAGAAGAAAAAGAAAGAAGAGAAACAAAAGTTCTAGAGAGCAATTTTGGTCCTGTCGGGGAGGGTGGGGATGAGGAGAAGAGCCTTCTCCTCTCCGGAATCGACAATCTAGGGTTTGATCCTCAGAGAGAGGGGGGTGGGATGAGGAGAAGAGCCTTCTCCTCTCCGGAATTGACAATCTAGGGTTTGGTCCTCGGAGAGAGGGGCGTGGGATGAGGAGAAGAGCCTTCTCGTCTCCGGAATCGACAATCTAGGGTTTGGTCCTCGGAGGGGGGGGGAGAGGGGGGGGGAACTTTTTTTTATTTTTCACAAACAGTTTGCATGCCCAAGCTTCGTATGCTTGTTTAAAAATTAGTATTTTAAATGGATTGAAATAGTGTGAGTGAGAGTGAGTGAGTGAGAGAGAGAGGCTTTTTTAATTATCACAGTTTGCAGGCCCAAATTTCTTATGCATCAATTTTGTTGTTTAAAAAATTAGTATTTTAAATGGATTGAAATAGTGAGAGAGAGTCTTTTTTAATTATTATCACAAATAGTTTGCAGGCCCAAATTTCATATGCATCAATTTTTTATGTTTAAAAATTAGTATTTTAAATGGATTGAAATAGTCAGAGAGAGGAGGGAGCTGGCCGGATCCGGGCTATCAATTTCCTTGTGAGGTCTCCGTCTACAGCCGGCGATGGACGAAAGCAAGCATCCATGACAAAAATTAAGTCTTCATTATTTAATACCATGTCGGATCTTTGCATAATTAATTGCATTCTGGTTTCTCTTTTATATTCTTTTCTTTTCCCTTCTGTTGAGTTAAAAAATTGCTTCGTTGGAGACTAAGTACGCAATTGATTGAAAAGGATGTCATCAGATGAATGATTTAAATAGAGTATTTAGCTGTTGGATTAAGAGCCACAGTCAAAGAAGAATATGTCCACCAACAAGGCAAGGCAACAATGTTGATTTCTTCTCCTTTAAATCCATGCATCTCCTTTTTTGCAACTGAAACAATTCCAATGGCGCAATTGCGATCAGTAGTTTTTTTGGTCTTTACAACTCTAGCCCTCCTCTCAGGCCACCATATAGGCTCCCTTGCTGTCCTGTCGAAGCACAACAATGCAACAGATCGGCAAGCACTTGTCTCCTTCAAGTCCGCAATCTCTAGTCATCCAACAGAGTCATTGGCGTCATGGAATGACTCTGTCCATTTCTGCCGATGGCCAGGCATCACTTGCAGTGGCCCCCTGCATCCTCAAAGGGTAATATTCTTGAAATTGCGCTCCCTCCATCTGGATGGGGTCATATCACCAGCCATAGCCAACCTCACATTTCTCCGAAAGATTGATCTTTCAGACAATCAAATTCATGGTTCCATTCCACAAGAAATTGGTCGCCTTTCCCAGCTGCAGCATCTCAACTTGAGCTTGAATTCTCTTGAAGGAGGTATTCCTGCTGCCTTGTCTAGTTGTTCAAAGTTACAAAATATCAGTATGCATTCTAACATGCTCCAAGGTGAAATTCCTCCCAGCCTTGTCAACTGCTCAGACCTTCGAGGCATAAATTTGAGACAAAATAGACTTACTGGATTCATACCGCCTTGGTTACCAGATCTCTCAACTCTTTTCTATTTAAACCTTGACTTTAACAATTTCAGTGGTGGCATACCCCCTTCCACAGGGAACATTTCTTCTCTTACTCATCTTTTTCTTTCATATAACCAGTTATCAGGAGGCATTCCACCTTCGTTGGGAAAACTTTCCAAACTAACGTGGTTGGCATTAAGCAACAACACCCTTTCTGGATCTGTCCCTTCTTCTCTGTGGAATCTCTCCTCACTTGTCCAACTAGATTTGTCACGTAACCATCTATCAGGCTTGATTCCACCGAATGTAGGCCAAACTCTTCCCTTGCTTAAATTATTTTTCTTGTATGAGAATCAATTTCATGGACCCATCCCGGTGTCACTGTCCAATGCTTCTGATCTTAGAGAAATTGATTTTAATAATAACAGACTCACCGGTACAATTCCTCCCTCCCTCGGAAGCTTACAAAATTTACGGCGACTGCATTTAGCTTTAAATCAGCTTGAAGCTAGCGAACCTGACGGATGGAGCTTCCTAACTGCTTTGACCAATTGCACTAGCTTAGAGGTCTTGCAGCTGGGTGGAAATAAACTTGTAGGTGTGCTTCCGGACTCCATAGCAAACCTTTCTACCCACCTTTGGTCTCTCACTACGAGAGGGAACTATTTCTCTGGAAGCATACCTGAAGGTATTGGGCATCTTGTAAACTTGGAGGTACTTGTCATGGATCGAAACTTGCTCACTGGTACTATTCCTACCTCCATTGGTATGCTCTCGAAGATGAATATCCTGCATTTGCATAAGAACAACATATCTGGAGAGATCCCATCCACCCTTGGCAATTTTACTCAACTAGTTTCTCTTCACCTATCTTCTAATATACTGAGTGGAACTATACCATCAAGTCTTGGAAATTGCCAAAATTTAAATGATATAGACCTTGGATTTAATAAACTTATTGGTGGCATACCCAAAGAAATACTTACCATATCCTCCCTTTCCAAATTCCTGTCTTTGAGACACAATTCATTGACCGGGTTAATACCATCAGAAGTAGGGACCCTGAGAAACTTGGCAATAATTGATTTCAGGATGAACAAATTGTCTGGGGAGATACCTAGTACTCTCAGTGAATGTCTGGAGCTACAAAAGCTCTATCTCGGTGGGAACTTATTTTATGGAAGTATTCCATCATCCTTGAGTGCATTAAGAGGCATTAAAGAGCTAGATGTTTCACAGAATAACTTGTCAGGGAGAATACCTTACTTCTTACAAGACTTCCGTGACCTATACTATCTGAATCTCTCTTACAATAACTTTGAGGGTGAAGTTCCGAGACACGGGGTCTTTGACAACACAAGTGGAGTTTCAATTCTCGGAAACAATAAACTTTGTGGAGGGAACCCAAAAATGCAGTTGCCAGCTTGCTCCTTTCAATCAGCAGAGAAGAAGCACGACTCTCATACATTAGGAGTGATCATTGCAGTTGTTAGTTCATTTCTAGTCCTGTTCCTACTTTTATGTCTGGTTGGTTCCCGTCTCTGGATGCAAAAGTCAAAGAGAAAATCTCCCATCTCAACTAGCGTTAAGGAACACGCGAAAGTCACTTATTCTGAACTTGTAAAGGCGACAAATGGATTCTCCAGAGACAATTTAATTGGGGTTGGAAGTTTTGGTGCAGTTTATAAAGGAATGTTAGATGTTGATGGTGTGCAGGTTGTTGCTGTGAAGGTACTAAACCTTCAACTTCCTGGAGCATCCAAGAGCTTTATTTCAGAATGTGAGGCGTTGAGAAATATCCGACACAGAAATCTTGTCAAGATCATTACTGTGTGTTCAAGCATTGATTTTAGAGGAAGTGACTTCAAAGCAGTGATCTTTGAGTTCATGGAGAATGGCAATTTAGATGATTGGCTGTATCCAAAAGGAATTGAGCAATGCGACCAAAAAACTTTGAACCTTATGCAAAGGTTGAACATAGCCATCGATGTGGCTTCCGCATTGGACTATCTTCACCATCATTCTGAGACGCCTATTATTCATTGCGATTTGAAGCCAAGCAACATTCTTCTTGATAGGAACATGATTGCCCATGTAGGTGACTTCGGGCTAGCCAAGTTTCTCAAGGAAACAATTAGTTGCGCTTCTCTGGATTCAACCAGCTCAATTGGTTTAAAAGGAACAATAGGCTACATTGCTCCAGGTGCAGACTTCTCATACCTCTTTAATTTTCTGGGTTATGTTGTTCTTTAATTGTTTATATATTTTTTAGAGTATTAATTGTTTATATTATGATTATCTCTTATATTATTGTTGGAATCTTAATAGGAAAAAGATTTATATTTGACTTAAAGGGAAAATTGCAATACATTCTGCATTGCTTGGAGCATTTTTCTTCATAATTACTGATTAAATATGCAAATCAAATATCAGATCTACCGATTATCATAGAGAGTAAATGAGTATAGGTTTTAATTTTGTATTTTTTGTTTTTCAAACTTAAGCTATTAGTATTTCTTTGTATGCTTGTCATCATATTCTCTCTTTCAATGTCTGCACATTCGACACTTCGATGCATGGGGAAGAGGCCTCAAAGCTACATGATTTTTAGTTCTTAAACGTTCAGAGATCATAATGAAGCATTTTTTTATTGAGCATTTTTTTTCTTGTGCATATAACCATATTAATTTCATAGGAGCAACTTATATATCTGTAATTTCTATCATAATTTCTATCATATCTGTAATTTCTATCATATTGATGTTATATATATCATACTGCGTTTAAATAATCTTGGACATTATCATGCTGCGGTTAAATAATCTTGGACATTCTCTAAACTATGCGACCTAACTTACACTTTGTAGGTAAGAGTAATTTCACTGGACGAATTGACGTATCTAATTTTTCTTTTGTACTATCTTTCAGAACTGTTTCATACTTTAGTTTCTGCTACACACTTTAACTTGCATCGTTTAAATGATAACAAAAACAGAATATGGGGTGGCAAATAATGTTTCTACTCATGGCGATGTGTATAGCTATGGAATACTTTTGCTGGAAATGTTCACTGCAAGGAGACCTACTGATGATATGTTTGAGGGAGGTCAAAGCCTCCGGAAATTTGTGGAGTTGGCCATTCCTGAGAGAGTCGTGTCTGTCATTGATCCACATTTACTCTCAGGGAAGACGGAGAAGAAAGTGATAATGTGTGGAACATAAGCCGTGCAAGAACTATGGAGTGTGTGGCCTCATTGTTTAGAATCGGCGTCGTATGCTCAAATGAACTACCAACAGAGAGAATGGATATGGGGGAGGTCATCAGTGAACTGCACAAGATTAGGGACGTGATCTCAAGAAATGAAGCCTAGGGTGAGAGCAGCAGCGAAGCTCACTAAACTGTGAAGGTTCGTCTACGGCAGCTGAATTATGAGTTGATACTATGATTCATAAGCAATTCAACGAGACTGCTCTAAGATTTTAGAAGTATGCATTAATTTGTTTTCAACAGCAATCTCACTGTTTATGTAATAAAATGTTCTAATAATTGCTTTTCTCGTGTATGTTAAGGCTGTTATCCAAGTTTGAAATACATTGGGCACGTAACAATTAATGATAATACAAGTGTACACTGGCAATGTTGTTCTTATATGTAAAATTTGAAGTTTTTCTATTAAAATTGCATGGTGCATTTGGGATTATTACAAATTTTCATGTCAAGTTAGAAGATTGCAACTGTGTGTTAAAGGCTGAAACTATATCGCATGTACGCTTTGTCGTATCAGGCATGTGTTAGACATACATGTGGAACACCATGCTTTTGCTTTTTATATAATTAATAGAATTTGTTGTGTGTCTATATGACAATCATGCCAGTGTGTTCTTGTCAATGCAACATGACCTACAAGAAAATAATCCAATTGCAACTGTAAATAAACTTTTTATGAAATGAAGCTTAGGTCCGAGTCTCTCATTCCATCCACGTTTCTCAAAAAACAAAAAAAAAGGAAAAAATAGAAAAGAAAGAAAAGAAAAGAAATAAAATTCAAGTCCGTACGTGAAGGAATTTCTATAGCTTTTTTCTTAAGGAAGAAAAAAAACAAAAAAGGAAAAATTGAAAAAGGAAAAATGAGAAAAAACTTGCTAGCCCGCGCTCGTCACGGGTATAGCGTATATAGGTATGGGGGGCAATGAAGATCCGACTCGACGTGCTAGCTCCGCCAGGTTTGGCCTAATTGGGTATGAGTCACAATCGGGTCGACCTGCTTGCCCGATTATAATTATCGGGTCGGGCTGATCCGAACTGGCTGACCCGACTAGACCCGCCCGACCCGATTAGGGTATGGTCCTCTGCCTCCCCTTCGCTTCAGAAGGATTCACATGCTCTACCACTGAGTTATTATGTCTTTATATATATGTATTATAATCATATATAACGGGTCGGGTCGGGTCAACCCGTGTACGAGCGGGTTGGGTCAGGGTCTAAATTGTTGACCCGTATAAGTAATCGGGTTGGGTCGACCCAACTCGATAATTATACGGTAAAGCTTAATCGGGTTGGTGTTGACTGAGATTTCCTGCACACAAAATGTAGTATTTTAGTTTTAAGAATAGGATGGGCAAGTTCTCAATTCTAATCCGCGGTAGCAAGGCTATGCGGGTCGTGATCCTCAGGGAGGGACTGCGATGGAAGCGTTAAGCAAGTTTCTCTAAAGTTTTTATTTTTATTAGTTAAATTAGAAAGGAAGTGGTATTTACAATGGGTCGGCAAATAAAGAATTGGGAGAAGTTGTGATTTAATCTACAAAAAGAAAAGAAAAGAAAAAGAAAACTTACCTCTTCAGTCTGCTTACTGTTTGAACCAGTGCGATGATTTACCTTTTCTTGGAAGGCGTACAAGCATGGCTTATAGGATCGTCCGCCTTCTTAATCCACTCTATGAAATGAAAAACAAACTATGAAGACCTGTTCATCGCCATAGGCCATCAAGGGCTCTTCCTCGGCTAGGTAGTCTCGAAGCAATTGGTTCTCATGGTGGGCAAGACATTAGAGAGAAAAATAGAAGAAAGCAAACAGATACTGAGATACACAAGATTAAATAAAAATAAAAGAACATAAAATAATACAAGAATAAAAACAAACCTCGATTCGATTATTAAACAATGGTGGAAAAATAAAACTTACACCAACTGTCACCATCAGTACAAGTAGATCCCTTCCTCCGTGAGTACATCATCTCCTCTCAGTTTTTACAAGAATAAATAAAAATTACAAAGGAGGAAAGAAAATCTAACCTAGAAAAAAGAAGAAAAACCTAAAAACCCTAGCTTTGGCCCTCTGCTGGACGCTGGACTGTGTTGCATCTGCAGGGGTATTTATAGGAGTTGGAAGATGTAGAGTTCTAGTACAACTCTCCCAAAAAATCTTATCTCCAGACTTGTGGACTTATCCATAGAAGTTCAAATCAAATCTGTCCTGCAATTTATTATCTTGTTGATCGCCGAAATTGGATTATCTACGGACTGAATTGGAAAGTTTGATCAACATAAGAGTTGTAGGGCTTCAAGTCTTCTTTCTGGAGCATTTTGAATCATCGGATTTGCATATCTGTAGCAAAAGTTATGATCTGAATACTAAACATGTATAGTCTGAATCCGAATTTATCTTTAAACTCTTTCCTGCAAGCATTTAGGGTTGAATAGAAGTCTATCCTTCCCTCTTCTTTGTATTTGCAACTTTGGCCCTTATGTATTTGCACTTTTGACATTTAGTATTTGCACTTTTACACCTGGGCTTGGACTTGGGCTTGGATATGGGCTTTTGGGCTTCATTAAGCTTTATTTCTTATAAAAATAAGAAGTCGAGGCCTGCACACAATAAATCACAAAATATTAATAAATGTGCAGAATTAAATGAATAAATATGAAAATGTGATGGTAAATGTTATGATAAAAATGCATTTTTCACTACCAATCACACCCCCACACTTATCTTTTTGCTCGTCCTCGAGTAAAAACAAAGAAAAAGAAAAATTAATCTAACCTAACTCACTTTCGTAGGAATCACGGTTGCACGTAGCACGTGCAACAAGCCGTTAAACTCTAGGTTACCCTAGAGGACGAGTGTTGTCTCGTGAGGGTTTTCAGCGGATTGCACCCACAAAATCCATAAAAAGAAAATATTTGAATTATTATTGAAGAGACTAAGTAGTCTATAAGTTTTAGGATCCTCATTTTTATTCATTCTTCAAACCTAGTCTTTATAAAGTTAATTGTTTTCCATTTTAGGTAAGAGTTAAAATTGAATTTCTAATATAGTCTTTTTCGTTACCAAAAATCATATGCATCCTTATGTTTTTACTAGGAATTCCTTAACTTGGACTCTCATGCCTCTTTATTATTTATTTATATAAATATATATTTTTTTTGATATGTATAACTCATCTAATTTTCTTTCGTGTAAGTATCAAGGCTTCTTGAGGCCCTCATACCTAACTAATTGACTAATAGATGTGTTAATATATATATATTTTTTTGGCATGTATAACTCATCTAATTTTCTTTCGTATAAGTATCAAGGCTTCTTGAGGCCCTCATACCTAACTAATTGATTATTAGATGTGTTAGTACATATATAATATTTCTTAGTTTAGGCTTTCTAATCCACCCATGTAGCGAACTTAAAGTCGGTGGCTCCCAAAACGGTCGGCTTTAGGGCACCAGGTGAGAAAACACCCCGTGGACTCAAATTCGAGTGAACTAGGCCACAAAACTAAGAGCTTTATTTTATTTATTACTCACCTTTAAGCGTGAATACTTATGCTTCTTGAGGCACATGTATCCAGCTTAAATGGTGAATTTTATTTTTTTTAAGGATATATATATATATTTTTTATGAGGCACAAGGGTCTTTGTCTTAGAATCCTAGATATGCATTAGGTATGCAAATTTCATTAAGGTAAAAATCAAGACTAACTACTTATTCAATTTCTCCTCCTATACCTAAAAATTCAACAATTTATTTATTTTGACCAAGTTTTTAGAAATCCTAATCATGATTTTCCTAATCCTTAAAACTAACTTAGATTTCTTTCAAAAAATAAGTCAAAGTATTATCCTTTTTATAAGTTTTTTTTTTAAAACAAAAAATTTGATTGAGATTTTAATAATAGAAATGGAGTTCAGATTTCTTAGTCTCAATGCGAATCCGCTGTAGCAAGGGCTCAAGCGGGTCGTGATCCTCAGGGAAGGATGCGATGCAAGCTTTTCGACCCGATTCCTCTTTAACTTCAAAATAAGAGAAGAAGTGATTAGATTTGAGATATATGATATGAAAGATGTGGCTTTGCTGATCTTCTACCACAACCCTATTGCAAGTTAAGGGGCTTGATCTTCATCTTAAGATGTACATGATTCACCCTAGGTTATTACAAATAATTCAAGCAAGAAAATTTAAATACAAGATTCTAACAAAGTTACATTATTTAAAAGCCAAGCTATGGTTCATCCTAACATCTAGGTACAGCTTAATAAAAGATGAATCTCAAATTTATGCTGTCCTAATTCTTAAGTTTGAAATCATGAAAAGTCTTTTTAATATGCAACCTAGATTAGGAATTCTAGGTATTTGTTTAATCTTCTAGAAAAGTTGCCTTTAAACCTAGGGTTTCTAGAGATGTTCGTTAATCAGATCAAGACTTAACTGCTCTAGGGTTGCTTTAAGAATCTCAGCAAACCACTAGAGAGGATTAGTTCATCATCATTATTTTTTTTTCTTTTTCAATTTATTTATTTTTTTTATTATTATTTAATGAGAAAGATTGCAAGGAAACAAAGAAAAAGAAAACCAGAAGAGATCACAGATTAAAAGAAAACCAGAGAGATCACAAAATAAAATTAAATTGCAGAAATTAAATGAGAACAAAGAGTGACCTTTATTGCAGAATAATCTCCAATTACAAAGCTCCTTCTTCTCCACAACGGGCATAAAACGAAAATTACAACTTGCTGAAATAAAAAAATGGCTAAAGAAAACCCTAATCGTCTCTGGATGACCCTGTACGTTGCACTGCAGGGGGTATTTATAGGTGCAGAAGGCCGAAGAGTTCCGGATGAAGTTGCCCACGAAATCTGGTATTCAGATTCATCCAAAATGCCGCAAAATTGCGGCAGTATAGTGGAGTCAGGCCACGCGCTTTGTCGCGTGGCTTCTCCTGGTCCGTCCATGTGGGCGCCTGCTTCTGGAAGTATGATCCTGGCTCTTCATATTGGGATTTCGAGATAACTTGATAATCAAGTTACCTAGATTTTGAATTCTCCCAATCTCTTTTAAACGAATTTCCTTATCTCTGCACTCTTTTCATTCTCATCTGCAAGAGTTTAGGGTTGGGTAATCGTGATGAAGTTGTGAGTCGGTGGACTCACGCATCATCATGTCTGCGATTGATGGTAATTTTTGCTTGGACTCATGCATACTTATCATTTCCCCGATAGATGGTATTCTATTCTGAATCGGTGGATCAGAGTATGGCTCTTGGGAATATTGTGGACAAGGTGGAGACGGAGGACAAGTCGGTTGAAAATTGGACTCGGGGGAATCGAAACCCCATGAACTCTGTGAAGAGTTGAAAGTATGAAAATTATGGTTATAAGATGGGGGTATGGGTTATATTCATTCGGATAAGACCATTCCGGCACACTAGGTTGGTCAAAGTTGTGATATGCCGGGTTGGTAATATCCGAAAAAGAGTTAGGTGTGTAATATGGATTAAAGTTGGAAAAATTATTATTATATGCCATATCACACCAACACAAACAAATAAAACAAACAAACAAACAAACAAAAAAAGAAAAAATTCTAACCTAAGTTAGGGTAGACCTATGACCTAGACGACTCCTAACTGGTTAGACTGTCCACGGGAGGTAGGGTGCAGACTTTGACCACAAGTTAATCAGCCAGGTCAGGGCAAGAGTGGTGGGAGGTTTTCCGTCAAAGACGTTCCTTAATTAAATAACCACCAATCTTCGGGCTTTCGGCCCTCAATCCCCTTCCTAGACACTGATTTAGCAAGAGTCAAATTCCAGCACTGTTCCCCCTTAGGATAATCTCCTAATTAAGTCCGAGATGTCCCTAGGGCCAACGTCTACTAATTTAAGTTAAGGTTAGGGTTGTGAGTGTGACGGATAAGATTTTTGGGCCAAGGGAGGGTGATGAAATCCCCACCTTATCTTGCTTATGGGTTATGCCCTTAAGATGAATTAGTGTACGTGTAAAGCTGTAGAAAAGTAATCACTCAAGAAAGCAGTAAACAACCAAGAGTGTTTCCTAATCTATATGCTATGCAAACGTACCTTGTCGCCAGCACTCTTCAACAGAATTAAAAAGAATTAAAATAGACACGTGCCCTAAATGCAAGAGTCTAATATTTTTTTTTTATTTTCAGCCAATGGGTTAATGTTATTAATTAGCAGTTGCAGAGTGATAACAGAGAAATTTAATCACAGCAGTAAGCAAATTTTGCAATGCAGAGCAACCTGCAGAAAATCAGGTTAGTAGTTCACTACAATTGCCGCAATTTTGCGGCTTTTGCCGCAAATTTGCGGCAAATTGGTAGGCCCTGGTGCTCTGCCTTCGAGGGCAGAGGCACTGGGTTGCTGTATGTCCTTGCTGCTGCTCTGTTTTCCTGTTCTCTGTATCTGCAAACAGAAAGAATTAAACAATGATTAGAAAGAGGAAATCGTGCCGTTCCTTCCCCGGCAACTGCGCCAATTTGTTGACTGAGATTTCCTGCACACAAAATGTAGTATTTTAGTTTTAAGAATAGGATGTGCAAGTTCTCAATTCTAATCCGCGGTAGCAAGGCTATGCGGGTCGTGATCCTCAGGGAGGGACTGCGATGGAAGCGTTAAGCAAGTTTCTCTAAAGTTTTTATTTTTATTAGTTAAATTAGAAAGGAAGTGGTATTTACAATGGGTCGGCAAATAAAGAATTGGGAGAAGTTGTGATTTAATCTACAAAAAGAAAAGAAAAGAAAAAGAAAACTTACCTCTTCAGTCTGCTTACCGTTTGAACCGTTGCGATGATTTACCTTTTCTTGGAAGGCGTACAAGCATGGCTTATAGGATCGTCCGCCTTCTTAATCCACTCTATGAAATGAAAAACAAGCTATAAAGACCTGTTCATCGCCATAGGCCATCAAGGGCTCTTCCTCGGCTAGGTAGTCTCGAAGCAATTGGTTCTCATGGTGGGCAAGACATTAGAGAGAAAAATAGAAGAAAGCAAACAGATACTGAGATACACAAGATTAAATAAAAATAAAAGAACATAAAATAATACAAGAATAAAAACAAACCTCGATTCGATTATTAAACAATGGTGGAAAAATAAAACTTACACCGACTGTCACCATCAGTACAAGTAGATCCCTTCCTCCATGAGTACATCATCTCCTCTCAGTTTTTACAAGAATAAATAAAAATTACAAAGGAGGAAAGAAAATCTAACCTAGAAAAAAGAAGAAAAACCTAAAAACCCTAGCTTTTGGCCCTCTGCTGGACGCTGGACTGTGTTGCATCTGCAGGGGTATTTATAGGAGTTGGAAGATGTAGAGTCCTAGTACAACTCTCCCAAAAAATCTTATCTCCAGACTTGTGGACTTATCCATAGAAGTTCAAATCAAATCTGTCCTGCAATTTATTATCCTGTTGATCGCCGAAATTGGATTATCTACGGACTGAATTGGAAAGTTTGATCAACATAAGAGTTGTAGGGCTTCAAGTCTTCTTTCTGGAGCATTTTGAATCATCGGATTTGCATATCTGTAGCAAAAGTTATGATCTGAATACTAAACATGTACAGTCTGAATCCGAATTATCTTTAAACTCTTTCCTGCAAGCATTTAGGGTTGAATAGAAGTCTATCCTTCCCTCTTCTTTGTATTTGCAACTTTGGCCCTTATGTATTTGCACTTTTGACATTTGGTATTTGCACTTTTACACCTGGGCTTGGACTTGGGCTTGGATATGGGCTTTTGGGCTTCATTAAGCTTTATTTCTTATAAAAATAAGAAGTCGAGGCCTGCACACAATAAATCACAAATATTAATAAATGTGCAGAATTAAATGAATAAATATGAAAATGTGATGGTAAATGTTATGATAAAAATGCATTTTTCACTACCAATCAGTTGGGTGGACCCGACCCGACCCGACCCGAATTTCCACCCCTCAACGAATCTCTTTATGATAAACAAATTCATTTTACAAGTTCGTTATTAAGGATAGTTCCTACAAAAGATCAGATTAATGACGTATACAATATTTGAATTATGATATAGATGCTACATAGTTGGTTCTCATTTTTCAGATATTATGTGTGTAATAGGGGCATCCGTTGACAAAATGTTCATCCTAAGATGGTATTTCAGGATTATTGAGAACAAATCAAATCAGATTAGTTCTATTTTTCAATTTTTCTGACTTGCTCTTATGAAATCAAGGTAAAAAAATGATTTCTCAAGCAAAAAAAAATAATTATCCAAATAAGTAACCATATCAGCCGATATATCAGATATTTCATCTCGAATATCGGCCTATATATCGATCACATGGTGATATATCGGCCCATATCGGTCCAAAATGATATCCGGTATATTTTCGCACTTACCGTATCGTTTTGGATAAAATACCGGTATCTCGGCCGATATAGCGGTTTATCGGGATTTAAAACAATGGTCAAAACTCAATGGTGCAACTGATCAACAAGCATTTGTCTCCTTCAAAAGTATGATATCAAATGATACAAGCAGATTGGTGGCCTCATGGACTGACTCCATTCCATCAGTTTCTGTCAATGGCCAGGTATCACCTGTGGTGGCCACTTGCATCCTCAACGGATCATCTCCTTGGACCTGAGCTCCCTCGGCCTGTATGGAATCATATCACCTGCCATAGCTAAACTCACATTCCTCGGAAGGATGGACATGTCCAACAAACAATTTCATGGACCGATCCCGCAAGAAAATGGACTCCTCTTTCAGTTGCAGTGTCTTGATTTGAGTGTGAATTCTATTGTTGGCGGCATCCCTCCTCGTCTGGGAAGCTGTTTAGATCTTCAAAGAATAATCTTGACGAACAACAATCTTACAGGGCAGGTACCACCTTCTTTAACAAACCTCTTCTCTCTTTCTGTACTATACGTAAGCTAGAACCAATTTACTGGAGGCATCCCACCTACATTTATTGGGGGCATCCCACCTACATTAAGCAATCTTTATTCTCTCACTCTTCTTGACCTATCGGAAAATCAACTATCAGGAGGCATCCCACCTTCATTGGGCAAGCTTTTCAACCTAACAGCACTAGATTTATCCTCCAACAGTCTCACTGGAGCCATTCCAACTTCATTCTGGAATCTTTCCTCACTCTCTATTCTCGGTCTGTCATATAACAACTTATCAAGGTTGCTTTCGTCGAATGTAGGCCCGGATCTTCCATACCTTAAACAAATTGGCCTGGAATCCAACCAATTTCATGGACCCATCCCAATTTCATTGTTTAATGCATCTAGACTAGACATCATATTTCTTGGCCAAAATAGTTTTGTGTGGTAATCCCTCCAAAGCTCGGGGCTTACATAATTTGAAAAAAATGATTCTGTAAATAAGTTAGAAGTTGGGGAATCAGATGGATAGACCTTCTTAACCAGTGTGACTAACTGTACAAACTTGCGGGTATTGCAATTAGGCATCAGCAAACTTGCAGGCTTGCTATCTAGTTCCATTGGAAACTTTTCCGCCAACCTTCAGATTCTCACTATGGATGAAAACAACATCTCTGGAAGCCTACCTCCAGAAATTGGAAATCTTGTGAACTTCACTATACTTGACCTGGGTCCAACATGCTCAGCAGCTCTATTCCTGCCTCCATTGGTATGCTTCACAAGTTGAATGTGTTGGATTTGAGTGATAACAAGCTATCTGGTGGTATCCCATTCACCCTTGGCAGCATGACCCAAATCAATAATCTTCTTTACCTAAATGTTAACAATCTAATTGGAGAAATCCCATCCACCCTTGGCAACCTTGCTGGGTTGAATTATCTTTACCTACAAACCAATAGTTTGAGCGGAAATATACCAGCCAATCTTGGCGATTGTCGAAATTTGAATCATATGGACCTTGGGTTTAATAAATTGACTGGTGGCATACCCAAAGAAATTCTTACCATTTTCACACTTAGCATAGGTCTGGGTTTGTAATACAATTCATTAACAGGGGTAATACTATCAGAAGTAAGGGAGCTTGGGAAACTTGGAACACATTTATAGCCGGAGAACCAGTTGTCTGGTAAAATCCCAAACAGTCTTGGGGAATGTCAAGTGCTTGAATCACTTCATCTTGATGGGAACCTTATTGAAGGAAGTATTCCTTCGTTATTTAGCGCTTTAGAAGGCATGCGGTATCTAGATCTCGGGACTAATTCCAGACTTCTTTGAGGACTTCAAAGTCCTATACTACCTTAACCTTTGTTTCAATAATTGTGAGGATGAAGTTCCAAGACATGGGGTCTTTGCAAGCACAAGTGCAATTTGAGTACTTGGGAACTACAAGCTATGTGGAGGGAAGTAAGTGTTGTCGAGGCGCAAAGGACCCAATGTGCAAGACGCGCAAGGCGCAAGCGAGGCAATGCGCCTCACAAGTGAGGCACAATTTTTTTTTGTTTTTTTAAATCACATTGACAATCCAAGATTCCAAAACGATAAGCAATCTTTTGTCAAATAAAAAAAAATCAGATTGTGAAAAATAAAACAATCAATGTATTTTAATTAAATCAGTCAAATAAAACACATTAAACAATCTCTCTGTTTAAATCACAACCTCCAAGCGCTTTCCATAGTCTTCTCTCTCTCCCATATCGCTCTCGGCAGAGCTCTCTGTGTCGATCGAGCGAGAGAGGTGACCTCGGATCGAGAAAGCTCCCCCCGGAGGCTATGCCCTAGCTCGAGATGAGAGGTATTTATCTCACAAAAGCGGGTCGAGTCACGATTTCATCAGCGGGTTGTGACCCGCCAAGAAAATAGAAGGCGCATGCGAGGCGCAAGGCTGCGTCTCACATCGCCTTTCACAACACTCTGAACTCGATATTGCACTTGTCATCGTGCTTGTCTCAACCTACTGGAAGCAAGCATATGTCTCACTCTGAATACTTGTTTGCTATCGATTTCTCTCTTTGAATATTTATTCTCATGACTGAGGGTCTTAAGCTGGCACCACAGCGGTGTTTCTAACCTTGAGGTGTTCCCTTGTGCATTGGCAGGTCAATTGGGAGCGTCTACGTGTTTGTGAAGGAAAATTTCCTCCACATTGATGAAATAGAAAATTGCTTGTTGAACTTTGAGCCTATGTGCTGGGTGAGAAACCCTAGGGAGAGAATCTCAATTATTCAATCCGTCAACAACTTATAATATGAGTAGGACTCCTAACAGTATAAAAATTGTTAATAAAATAAAGACAAAAAACAAAGACTCTTAATAGGAAATTAAATAATTAAGAGTTAACAGAAAGTTATTGATCATTTCACACTTAAGGATGCATATAACATATCTAATTTGGCCGACACCACCTGCCCTTTTCTTATAAAAAATTACGATATAAGCCTTTTAGAGTTACATGCTTAATATCTTTGTTTCAAAATTATAAAATAGTAACAAAGAAATAACAATACATGATTGTTAAGAAAGGAAATTAATTGTTATAAGAGCGGTGGAAGTTAAACTTGAGCAAGGGTTTGTAACTATGTAGCACAAATCCTTCTATCGTGACGCTGCGTTGTGTCGGATACGTGTCGGACACACATGTCACACACAAGTGTTCTATGTATGCTATAGAATTTGTCGTGTCTCGCTGTGTCGTATCCATGTTGGCATGGCCGTTTTGTGCAACATAGTTTCCAATAATTACGGGGGAAATTTTCAATTA
The DNA here is from genome assembly GCA_038442645.1 of Agave tequilana. NCBI lineage: Eukaryota > Viridiplantae > Streptophyta > Magnoliopsida > Asparagales > Asparagaceae > Agave > Agave tequilana. Next base: position 87,820 of record JAVJIF010005458.1, read on the forward strand.
GTTTGGAGGAGTTGAGCCACATGAGAAAAGGATAAAAAACATAATGTAAAATATTAGCTTGATATTGGCAACCAATAATTTTTAGTATCAATATTGCCAATTTGTCAATATCGGCTATATCGGCCATATTAGTAATCAACCTTTGATAACGACGTATCATATTAGGTATCTCAAAATTTAATATGAATCATATGATATTACTGATATATATATCAGAATCAGCTGATATTTGAAATCATGCTATCATGAAAACTTGGTTTCTACTCAAAACAGATTTAGGGGGGCTAGCTTGGAGCAGTAAATCAAATTTTGGGAGTGCGTTTATTGGTATGTAAACTTTCTCCAACTTTTGTGGTTTGAGCGTATGGTCCCTGAATATAAGCCTATGATTCTTGTCACATATAGCAAGACATTTAGATTCTTTTAGAAGAAGTATGCAATTTGAGAAGAATCAACCAGAAAAAGGGATTGGTTGGTGAAGGACGTTGAGAACAAGGCTGCACAAGAGCCGTCGCACTTGATCCATGGATGAGGCAGCGTGCTAATATTGACTCTCCACTTCTCTTTTTCATTTGTTTTGAGTTTTGGGTAGGGGTCCCTTCTATTATACATAGCTAATTAGCTATTTTGACAAGACTACAATTAGAGTACTTATGTGGATGCCTTTGTGTATACACAAAGCAGCTAACTGAAGTAACAGAATGCTATATACAGATGTATTATTTTTTTTTTCCCTTTTTGATGAAATAATATAGATGTATTATGCAGATAAAGAATTTATTTACATAAAACATTGTTAAAGAAGAAATTTATCATTCCTTGGTTACTGAAGAGCTCCCAATGTTTATGTTTCCAGCTATGATTGCATCCAAAAAAAATCCCTGAAAACGAGCAGGTCATAGGTTGGTTTCAAAAAATAGATCCTGAAAAGCTTGGAATTTCTTAGAAGATAAAAGAAATGGCGGACCTGAATTGATAAGTTACTTTATTTATTGATGCAGGTACTTCATGTATTCCTAAGTTTTTTGTATAATGCATTTTTTTGTCTTACTTGATAACTAATAGAGATGGGAGATGTACCAATGTTCTTCTTATATATCTTTTTTTCTTTTGAGGGTGACAGTGGGTAACCCACACCCCCCCCCCTCCCCCCCGCCCGCCCACACACACACACACACACACACACACACTCTATTAAAAAGTTGTTAACAAAATAAAGCACAAGAAGTGTGCAAAACATAAAAGGAATATAAAAGATACATATGGCCCTCAGGCAATACAACATATTGACAAGTCTAAACATAATTGTATTTAGTACCAAGGTTAATGTTAATTTGCATGTGTCTCTTAGTCTTTACATGGAAAACTTTTTTCTTAATTAGTACCTGTGAGAAATGGAGATGTATCGTTAGATTTTTCTTAATTAGTACAGTGGACTTGCCCATCATTAAATTACACTGAGGAACATTCTCAGCGTTATGAATGGGCAAAAAAAATTCGGGTTACAAATTAAAGTTAGGATTCCCTTCACACATACATTTTACAAGACCTTGACTTCGATACGATGGCATCAAAAAGAAAAACAAAAAGGACGCATCCCACATAAACCTCAATTGTCTCATCCCCCACTCAATGCAATGGTCGCGTTTCAACTTCAATGCGGGCATGCGAGCACCGCGTTCACTGCCAAATACGAACAACGTGTTTCAACTTCAATGCGAGCCTGCGAGCTCCGCGTTCACTGCTAAATGTGAAGGTCGTGTCTCAACTCTAACACGAGACCCGTGTTTCTTGACAAGAGATGCAGCTAAGAAGTAGATTAATTTTAAGAAGTTAATGTCTTCTAATGATGACAAGAGAGACATGCATGACTTGGGAGTTGACGACTTCTAATGTGGAAAGTTTTGCAGACAATCCGTGTCCAGTGGGCCCAGGGATGATCTATTTTCCACGCAGATTTTTGCTGTGAGGATTCCCTTCACACCCACACTTTACAAGACCTTGTTGATACAACGGCATCAAAAAGAAAAACAAAATGAACATCAATTGTCAGCAACAATTCAACAGGACTAAGTTTTGTACTTAAGATTAGACAGGCTTGTGCAGCCAAAGAAAACTAGCCACCCTCACTCGAGAAAAGACATCCCAAATCCAAAAACAAGCTGCAACTACATTAGAGAGTTAAACCCTAAGCAACTGTAGCAAGTTAACAAATCAGAATATTTTGGTAACCATGAAAACAGCAAAGCAAACATCAAGAACTTCATCTATGTAACAAAAATCCCTTTCAAGCATTTGGTCGAACATGTAGGGGACAGCTCATGGAATGATTATAGTAAGAGAAGTAACATATCAATTATGGCCTAAATATGAGCAAAGCATGTTTTAGAGTTAACCTGTTTCGATTTGCTTTCCATTCACTCAAATTGTTGTTGGGATGCTGTAGTGAAAGAGAGGTCTGAACGACTTGACTCTCATATTGTTGTTGGGATGGTGGACCTAAAGAGAGGTTCACACTCTAGTCCTTCTTTCTTAATTTTTTTTCCCCTTTTGAGCGTCACAACATACAAGTTCATCCTTGTAGATAGACCCAAAAGTAGAATAGCAAGCTTTTTAAATTTTCATAATGACCTAGTCAAGCACAAACTAATATACATTCCCCATTAAAAAGGAAGAACTACTAAAACTTTTTCAGGATCCAACCACAAATGAACAATTGTCCCTTCACTAGCATTTCGTCGAACATGTAAAGTGCAGGTTATGATTATAATATAGGACATGCTTGGTGATGGAAGAGAAATTGCATACCTGATTCCATCCATTCTCATCCACACACGAATAGTATCTTTGATGTGATTGCTGAGATTCGGCAACAGCCCGTCGCCCACGGCCAGTGGGGCCAGGGATGATCAATTTCCAGGCTGATTTTTTCCGTGAGGACACACTGAAAGAAGTCAAGTTGACCACATTTGCATCATTTTGCTGTTTAAAAAGAAGTAGTAGTAGTATATATAGATTCAAATAGTTTGCTCATTATACATACACCATTTTTTGCCATCTGAAACAATTCCTTCCCATGGCGCAGTTGCGATCAGTGGGTTTTCTGGTGTCTACAACCCTCCTCCTCCTCCTCTCATGCCACCATGTGAGCTCCCTCCTATTGGAACACAACAATGCAACAGATCGGCACGCACTTGTCTCTTTCAAGTCTGCAATCTCTAGTCATCCAACAGAGTCATTGGCGGCATGGAATGACTCCGTCCATTTCTGCTTGTGGCCAGGCATCACTTGCAGCGGCCGCCTGCATCCTCAAAGGGTCTTATTCTTGAACTTGCGCTCCCTCGATCTGGATGGAGTTATATCACCAGTCATAGCCAATCTCACATTTCTCAGAAAGATTGATCTTTCAGACAACCAAATTCATGGGTCCATTCCACGAGAAATTGGTCGCCTTTCCCAGCTGCAGCATCTCAACTTGAGCGTGAATTCTCTTGAAGGAGGTATTCCTGCTACCTTGTCCAGTTGTTCAAAGTTACGAAATATCAGTATGCGTTCTAACATGCTCCAAGGTGAAATTCCTCACAGCCTTGTCAACTGCTCAGACCTCCACTACATAAATTTGATGGAGAACAACCTTACTGGACTCATACCGCATTGGTTACCAGACCTCTCATCTCTTTCTTTTTAAATCTTGGGGTTAACAAATTCAGTGGTGGCATACCCCCTTCCACAGGGAACATTTCTTATATGACTCATCTTTCTTTTGAATTTAACCAGTTATCAGGAAGCATTCCACTTTCGTTGGGAAAACTTTCCAAGCTAATAGCCTTGGCATTATCCAACAACACCCTTTCTGGATCCGTCCCAACTTCTCTGTGGAATCTCTCCTCAATTGTCAAACTAGATTTGTCTTTTAACTATCTATCAGGCTTGATTCCACCAAATGTAGGCCAAACTCTTCCCTCACTCGAAACCTTCTACTTACATGGGAATCAATTTCATGGACCCATCCCGGTGTCACTGTCCAATGTATCTCGTCTTAGCAAGATTATTTTTGATGATAACAGACTCACCGGTACAATTCCTCCCACCCTCGGAAGCATAGAAAATTTACAGCGACTGAGTTTGTCTTCAAATCAGCTTGAAGCTAGCGAACCAGACGGATGGAGCTTCCTAACTGCTTTGACCAATTGCACCGGCTTAGAGGCCTTGGGGCTGGCTGAAAACAACCTTGGAGGTGTGCTTCCGGACTCCATAGCAAACCTTTCTACCCAGCTTTGGTTCCTCAGTATGGAAGCAAACTATTCTCTGGAAGCATACCTGCAGGCATTGGGCGTCTTGTAAACTTGGAGGTACTTGCCATGGATCGAAACTTGCTCACTGGTACTATTCCTGTCTCCATTGGTATCCTCTCGAAGGTGAATATAATGGATTTCTCTGGGAACAACATATCCGGAGAGATTCCATCCACCCTCGGCAACTTTACTCAACTACTTTCTCTTGACCTATCTTTTAATGAACTGAGTGGAACTATACCGGCAAGTCTTGGAAATTGCCAAATGTTGAATTCACTTGATCTTGAGCATAATAAACTTAACGGTGGCATACCCAAGGAAATACTTGCTATATCCTCCCTCTCCATTTTGCTAGCTTTGGGACACAATTCATTGATAGGATTAATACCATCAGAAGTAGGGACCCTGAGAAACTTGGCAAGAATTGATTTCAGCATGAACAAATTGTCTGGGGAGATACTAGTGCTCTCAGTGAATGTCTGGAGCTACAACAGCTCTATCTCAGTGGGAACTTATTTTACGGAGGTATTTCATCATCCTTGAGTGTATTAAGAGGTATTAAAGAGCTAGATGTTTCACACAATAACTTGTCAGGGAGAATACCTGATTTCTTACAGGACTTTCACGACCTATACTATCTGAATCTCTCTTACAATAACTTTGAAGGTGAAGTTCCAAGACATGGGGTCTTTGACAACACAAGTGGACTTTCAGTTCTCGGCAACAATAAACTTTGTGGAGGGAACCCAAAAATTCAGTTGCCAGCTTGCTCCCTTCAATCAGCAGAGAAGAAGCACGACTCTCATACATTAGGAGTGATCATTGCAATTATTAGTTCATTTCTAGTCCTGTTCCTACTTTTATGCCTGTTTGGTTCCCGTTTCTGGATGCAAAAGTCAAAAAGAAAATCTCCCATCTCAACCAGCGTTAAGGAACACGTGAAAGTCACTTATTCTGAACTTGTAAAGGCGACAAATGGATTCTCCAGAGACAATTTAATTGGGGTTGGAAGCTTTGGTGCAGTTTATAAAGGAATGCTAGATGTTGATGGCGTGCAGGTTGTTGCTGTGAAGGTACTAAACCTTCAACTTCCTGGAGCATCCAAGAGCTTTATTTCAGAATGTGAGGCGTTCAGAAATATCCGACACAGAAATCTTGTCAAGATCATTACTGTGTGTTCTAGCATTGATTTTAGAGGAAGTGACTTCAAAGCAGTGATCTTTGAGTTCATGGAGAATGGCAATTTAGATGATTGGCTGTATCCAAATGGAAGTGAGCAATGCGACCAAAAGACTTTGAACCTTATGCAAAGGTTGAACATAGCCATCGATGTGGCTTCCGCATTGGACTATCTTCACCATCATTCTGAGACGCCTATTATTCATTGCGATTTGAAGCCAAGCAACATTCTTCTTGATAGGAACATGATTGCCCACGTAGGTGACTTCGGGCTAGCCAAGTTTCTCAAGGAAACTATTAGTTCCGCTTCTCTGGATTCAACCAGCTCAATTGGTTTAAAAGGAACAATAGGTTACATTGCTCCAGGTGCAGACTTCTCATACCTCTTTAATTTCTGTGTTATGCTGTTCTTTAATTGTTTATATTTTTTTAGAGTATTAATTGTTTATATTATGCTTATCGCTTATATTATTGTTAGAATCTTAATAGGAAAAAGATTTATATTTAACTTAAAGGGAAAATTGCAATACATTCTGCATTGCTTGAAGCATTTTTCTTCATAATTACTGATTAAATATGCAAATCAAATATCAGATCTACTGACTAAATGAGTATAGGTTTTAATTTTCTATTGGCAACTCGTAGTCTTTTTTTTTGCTTTTCAAACTTAAGCTATTTGTATTTCTTTGTATGCTTGTCATCATATTCTCTCTTTCAATATGTCTGCACATTCGACACTTCGATGCAGGGGGAAGAGGCCTCCAAGCTACATGATTTTTAATTCTTAAACGTTCAGAGATCATAATGAAGCATTTTTTTTATTGAGCATTTTTTTCCTTGTGTATATAACCATATTAATTTCATAGAGCAACTTATATATCTGTAATTTCTTTCATAATTTCTATCATATCTGTAATTTCTATCATATTTCTGTTATATCTATCATACTGCGGTTAAATAATCTTGGACATTCTCTAAACTATGCGACCTAACTTACACTTTGTAGGTAAGAGTAATTTCATTGGACGAATTGATCTATCTAATTTTTCTTTTGTACTATCTTTCAGAACTGTTTCATACTTTAGTTCCTGCTACACACTTTAACTTGCATCGTTTAAATGATAACAAAAACAGAATATGGGGTGGCAAATAATGTTTCTACTCATGGCGATGTGTATAGCTATGGAATACTTTTGCTGGAAATGTTCACTGCAAGGAGACCTACTGATGATATGTTTGAGGGAGGTCAAAGCCTCCGGAAATTTGTGGAGTTGGCCTTTCCTGAGAGAGTCGTGTCTGTCATTGATCCACATTTACTCTCAGGGGAAGACGGAGAAGAAAGTGACAATGTGTGGAACATAAGCCGCGCAAGAACTATGGAGTGTGTAGCTTCAGTGTTTAGAATCGGCATCGTATGCTCAAATGAATTACCAACAGAGAGAATGGATATGGGGGAGGTCATCAGTGAATTGCACAAGATTAGGGACGTGATCTCAAGAAATGAAGCCTAGGTTGAGAGCAGCAGCGAAGCTCACTAAACTGGGAAGGTTCGTCTACGGCAGCTGAATTATGAGTTGATGCTATGATTCATAAGCAATTCAACGAGACTGCTCTAAGATTTTACAAGTATGCATTAATTTGTTTTCAATAGCAATCTCATTGTTTATGTAATAAAATGTTCTAATAATTGCTTTTCTCGTGTATGTTAAGGCTGTTATCCAAGTTTGAAATACATTGGGCACGTAACAATTAATGATAATACAAGTGTACACTGGCAATGTTGTTCTCATATGTAAAATTCTGAAGTTTTTCTATTAAAATTGTATGGTGCATTTGGGATTATCACATATTTTCATGTCAAGTTAGAAGATTGCAATTGTATGTTAAAGACTGAAACTATATCGCATGTACACTATGTCGTATCAGGCATGTGTTAGACATACATGTGGAACACCATGCTTTTGCTTTTTATATAATTAATAGAATTTGTTGTGTGTCTATATGACAATCATGCCAGTGTGTTCTGGTCAATGCAACATGACCTACAAGAAAATAATCCAATTGCAACTGTAAATAAACTTTTTATGAAATGAAGCTTAGGTTCGAGTCTCTCATTCCATCCACGTTTCTCAAAAAACAAAAAAAAAGGAAAAAATAGAAAAGAAAGAAAAGAAAAGAAATAAAATTCAAGTCCGTACGTGAAGGAATTTCTATAGCCTTTTTCTGAAGGAAGAAAGAAAAAAAAACAAAAAAAGGAAAAATTGAAAAAGGAAAAATTAGAAAAAACTTGCTAGCCAGCGCTCGTCACGGGCATAGCGTATATAGGTATGGGGGGCAATGAAGACCCGACTCGACGTGCTAGCTCCACCAGGTTTGGCCTAATTGGGTATGAGTCACGATCGGGTCGACCTGCTTGCCCGATTATATTATCGGGTCGGGCTGATCCGAACTGGCTGACCCGACTAGACCCGCCTGACCCGATTAGGGTATGGTCCTCCGCCTCCCCTTCACTTCAGAAGGATTCACATGCTCTACCACAGAGTTATTATGTCTTTATATATATGTATTATAATCATATATAACGGGTCGGGTCGGGTCAACCCGTGTACGAGCGGGTTGGGTCAGGGTCTAAATTGTTGACCCGTATAAGTAATCGGGTTGGGTCGACCCAACTCGATAATTATACGGTAAAGCTTAATCGGGTTGGGTGGACTCGACCCGACCCGAATTTCCAACCCTCAACGAATCTCTTTATGATAAACAAATTCATTTTACAAGTTCGTTATTAAGGATAGTTCCTACAAAAGATCAGATTAATGACGTATACAATATTTGAATTATGATATAGATGCTACATAGTTGGTTCTCATTTTTCAGATATTATGTGTGTAATAGGGGCATCCGTTGACAAAAAGTTCATCCTAAGATGATATTTCATGATTATTGAGAACAAATCAAATCAGATTAGTTCTATTTTTCAATTTTTCTGACTTGTTCTTGTGAAATCAAGGTAAAAAACCGATTTCTCAAGTAACAAAAATAATTATCCAAATAAGTAACCATATCAGCCGATATATCAGATATTTCATCTCGGATATCGGCCTATATATCGATCACGCGGCGATATATCGACCCATATCGGTCCAAAATGATATCCGGTAAATTTTTGCACTTATCGTATCGTTTTGGATAAAATAGCGGTATATCGGGATTTAAAACAACGGTCAAAACTCAATGGTGCAACTGATCAACAAGCACTTGTCTCCTTCAAGAGTATGATATCAAATGATACAAACAGATTGGTGGCCTCATGGACTGACTCCATTCCATCAGTTTCTGTCAATGGCCAGGTATCACCTGTGGTGGCCACTTGCATCCTCAACGGGTCATCTCCTTGGACCTGGGCTCCCTCGGCCTGTATGGAACCATAGCACCTGCCATAGCTAAACTCACATTCCTCCGAAGGATGGACATGTCCAACAACCAATTTCATGGACCGATCCCGCAAGAAATTGGACTCCTGTTTCAGTTGCAGTGTCTTGATTTGAGTGTGAATTCTATTGTTGGCGGCATCCCTCCTGGTCTGGGAAGCTGTTTAGATCTTCAAAGAATAATCTTGACGAACAACAATCTTACAGGGCAGGTACCACCTTCTTTAACAAACCTCTTCTCTCTTTCTATGCTATACGTAAGCTAGAACCAATTTACTGGAGGCATCCCACCTACATTATGTAATCTTTATTCTCTCACTCTTCTTGACCTATCGGAAAATCAACTCTCAGGAGGCATCCCACCTACATTATGTAATCTTTATTCTCTCACTCTTCTTGACCTATCGGAAAATCAACTCTCAGGAGGCATCCCACCTTCATTGGGCAAGCTTTTCAACCTAACAACACGAGATTTATCCTCCAACAGTCTCACTGGAACCATGCCAACTTCATTCTGGAATCTTTCCTCACTTTCTATTCTCGGTCTATCATATAACAACTTATCAGGGTTGCTTCCGTCGAATGTAGGCCAGCATCTTCCATACCTTAAACAAATTAGCCTGGAATCCAACCAATTTCATGGACCCACCCCAATTTCATTGTTTAATGCATCTAGACTTGAGATCATATTTCTTGGCCAAAATAGTTTGTGTGGTACAATCCCTCCAAAGCTCGGGGCTTATATAATTTGAAATAAATGATTCTGTAAATCAGTTAGAAGTTGGGGATTTAGATGGATTGACCTTCTTAACAAGTGTGACTAATTGTACAAACTTGCGGGTATTGCAATTAGACGTCAACAAACTTGCAGGCTTGCTATCTACTTCCATTGGAAACTTTTCCACCAACCTTCAGATTCTCACTATGGATGAAAACAGTTGTCTGGTAAAATCCCAAACAGTCTTGGGGAATGTCAAGTGCTTGAATCACTTCATCTTGATGGGAACCTCATTGAAGTAAGTATTCCGTCGTTATTTAGCGCTTTAAAAGGCATGCGTTATCTAGATCTCGGGACTAATTCCAGACTTCTTTGAGGACTTCAAAGTCCTATACTACCTTAACCTTTCGTTCAATAATTGTGTGGGTGAAGTTCCAAGACATGGGGTCTTTGCAAACACAAGTGCAATTTGAGTACTTGGGAACTACAAGCTATGTGGAGGGAAGTAAGTGTTGTCGAGGCGCAAAGGACCCAATGTGCAAGACGTGCAAGGCACAAGCGAGGCAATGCGCCTCACAAGTGAGGCACAATTTTTTTTTGTTTTTTAAATCACATTGACAATCCAAGATTCCAAAACAACAAGCAATCTTTTGTCAAATAAAAAAAATCAGATTGTGAAAAATAAAACAATCAGTGTATTTTAATTAAATCAGTCAAATAAAACACATTAAACAATCTCTCTGTTTAAATCACAACCTCCAAGCGCTTTCCATAGTCTTCTCTCTCTCCCATATCGCTCTCGGTAAAGCTCTCTGTGTCGATCGAGCGAGAGAGGTGACCTCGGATCGAGAAAGCTCCCCCCGGGGGCTATGCCCTAGCTCGAGATGAGAGGTATTTATCTCACAAAAGCGGGTCGAGTCACGATTTCATCAGCGGGTTGTGACCCGCCAAGAAAATAGAAGGCGCATGCGAGGCGCAAGGCTGCGTCTCACATCGCCTTTCACAACACTCTGAACTCGATATTGCACTTGTCATCGTGCTTGTCTCAACCTACTGGAAGCAAGCATATGTCTCACTCTGAATACTTGTTTGCTATCGATTTCTCTCTTTGAATATTTATTCTCACGACTGAGGGTCTTAAGCTGGCACCACAGCGGTGTTTCTAACCTTGAGGTGTTCCCTTGTGCATTGTAGGAGTGAGCAGAGTTCGGTTATAACCGAAATAACCGACCAAAATCGAAACCTGAACCCGAACCGAACCGAACCGCTCTAGTTCGGTTCGGTTTCGGTTTTGTGTTTCAAAAACCGAACTCGACCGAACCGAACCGAATCTCTTACCCTATATATCACCCCACCCAAATTCAATTTAGTGAATCATATAGTTCAGAACAAAAACTGGTGAAAACTTATCTCATTACTTCTAGCAATACCATCTTTTTTATGTTAAATATGTGAAAGTTATGTTAAGTACACCATCACAATTAAGAATAATATTTATATTAATGTAGTTCTTTTTTTTTCATTCTTGTCATTAAAAGTTAGTAATAACTATGTGAGTTTTGATATAATAGCCCAAATATAGCATAAAAGTTTTAGAATATGAAATTTTTAATTCATATTAAGGTTAGGATCTTTTTCTTATTTCTAATTTGGGTATTGAATATTTGAGTTTAAAATATTAAATGATGATAATATAATGGTGATTAAAAATATAAGAAATGATGGAAAAATATTGGCCTAACCAAAAAAACTGAAAACCGAACCGAACTGAGTCGGTTCGGTTCGGTTCGGTTGCTAAGTCTAATCGGTTTCGGTTCGGTTTTGCAAAAATTTACAAAAACCGAACCGAACTGACCGATGCTCACCCCTAGTGCATTGGCAGGTCAATTGGGAGCGTCTACGTATTTGTGAAGGAAAATTTCCTCCACATTGATGAAATAGAAAATTGCTTATTGAACTTTGAGCCTGTGTGCTGGGTGAGAAACCCTAGGGAGAGAATCTCAATTATTCAATCCGTCAACAACTTATAATATGAGTAGGACTACTAACAGTATAAAATTGTTAATAAAATAAAGACTAGAAACAAAGACTCTTAATAGAAAATTAACTAATTAAGAGTTTAACAGAAAGTTATTGATCATTTCACACTTATGGATGCATATAACATATCTAATTTGGCCAACACCACCTGCCCTTTTCTTATAAAAAATTACGATATAAGCCTTTTAGAGTTACATGCTTAATATCTTTGTTTCAAAATTATAAAATAGTAACAAAGAAATAACAATACATGATTGTTAAGAAAGGAAATTAATTGTTATAAGAGCGGTGGAAGTTAAACTTGAGCAAGGGTTTGTAACTATGTAGCACAAATCCTTCTATCGTGACGCTGCGTTGTGTCGGATACGTGTCGGACACACATGTCACACACAAGTGTTCTATGTATGCTATAGAATTTGTCGTGTCTCGCTGTGTCGTATCCATGTTGGCATGGCCGTTTTGTGCAACATAGTTTCCAATAATTACGGGGGAAATTTTCAATTAGTTTGGAGGAGTTGAGCCACATGAGAAAAGGATAAAAAACATGATGTAAAATATTAGCTTGATATTGGCAACCAATAATTTTTAGTATCAATATTGCCAATTTGTCAATATCGGCTATATCGGCCATATTAGTAATCAACCTCTGATAACGACATATCATATTAGGTATCTCAAAATTTAATATGAATCATATGATATTACCGATAAATATATCAGAATCAGCTGATATTTGAAACCATGCTATCATGTAAACTTGGTTTCTACTCAAAATCAGATTTAGGGGGGCTAACTTGGAGCAGTAAATCAAATTTTGGGAGTGCGTTTATTGGTATGTAAACTTTCTCCAACTTTTTGTGGCGTGAGCGTATGGTCCCTGAATATAAGCCTATGATTCTTGTCACATATGCAAGACATTTAGATTCTTTTAGAAGAAGTATGCAATTTGAGAAGAATCAACCAGAGAAAGGGATTGGTTGGTGAAGGACGTTGAGAACAAGGCTGCACAAGAGCCGTCGCACTTGATCCATGGATGAGGCAGCGTGCTAATATTGACTCTCCACTTGTCTTTTTTCATTTGTTTTGAGTTTTGGGTAGGGGTCCCTTCTGTTATACATAGCTAATTAGCTATTTTGACAAGACTACAATTAGAGTACTTATGTGGATGCCTTTGTGTATACACAAAACAGCTAACTGAAGTAACAGAATGCAGAATACAGATGTATTATTTTTTTTTCCCTTTTTGATGAAATAATATAGATGTATTATGCAGATAAAGAATTTATTTACATAAAACATTGTTAAAGAAGAAATTTATCATTCCTTGGTTTCTGAAGAGCTCCCAATGTTTATGTTTCCAGCTATGATTGCATCCAAAAAAAATCCCTGAAAACGAGCAGGTCATAGGTTGGTTTCAAAAAATAGATCCTGAAAAGCTTGGAATTTCTAAGAAGATAAAAAAATGGCGGAACTGAATTGATAAGTTACTTTATTTATTGATGCAGGTACTTCATGTATTCCTAAGTTTTTTGTATAATACATTTTTTTTTTTTGTCTTACTTGGTAAGTAATAGAGATGGAGATGTACCAATGTTCTTCTTATATATCTTTTTTTCTTTTGAGGGTGACAGTGGGTAACACCCCCCCCCCCCCCCCCCCCCCCACACACACACACACACACACTATAAAAGTTGTTAACAAATAAAGCACAAGTGTGCAAAACATAAAAGGAATATAAAAGATACATATGGCCCTCAGGCAATACAACATATTGACAAGTCTAAACATAATTGTATTTAGTACCAAGGTTAATGTTAATTTGCAAGTGTCTCTTAGGCTTTACATGGAAAACTTTTTTCTTAATTAGTACCTGAAAGAAATGGAGATGTATCGTAAGATTTTTCTTAATTAGTACAGTGGACTTGCCCATCATTCAATTACACTGAGGAACATTCTCAGCGTTATGAATGGGCAAAAAAAATTTCGGGTTACAAACTAAAGTTGGGATTCCCTTCACACATACATTTTACAAGACCTTGACTTCGACGCGAAGGCATCAAAAAGAAAAACAAAAAGGACGCATCCCACATGAACCTCAATTGTCTCATCCCCCACTCAATGCGATGGTCGTGTTTCAACTTCAATGTGGGCATGCGAGCACCGCGTTCACTGCCAAATACGAACAACATGTTTCAACTTCAACGCGAGCCTGCGAGCTCCGCGTTCACTGCTAAACGTGAAGGTCGTGTCTCAACTCCAACACGAGACCCGTGTTTCTGGACAAGAGATGCAGCTAAGAAGTAGATTAATTTTAAGAAGTTAATGTCTTCTAATGATGACAAGAGAGACGTGCATGACTTGGGCAGTTGACGACTTCTAATGTGGAAAGTTTTGCAGGCAATCCGTGTCCAGTGGGCCCAGGGATGATCTATTTTCCACGCAGATTTTTGCTGTGAGGATTCCCTTCACACCCACACTTTACAAGACCTTGACTTTGACACAATGGCATCAAAAAGAAAAACAAAAAGAGGCAGCCTACTTGAACCTCAATTGTCAGCAACAATTCAACAGGACTAAGTTTTGTACTTAAGATTAGACAGGCTTGTGCAGCGAAAGAAAACTAGCCACCCTCACTCGAGAAAAGACATCCCAAATCCAAAAACAAGCTGCAACTACATTAGAGAGTTAAACCCTAAGCAACTGTAGCAAGTTAACAAATCAGAATATTTTGGTAACCATGAAAACAGCAAAGCAAACATCAAGAACTTCATCTATGTAACAAAAATCCCTTTCAAGCATTTGGTCGAACATGTAGGGGACAGCTCATGAATGATTATAGTAAGAGAAGTAATATATCAATTATGGCCTAAATATGAGCAAAGCATGTTTTAGAGTTAACCTGTTTCGATTTGCTTTCTATTCACTCAAATTGTTGTTGGGATGCTGTAGTGAAAGAGAGGTTTGAACGACTTGACTCCCATATTGTTGTTGGGATGGCGGACCTAAAGAGAGTTTCACACTCTAGTCCTCCTTTCTTAATTTCCTTCCCCCAACCACCCCCGAGTGTCAACATACAAGTTCATCTTTGTAGATAGACCCAAAAGTAGAATAGCAAGCTTTTTAAATTTTCATAATGACCTAGTCAAGTACAAACTAATATACATTCCCCATTAAAAAGGAAGAACTACTAAAACTTTTTCAGGATCCAACCACAAATGAACAATTGTCCCTTCACTAGCATTTCGTCGAACATGTAAAGTGCAGGTTATGATAATAATATAGGACATGTTTGGTGATGGAAGAGAAATTGCATACCTGATTCCATTCATTCCCATCCACACACGAATAGTATCTTTGATGTGATTGCTGAGATTCAACAGCCCGTCGCCCACGGCCAGTGGGGCCAGGGATGATCAATTTCCAGGCAGATTTTTTCCGTGAGGACACACTGAAAGAAGTCAAGTTGACCTCATTTGCATCATTTTGCTGTTTAAAAAGAAGTAGTAGTAGTATAAATAGATTGAAATAGTTTGATCATTATACACCATTTTTTGCCATCTGAAACAATTCCTTCCCATGGCGCAGTTGCGATCAGTGGGTTTTCTGGTGTCTACAACCCTAGTCCTCCTCCTCTCATGCCACCATGTGAGCTCCCTCCTGTCCCCAACACCCGCATCCCCCATCACTAAGCTCCTATTGGAACACAACAACGCTACAGATCGGCAAGCACTTGTCTCTTTCAAGTCTGCAATATCTAGTCATCCAACAGAGTCATTGGCGGCATGGAATGACTCCGTCCATTTCTGCTTGTGGCCAGGCATCACTTGCAGCGGCCGCCGGCATCCTCAAAGGGTTGTATCCTTGAACTTGCGCTCCCTCGATCTGGATGGAGTTATATCACCAGTCATAGCCAATCTCACATTTCTCAGAAAGATTGATCTTTCAGACAACCAAATTCATGGGTCCATTCCACGAGAAATTGGTCGCCTTTCTCAGCTGCAGCATCTCAACTTGAGCGTGAATTCTCTTGAAGGAGGTATTCCTGCTACCTTGTCTAGTTGTTCAAAGTTACGAAATATCAGTATGCGTTCTAACATGCTCCAAGGTGAAATTCCTCCCAGCCTTGTCAGCTGCTCAGACCTCCGCTACATAAATTTGATGGAGAACAACCTTACTGGACTCATACCGCCTTGGTTACCAGACCTCTCATCTCTTTTCTTTTTAAATCTTGGCGTTAACCAATTCAGTGGTGGCATTCCCCCTTCCACAGGGAACATTTCTTATATTACTCATCTTTCTTTTGCATTTAACCAGTTATCAGGAAGCATTCCACTTTCGTTGGGAAAACTTTCCAAGCTAATAGCCTTGGCATTATCCAACAACACCCTTTCTGGATCCGTCCCAACTTCTCTGTGGAATCTCTCCTCAATTGTCAAACTAGATTTGTCTTTTAACTATCTATCAGGCTTGATTCCACCAAATGTAGGCCAAACTCTTCCATCACTCGAAACCTTTTACTTACATGGAATCATTTCATGGACCCATCCCGGTGTCACTGTCCAATGCTTCTGATCTTAGAGAAATTGATTTTAATTATAACAGACTCACCGGTACAATTCCTCCCTCCCTCGGAAGCTTACAAAATTTACAGCGAGTGACTTTATCTTCAAATCAGCTTGAAGCTAGCGAACCAGACGGATGGAGCTTCCTAACTGCTTTGACCAATTGCACCGGCTTAGAGGCCTTGGGGCTGAGTGGAAACAACCTTGGAGGTGTGCTTCCGGACTCCATAGCAAACCTGTCTACCCAGCTTTGGTTCCTCAGTATGGAAGCGAACTATTTCTCTGGAAGCATACCTGCAGGCATTGGGCATCTTGTAAACTTGGAGGTACTTGCCATGGATCGAAACTTGCTCACTGGTACTATTCCTGCCTCCATTGGTATCCTCTCGAAGGTGAATATAATGGATTTCTCTGGGAACAACATATCCGGAGAGATTCCATCCACCCTCGGCAACTTTACTCAACTACTTTCTCTTGACCTATCTTTTAATGAACTGAGTGGAACTATACCGGCAAGTCTTGGAAATTGCCAAATGTTGAATTCACTTGATCTTGAGCATAATAAACTTAACGGTGGCATACCCAAGGAAATACTTGCTATATCCTCCCTCTCCATTTTGCTAGCTTTGGGACACAATTCATTGATAGGATTAATACCATCAGAAGTAGGGACCCTGAGAAACTTGGCAAGAATTGATTTCAGCATGAACAAATTGTCTGGGGAGATACCTAGTGCTCTCAGTGAATGTCTGGAGCTACAACAGCTCTATCTCGGTGGGAACTTATTTTACGGAGGTATTCCATCATCCTTGAGTGTATTAAGAGGTATTAAAGAGCTAGATGTTTCACAGAATAACTTGTCAGGGAGAATACCTGATTTCTTACAGGACTTTCACGACCTATACTATCTGAATCTCTCTTACAATAACTTTGAAGGTGAAGTTCCAAGACATGGGGTCTTTGACAACACAAGTGGACTTTCAGTTCTCGGCAACAATAAACTTTGTGGAGGGAACCCAAAAATTCAGTTGCCAGCTTGCTCCCTTCAATTAGCAGAGAAGAAGCACGACTCTCATACATTAGGAGTGATCATTGCAGTTATTAGTTCATTTCTAGTCCTGTTCCTACTTTTATGCCTGTTTGGTTCCCGTTTCTGGATGCAAAAGTCAAAAAGAAAATCTCCCATCTCAACCAGCGTTAAGGAACACGTGAAAGTCACTTATTCTGAACTTGTAAAGGCGACAAATGGATTCTCCAGAGACAATTTAATTGGGGTTGGAAGCTTTGGTGCAGTTTATAAGGAATGCTAGATGTTGATGGCGTGCAGGTTGTTGCTGTGAAGGTACTAAACCTTCAACTTCCTGGAGCATCCAAGAGCTTTATTTCAGAATGTGAGGCGTTCAGAAATATCCGACACAGAAATCTTGTGAAGATCATTACTGTGTGTTCTAGCATTGATTTTAGAGGAAGTGACTTCAAAGCAGTGATCTTTGAGTTCATGGAGAATGGCAATTTAGATGATTGGCTGTATCCAAATGGAAGTGAGCAATGCGACCAAAAGACTTTGAACCTTATGCAAAGGTTGAACATAGCCATCGATGTGGCTTTCCGCATTGGACTATCTTCACCATCATTCTGAGACGCCTATTATTCATTGCGATTTGAAGCCAAGCAACATTCTTCTTGATAGGAACATGATTGCCCACGTAGGTGACTTCGGGCTAGCCAAGTTTCTCAAGGAAACTATTAGTTCCGCTTCTCTGGATTCAACCAGCTCAATTGGTTTAAAAGGAACAATAGGTTACATTGCTCCAGGTGCAGACTTCTCATACCTCTTTAATTTTCTGTGTTATGCTGTTCTTTAATTGTTTATATTTTTTTAGAGTATTAATTGTTTATATTATGCTTATCGCTTATATTATTGTTAGAATCTTAATAGGAAAAAGATTTATATTTAACTTAAAGGGAAAATTGCAATACATTCTGCATTGCTTGAAGCATTTTTCTTCATAATTACTGATTAAATATGCAAATCAAATATCAGATCTACTGACTAAATGAGTATAGGTTTTAATTTTCTATTGGCAAGTCGTAGTCTTTTTTTTTGCTTTTCAAACTTAAGCTATTTGTATTTCTTTGTATGCTTGTCATCATATTCTCTCTTTCAATATGTCTGCACATTCGACACTTCGATGCAGGGGGAGAGGCCTCCAAGCTACATGATTTTTAATTCTTAAACGTTCAGAGATCATAATGAAGCATTTTTTTTATTGAGCATTTTTTTCCTTGTGTATATAACCATATTAATTTCATAGAGCAACTTATATATCTGTAATTTCTTTCATAATTTCTATCATATCTGTAATTTCTATCATATTTCTGTTATATCTATCATACTGCGGTTAAATAATCTTGGACATTCTCTAAACTATGAGACCTAACTTACACTTTGTAGGTAAGAGTAATTTCATTGGACGAATTAATCTATCTAATTTTTCTTTTGTACTATCTTTCAGAACTGTTTCATACTTTAGTTCCTGCTACACACTTTAACTTGCATCGTTTAAATGATAACAAAAACAGAATATGGGGTGGCAAATAATGTTTCTACTCATGGCGATGTGTATAGCTATGGAATACTTTTGCTGGAAATGTTCACTGCAAGGAGACCTACTGATGATATGTTTGAGGGAGGTCAAAGCCTCCGGAAATTTGTGGAGTTGGCCTTTCCTGAGAGAGTCGTGTCTGTCATTGATCCACATTTACTCTCAGGGGAAGACGGAGAAGAAAGTGACAATGTGTGGAACATAAGCCGCGCAAGAACTATGGAGCGTGTAGCTTCAGTGTTTAGAATCGGCATCGTATGCTCAAATGAATTACCAACAGAGAGAATGGATATGGGGGAGGTCATCAGTGAATTGCACAAGATTAGGGACGTGATCTCAAGAAATGAAGCCTAGGTTGAGAGCAGCAGCGAAGCTCACTAAACTGGGAAGGTTCGTCCACGGCAGCTGAATTATGAGTTGATGCTATGATTCATAAGCATTCAACGAGACTGCTCTAAGATTTTACAAGTATGCATTAATTTGTTTTCAATAGCAATCTCATTGTTTATGTAATAAAATGTTCTAATAATTGCTTTTCTCGTGTATGTTAAGGCTGTTATCCAAGTTTGAAATACATTGGGCACGTAACAATTAATGATAATACAAGTGTACACTGGCAATGTTGTTCTTATATGTAAAATTCTGAAGTTTTTCTATTAAAATTGTATGGTGCATTTGGGATTATCACATATTTTCATGTCAAGTTAGAAGATTGCAATT
The DNA here is from genome assembly GCA_038442645.1 of Agave tequilana. Classification (NCBI taxonomy): domain Eukaryota; kingdom Viridiplantae; phylum Streptophyta; class Magnoliopsida; order Asparagales; family Asparagaceae; genus Agave; species Agave tequilana. The sequence continues at coordinate 107,371 of JAVJIF010005458.1, forward strand.
GTATGTTAAAGACTGAAACTATATCGCATGTACACTATGTCGTATCAGGCATGTGTTAGACATACATGTGGAACACCATGCTTTTGCTTTTTATATAATTATAGAATTTGTTGTGTGTCTATATGACAATCATGCCAGTGTGTTCTGGTCAATGCAACATGACCTACAAGAAATAATCCAATTGCAACTGTAAATAAACTTTTTATGAAATGAAGCTTAGGTTCGAGTCTCTCATTCCATCCACGTTTCTCAAAAAACAAAAAAAAGGAAAAAATAGAAAAGAAAGAAAAGAAAAGAAATAAAATTCTAGTCCGTACGTGAAGGAATTTCTATAGCCTTTTTCTGAAGGAAGAAAGAAAAAAAACAAAAAAAGGAAAAATTGAAAAAGGAAAAATTAGAAAAACTTGCTAGCCAGCGCTCGTCACGGGCATAGCGTATATAGGTATGGGGGACAATGAAGACCCGACTCGACGTGCTAGCTCCGCCAGGTTTGGCCTAATTGGGTATGAGTCACGATCGGGTCGACCTGCTTGCCCGATTATATTATCGGGTCGGGTTGATCCGAACTGGCTGACCCGACTAGACCCGCCTGACCCGATTAGGGTATGGTCCTCCGCCTCCCCTTCACTTCAGAAGGATTCACATGCTCTACCACAGAGTTATTATGTCTTTATATATATGTATTATAATCATATATAACGGGTCGGGTCGGGTCAACCCGTGTACGAGCGGGTTGGGTCAGGGTCTAAATTGTTGACCCGTATAAGTAATCGGGTTGGGTCGACCCAACTCGATAATTATACGGTAAAGCTTAATCTGGTTGGGTGGACCCGACCCGACCCGAATTTCCAACCCTCAACGAATCTCTTTATGATAAACAAATTCATTTTACAAGTTCGTTATTAAGGATAGTTCCTACAAAAGATCAGATTAATGACGTATACAATATTTGAATTATGATATAGATGCTACATAGTTGGTTCTCATTTTTCAGATATTATGTGTGTAATAGGGGCATCCGTTGACAAAAAGTTCATCCTAAGATGATATTTCATGATTATTGAGAACAAATCAAATCAGATTAGTTCTATTTTTCAATTTTTCTGACTTGTTCTTGTGAAATCAAGGTAAAAAACCGATTTCTCAAGTAACAAAAATAATTATCCAAATAAGTAACCATATCAGCCGATATATCAGATATTTCATCTCGGATATCGGCCTATATATCGATCACGCGGCGATATATCGACCCATATCGGTCCAAAATGATATCCGGTAAATTTTTGCACTTATCGTATCGTTTTGGATAAAATAGCGGTATATCGGGATTTAAAACAACGGTCAAAACTCAATGGTGCAACTGATCAACAAGCACTTGTCTCCTTCAAGAGTATGATATCAAATGATACAAACAGATTGGTGGCCTCATGGACTGACTCCATTCCATCAGTTTCTGTCAATGGCCAGGTATCACCTGTGGTGGCCACTTGCATCCTCAACGGGTCATCTCCTTGGACCTGGGCTCCCTCGGCCTGTATGGAACCATAGCACCTGCCATAGCTAAACTCACATTCCTCCGAAGGATGGACATGTCCAACAACCAATTTCATGGACCGATCCCGCAAGAAATTGGACTCCTGTTTCAGTTGCAGTGTCTTGATTTGAGTGTGAATTCTATTGTTGGCGGCATCCCTCCTGGTCTGGGAAGCTGTTTAGATCTTCAAAGAATAATCTTGACGAACAACAATCTTACAGGGCAGGTACCACCTTCTTTAACAAACCTCTTCTCTCTTTCTATGCTATACGTAAGCTAGAACCAATTTACTGGAGGCATCCCACCTACATTATGTAATCTTTATTCTCTCACTCTTCTTGACCTATCGGAAATCAACTCTCAGGAGGCATCCCACCTACATTATGTAATCTTTATTCTCTCACTCTTCTTGACCTATCGGCATCCCACCTTCATTGGGCAAGCTTTTCAACCTAACAACACTAGATTTATCCTCCAACAGTCTCACTGGAACCATGCCAACTTCATTCTGGAATCTTTCCTCACTTTCTATTCTCGGTCTATCATATAACAACTTATCAGGGTTGCTTCCGTCGAATGTAGGCCAGGATCTTCCATACCTTAAACAAATTAGCCTGGAATCCAACCAATTTCATGGACCCACCCCAATTTCATTGTTTAATGCATCTAGACTTGAGATCATATTTCTTGGCCAAAATAGTTTGTGTGGTACAATCCCTCCAAAGCTCGGGGCTTATATAATTTGAAATAAATGATTCTGTAAATCAGTTAGAAGTTGGGGATATAGATGGATTGACCTTCTTAACAAGTGTGACTAATTGTACAAACTTGCGGGTATTGCAATTAGACGTCAACAACTTGCAGGCTTGCTATCTACTTCCATTGGAAACTTTTCCACCAACCTTCAGATTCTCACTATGGATGAAAACAGTTGTCTGGTAAAATCCCAAACAGTCTTGGGGAATGTCAAGTGCTTGAATCACTTCATCTTGATGGGAACCTCATTGAAGGAAGTATTCCGTCGTTATTTAGCGCTTTAAAAGGCATGCGTTATCTAGATCTCGGGACTAATTCCAGACTTCTTTGAGGACTTCAAAGTCCTATACTACCTTAACCTTTCTTTCAATAATTGTGTGGGTGAAGTTCCAAGACATGGGGTCTTTGCAAACACAAGTGCAATTTGAGTACTTGGGAACTACAAGTGATGTGGAGGGAAGTAAGTGCTGTCGAGGCGCAAAGGACCCAATGCACAAGACGCACAAGGCGCAAGCGAGGCAATGCGCCTCACAAGTGAGGCACAATTTTTTTTGTTATTTTAAATCACGTTGACAATCCAAGATTCCAAAACAATAAACAATCTTTTGTCAAATAAAAAAAAAATCAGATTGTGAAAAATAAAACAATCAGTGTATTTTAATTAAATCACAGCAAAATAAACAATCAGTGTATTTAAATTAAATCAGTCAAATAAAACACATTAAACAATCTCTCTCTTTAAATCACAGCCTCCAAGTGCTTTCCACAGTTTCTCTCTCTCCCTTCTCGCTCTCGGAAGAGCCTCTTTGTCGATCGAGAGAGAGAGAGAGAGAGAGGTGACCTCAGATCGAGAAAGCTGCCCCGCCCCCCTCGGGCTATGCCCTAGCTCGAGACGAGAGGTATTTATCTCACAAAAGCGGGTCTGGTCATGATTTCATCAGCGGGTTGTGACCCGCCAAGAAAATAGAAGGCGCACGCGTGGCGCAAGGCTGCGCCTCGCAGCGCCTTTAGCAACACTCTGAACTCGATATTGCACTTGCCATCGTGCTTGTCTCAACCTACTGGAAGCAAGCATATGTCTCACTCTGAATACTTATTTGCTTTCAATTTCTCTCTTTGAATACTTATTCTCCTGACTGAGGGTCTTAAGCTGGCAACACAGCGGTGCTTCTAACCTTGAGGTATTCCCTTGTGCATTGGCAGGTCAATCAGGAGCGTCTACGCGTTTGTGAAGGAAAATTTCCTCCACATTGATGAAATAGAAAATTGCTTGTTGAACTTTGAGCCTGTGTGCTGGGTGAGAAACCCTAGGGAGAGAATCCCAATTATTCATACCCGTCAACAACTTATAATATGAGTAGGACTCCTAACAGTATAAAAATTGTTAATAAAATAAAGACTAGAAACAAAGACTCTTAATAGGAAATTAACTAATTAAGAGTTTAACAGAAAGTTATTGATCATTTCACACTTAAGGATGCATATAACATATCTAATTTGACCAACAACACTTGTCCTTTTCTTATAAAAAATTACGATATAAGCCTTTTAGAGTTACATGCTTAATATCTTTGTTTCAAAATTATAAAATAGTAACAAAGAAATAACAACACATGATTGTTAAGAAAGGAAATTAATTGTTGTAGGAGCGGTGGAAGTTAAACTTGAGCAAGGGTTTGTAACCATGTAGCACAAATCCTTCTATCGTGACACTTCGTTGTGTCGGATACGTGTCAGACACACGTGTCACACACAAGTGTTCTATGTATGCTATAGAATTTGTCGTGTCTCGCTGTGTCGTATCCATGTTGGCATGGCCGTTTTGTGCAACATAGTTTTCAATAATTATGGGGAAAATTTTCAATTAGTTTGGAGGAGTTGAGCCACATGAGAAAAGGATAAAAAACATGATGTAAAATCTTAGCTTGATATTGGCAACGAATAATTTTTAGTATAAATATTGCCGATTTGTCAATATCGGCTATATCGACCATATTAGTAATCAACCTCCGATATCGACATATCATATTAGGTATCTCAAAACTTAATATGAATCATACGATATTACCGATATATATCAGAATCAGCTGATATTTGAAAACATGCTATCATGTAAACTTGGTTTCTGCTCAAATTCAGATTTAGGGGGGCTAATTTGGAGCAGTAAATCAAATTTTGGGAGTGCATTTATTGGTATGTAAACTTTCTCCAACTTTTGTGGGGTGAGCGTATGGTCCCTGAATATAACCCTATGATTCTTGTCACATGTTTGCAAGACATTTAGATTCTTTTAGAAGAAGTATGCAAACCATTCATTTACATTGCTAATAGCATTGAGAAGAATCAACCAGGAAAAGGGATAGGTTGGTGAAGGACGTTGAGAACAAGGCTGCACAAGAGCCGTCTCACTTGATCCATGGATGAGGCAGCATGCTAATCTTGACTCTCCACTTCTCTTTTTTCATTTGTTTTGAGTTTTGGGTAGTGGTCCCTTCTATTATACATAGCTAATTAGCTATTTTGACAAGACTACAATTAGAGTACTTATGTGGATGCCTTTGTGTACATAAAGCAGCTAACTGAAGTAACAGAATGCAGAATACAGATGTGTTTCCCCCCCCCCTTTTTGAGGAAATAATATAGATGTGTTATGCTGATAAAGAATTTATTTACATAAAACATTGTTAAAGAAGAAATTTATCATTCCTTGGTTTCTGAAGAGCTCCCAATGTTTATGTTTCCAGCTATGATTGCATCCAAAAAAATCCCTGAAAAAGAGCAGGTCATAGGTTGGTTTCAAAAAGTAGATCCTGAAAAGCTTGGGAATTTCTTAGAATATAAAAGAAATGGCGGAACTGAATTGACAAGTTCTTCATTTATTGATGCAGGTACTTCATGTGTTCCTAAGTTTTTTTGTATAATGCATTTTTTTTTTTGTCTTACTTGGTAACTATAGAGATGGAGATGTACCAATGTTCTTCTTATATATCTTTTTTTCCTTTTGAGGGAGACGGTGGGTAACCCCCCACACTCTATTAAAAAGTTGTTAACAAAATAAAGCACAAGAAGTGTGCAAAATATAAAAGGAATATAAAAGATACATATGGCCCTCAGGCAATACAACATATTGACAAGTCTGAACATAATTGTATTTAGTACCAATGTTAATGTTAATTTGCATGTGTCTCTTAGGCTTTACATGGAAAACTTTTTTCTTAATTAGTACCTGAAAGAAATGGAGATGTCTCGTAAGATTTTCTTAATTAGTACAGTGGACTTGCCCATCATTCAATTACACTGAGGAACATTCTCAGCGTTATGAATGGGCAAAAAAATTCGGGTTACAAACTAAAGTTAGGATTCCCTTCACACATACATTTTACAAGACCTTGACTTCGATATCGAAGGCATCAAAAAGAAAAACAAAAAGGACTCATCCAACGTGAACCTCAATTGTCTCATCCCTCACTGAACATGCGATGGTCGCGTTTCAATTTCAACGCGAGCCTGCGAGCTCCGCGTTCACTGCTAAACGTGAAAGTCGTGTCTCAACTCCAACACGAGACCCGTGTTTCTTGACAAGAGATGCAGCTTAGAAGTAGATTAATTTTAAGAGTTAATGTCTTCTAATGATGACAAGAGATGCATGCATGACTTGGGGAGTTAACGTCCTCTAATGTGGAAAGTTTTGCAGGCAACCCGTGTCCAGTGGGCCCAGGGATGATCTATTTTCCACGCAGATTTTTGCTGTGAGGATTCCCTTCACACACACACTTTACAAGACCTTGACTTCGATATGGAGGCATCAAAAAGAAAAACAAAATGAACCTCAATTGTCAGCAACAATTCAACAGGACTAAGTTTTGTACTAAAGACTAGACAGGCTTGTGCAGCGAAAGAAAACTAGCCACCCTCACTCGAGAAGAGACATCCCAAATCCAAAAGCAAGCTGCAACTACACAAGAGAGTTAAACCCTAAGCAAATGTAGCGAGTTAACAAATCAGAATATTTTGGTAACCATGAAAACAGCAAACATCAAGAACTTCATCTATGTAACAAAAGTCCCTTTCAAGCATTTGGTCGAACATATAGGGGACAGCTCATGAATGATTATAGTAAGAGAAGTAACATATCAATTATGGCCTAAATATGAGCAAGCATGTTTTAGAGTAAACCTGTTTCGATTTGCTTTCCATTCACTCAAATTGTTGTTGGGACGCTGTAGTGAAAGAGAGGTTTGAACGACTTGACTCACATATTGTTGTTGGGATGGCGGACCTAAAGAGAGGTTCACACTCTAGTCCTTCTTTCTTATTTTTTTTTCCCCCCTTTTTAGCGTCACAACATACAAGTTCATCTTTGTAGATAGACCATAGAATAGCAAGTTTTTTAAATTTTCATAATGACCTAGTCAAGCACAAACTAATATACATTCCCCATTAAAAAGGAAGAACAACTAAAACTTTTTCAGGATCCAACCACAAATGAACAATTGCCCCTTCACTAGCATTTCGTCGAACATGTAAAGTGCAGGTTATGATTATAATATAGGACATGTTTGGTGATGGAAGAGAAATTGCATACCTGATTCCATCCATTCCCATCCACACACGAATAGTATCTTTGATGTGATTGCTGAGAATCCGGCAACAGCACGTACTCGACCACCATGCAGCCCGTCGCCCACGGCCAGTGGGGCCAGGGATGATCAATTTCCAGGCAGATTTTTTCCGTGAGGACACACTGAAAGAAGTCAAGTTGACCTCATTTGCATCATTTTGCTGTTTAAAATGTAGTAGTAGTAGTATAAATAGATTTAAATAGTTTGATCATTATACATACACCATTTTTTGCCATCTGAAACAATTCCTTCCCATGGCGCAGTTGCAATCAGTGGGTTTTCTGGTGTCTACAACCCTATTCCTCCTCCTCTCATGCCACCATGTGAGCTCCCTCCTGTTCCCAACACCCGCATCCCCCATCACTAAGCTCCTATTGGAACACAACAATGCAACAGATCGGCAAGCACTTGTCTCTTTCAAGTCCGCAATATCTAGTCATCCAACAGAGTCATTGGCGTCATGGAACGACTCCGTCCATTTCTGCCGGTGGCCAGGCATCACTTGCAGCGGCCGCCTGCACCCTCAAAGGGTCGTATTCTTGAACTTGCGCTACCTTGATCTGGATGGAGTTATATCACCAGTCATAGCCAATCTCACATTTCTCAGAAAGATTGATCTTTCAGACAACCAAATTCATGGGTCCATTCCACGAGAAATTGGTCGTCTTTCCCAGCTGCAGCATCTCAACTTGAGCTTGAATTCTCTTGAAGGAGGTATTCCTGCTACCTTGTCTAGTTGTTCAAAGTTACAAAATATCAGTACGCGTTCTAACATGCTCCAAGGTGAAATTCCTCCCAGCCTTGTCAACTGCTCAGACCTTCGAATCATAAGTTTTCAAAAAAACAACCTTACTGGACTCATACCGCCTTGGTTACCAGATCTCTCATCTCTTTTCTATTTAGACCTTGCCTTTAACAATTTCAGTGGTGGCATACCCCCTTCCACAGGGAACATTTCTTCTATTGCTCATCTTTATTTTGCATTTAACCAGTTATCAGGAGGCATTCCACCTTCATTGGGAAAACTTTCCAAGCTAATAGCGTTGACAGTAACCAACAACACCCTTTCTGGATCCGTCCCAACTTCTCTGTGGAATCTCTCCTCAATTTTCCTTCTAGATTTGTCTTGTAACTATCTATCAGGCTTGATTCCATCGAATGTAGGCCAAACTCTTCCCTTGCTTCAAACCTTTTTCTTGTATGGGAATCAATTTCATGGACCGATCCCCATGTCACTGTCCAACGCATCTCGTCTTAGCAAGATTAATTTTTCTCATAACAGACTCACCGGTACAATTCCTCCAACCCTCGGAAGCTTACAAAATTTACAGTTTCTGAATTTAGCTTTAAATCAGCTTGAAGCTAGCGAACCAGATGGATGGAGCTTCTTAACTGCTTTGACCAATTGCACCAGCTTAAAGATCTTGGTGCTGGGTGAAAATAACCTTGGAGGTGTGCTTCCGGACTCCATAGCAAACCTTTCTACCCACCTTTGGTTCCTCAGTATGGAAGCGAACTCTATCTCTGGAAGCATACCTGCAGGTATTGGGCATCTTGTAAACTTGGAGGTGCTCCTCATGGATCAAAACTTGCTCACTGGTACTATTCCTGTCTCCATTGGTATTCTTTCGAAGATGAATATATTGTATTTGCTTGGGAACAACATATCTGGAGAGATCCCATCCACCCTCGGCAACTTTACTCAACTACTTTATCTTGAACTGTCTTTTAATAAACTGAGTGGAACTATACCAGCAAGCCTTGGAAATTGCCGAAAATTGAATTTGCTTGCTCTTGAAAATAATGAACTTACCGGTGGCATACCCAAGGAAATACTTACTATATCCTCCCTCTCCATGTTGCTAAATTTGGGACACAATTCATTGACAGGGTTAATACCATCAGAAGTAGGGACCCTGAGAAACTTGGCAGGAATTGATTTCAGGATGAACAAATTGTCTGGGGAGATACCTAGCACTCTCAGTGAATGTCAGGAGCTACAACAGCTCTATCTCGGTGGGAACTTATTTTATGGAAGTATTCCTTCATCCTTGAGCGCATTAAGAGGCATTAAAGAGATAGATGTTTCACAGAATAACTTGTCAGGGAGAATACCCGATTTCTTACAAGACTTCCGTGACCTATACTATCTGAATCTCTCTTACAATAACTTTGAAGGTGAAGTTCCAAGACACGGGGTCTTTGACAACACAAGCGGACTTTCAGTTCTTGGAAACAACAAACTTTGTGGAGGGAACCCAAAAATGCAGTTGCCAGCTTGTTCCTTTCAATCAGCAAAGAATAAGCACGACTCTCATACATTAGGAGTGATCATTGCAGTTGTTGGTTCATTTCTTGTCCTGTTCCTACTCTTCTGTCTGTTTGGTTCCCGTCTCTGGATGCAAAAGTCAAAAAGAAAATGTCCCGTTTCTACTAGCATTAAGGAACATGCGAAAGTGACCTATTCAGAACTTGTAAAGGCGACAAATGGATTCTCCAGATGCAATTTAATTGGTGAAGGAAGTTTTGGTGCAGTTTATAAAGGAATGCTAGATGTTCATGGCGTGCAGGTTGTTGCTGTGAAGGTACTAAACCTTCAACTTCCTGGAGCATCCAAGAGCTTCATTTCAGAATGTGAGGCGTTGAGAAATATCCGACACAGAAATCTTGTCAAGATCATTACTGTGTGTTCAAGCATTGATTTTAGAGGAGGTGACTTCAAAGCAGTGATCTTTGAGTTCATGGAGAATGGTAATTTAGATGATTGGCTGTACCCAAATGGAATTGAGCAATGCGACCAAAAAACGTTGAACCTTATGCTAAGGTTGAACATAGCCATTGATGTGGCTTCCGCATTGGACTATCTTCACCATCATTCTGAGATGCCTATTATTCATTGCGATTTGAAGCCAAGCAACATTCTTCTTGATAGAAACATGATTGCCCATGTAGGTGACTTCGGGCTAGCCAAGTTTCTCAAGGAAACTATTAGCTGCGCTTCTCAGGATTCAACCAACTCAATTGGTTTAAAAGGAACAGTAGGCTATATTGCTCCAGGTGCAGACTCCTCATACCTCTTTAATTTTCTGTGTTATGTTGTTGTTTAATTGTTTATATTATGCTTATCACTCATATTATTGTTAGAATCTTAATAGGAAAAATATTTATACTTGACTTAAAGGGAAAATTGAATACGTCTCGCATTGCTTGAAGCATTTTTCTTCATAATTACTGATTAGATATGCAAAGCAGATCTACCAATTCTCATAGAGAGTAAATGAGTATATGTTTCTATTTCCTAATGGCTACTCGTAGTCTCTGTTCTTTTTGCTTTTTTGTTCAAACTTAAGCTATTTGTATTTTTTTTGTATGTTTGTCATCATATTCTCTCTTTCAATATGTCTGCACATTTAACACTTGATGCATGGGGAAGAGGCCTCCAAGCTACTTGAATTTTAATTCTTAAACATTCAGAGATAATAATGAAGCATTTTTTTTTACTCAGCGTTTTTTTCCTTGTGTATAACCATATTAGTTTCATAGGAGCAACTTATGTATCTGTAATTTCTATCATAATTTCTATCATATTTCTGTTATATCTATCATAATGCGGTTAAAAAATCTTCGACATTATCATACTGCGGTTAAATAATCTTGGACATACTCTAAATTATGCGACCTAACTGGTAGATAAGAGTAATTTCATTGGACGAATTCATGTATACTAATTTTCTTTCGTTCTGTCTTTCAGAATTGTTTCATACTTTAGTTTCAGTTACACACTTTAACTTGCATCTTTTAAATGGTGACAAAACCAGAATATGGGATGGCAAATAAAGTTTCTACTCATGGCGATGTGTATAGCTATGGAATACTTTTACTGGAAATGTTCACTGCAAGGAGACCTACTGATGATATGTTTGAGGGAGGCCAAAGCCTTCGGAAATCTGTGGAGTTCGCCTTTCCTGAGAGAGTCGTGGATGTCATGGATCCACATTTACTCTCAGGGGAAGACGGAGAAGAAAGTGATAGTGTGTGGAACATAAGCCGTGCAAGAACTATGGAGTGTGTGGCTTCAGTGTTTAGAATCGGCATCGTATGCTCAAATGAATTACCAACAGAGAGAATGGATATTGGGGAGGTCATCAGTGAACTGCACAAGATTAGGGACGTGATCTCAAGAAATGAAGCCTAGGGTGAGTGCAACAGCGAAGCTCACTAAACAGGGAAGGTTCGTCTACAGCAGCTGAATTATGAGTTGATGCTATGATTCATAAGCAATTCAACGAGATTGCTCTAAGATTTTATAACTATGTGTTCATTTGTTTTCTACAGCAATCTCATTGTTTTTATGTAATAAAATGTCCTAATAAAATGTTCAGAATACTGCCATGTGGTGGTTTATTGGTTGCTTTTCTCATGCATATTAAGGTTGTTATCCAAGTTCGAAACACATTGGGCATGCGACAATTAACGATAATATAAATGTATATTGGCAATGTTGTTCTTTTATGTATAATAATACTGAAGCTTTTCTGTTAAAATTGTATGGTGCATTTGGGATTATCACAAACTTTCATGTCAAGTTAGAAGATTTCTTTTCGCTTTGCTGCAAAAGAAAATTGTTTAACAGTTAGATGGGTTTATGTGTTTTAGGATTGTCTTCAGTCTTTTGTTTCCATACAAAGTCTACATTTTGGTTTCAGGAATGCAATGCAGAGTTTCTTCTTCTTCTTTTCCTCTTTTTAAACATAGATTTGAAATGCAATTCAAACTTGAAGTAGGACCTGATAATGAGTATATGAATTTAGTTCTCAATTTTCTTATTAGGCTTAAAACTATTTGTATTTCTATGTTGTATATACTCACCATCCTTTATCTGCTCACTTTTAATATATCAGAATGTTTACTATGTTTTTTCTTTTTAGACTCTTTATTTTTCTTGTGAATATGGACACATCAATTTCAAAAATCAATTGAAAAGTGCATCAGAGAGTGTTTGGTCTATGTTCTTTATCTAACTTGTGCACTGATTAGTCTACAATTCTGCATTATTATATCGCATTTCTCACCGATTTATGAATAAATTGTCGATCTAAACCGTGTTTTGGTCCTTATTGCAGGTAGATCCAAAGTTCAAGGGCAAAGATGGAATAAGAGCTTAATTAAACCTCTTTTATGGTAATTAATCCCGCATTACTTGGAGGCCAAGTAAAGGATTATCTAGAAGATTCATTGAACCTAGCCTCTTGCGCACATCAGACGAATCTGCGGACGGAATTACCCGAAACCGAATATACCCTGAACATTCTCGAAGCCAGAGGGAGCCCCTGACGAAATCCAGGGACCCACCTCCCTGGTATTGCCGCGGAAACGCGGCAATAGCCGCGTTTCCGCGGCAAGGGAGTGGAGCCACGCATCGATTTTCGACGCGTGACCCCGTCTCGTCTTCTGGAAGCATCCTGTGCCTATAAATTGACCTGCAGAGGCCCAAAACGCAAGCAGTTTTCGTTTTTAGGAGTAGGTGCAGATTTTAGGAGTAGTGTAGGTGAGTGTTCTTCATTTCTTGTATTTTCTTTTCTTTTTAGATCATTGTAGTAGGGCTGAGTGATTCATAGAGAGAGAGATAGTGAGGGATTGATGTAATGGATAGTGACAGTCTATGTAAAGGTGCCTCCTTTCTCTTCCATTGTAATCTCCTTCATCTTCTACATGATTTCTTGCTAACTTTTCTTCTCATGGCAATCTAACTACTAACCACTAACCATCTAACCACTTACTTGATAATCCACATGAATCGGGTAGCCTCTATTAAGGCCTTGTTCTTGCAAGAGCCATTGATGGCCAATGATGATGGGTTCTAACATCTAACTTGCTAACTTGCTAACCAAGCTAACTCTCTTTTATTTCATGCTTTCTTTTAGTAGTCTAATGAGTTGATGCTTGTATTAGCTTGATCTTGATGCATGTTTGAATGTGATGAACCATCTATGTGCCATGCTTTGTATCGTCTCTTGAAGCCAAGGATTATTGATGGCCGAGGATCAAAATGTGAGGCAACTATCATAAAGAGGTTAGCATGGTTAATGGAGTATTTAGTAGTTAGTAGCCATGAGTTTTTCTTTTATCTTCTTTTAGAAATCAATTTCCAAAATTCTTTCTATCATTTTCATCGTTGTTTTCATCGCCTTCTTAGTTTACCTTTGTTCCATCTCCTTTTCTATTTTGTTTTCCAAACCACTCTTCTATTTGGTTTTTACATCGACGTTTTCATCGCTTTCTCCACCTACCACCTTCTGGATTTTCTTTTCTTTTCTTTTTCATTCTATGTCATTCTTTTAACAAAGAAGAATTGTTAACATACAACGTGAATAGAGACTGTTAATGCTTCTATCGCCTCCCTTCCCTGTGGATTCGACCCGTTGAGTCAATGCTATAACGGAAGTATCGAGGGTACATTAGCACACATTCGAGCTTTTCATTGATTTTACAAATACACACTTTTGAGTGCTAGTTTCGCCCCGATCAAATTTTTGGCGCCGTTGCCGGGGAAGGGAATGGTTTTGTTTTCACGTTTTTGTTAACATTGTCTTCTCTGTTTTGGTGTGCAGGACAATCTTTGCAAGTGCTTAACATTGCAGAATAGACCCTAGATTTGCCTCTCCCTGCTCTAGAAAGCAAGGACCCAGCTTCTAAAGAACTGCCGCGCAAACGCGACGTTTGCCGCGAAAACGCGGCCTTATTGTAAAAATTGTGTATCTTGTTGTGCTGGGATGTGTGAATTGTAATAACTAGTGGATTTGTGCTGCTATCTTTCCTGCTTTGATTGCCTACACACCATAATAAATTAAAGAACTAAAATACGGTAATTGGACGCTTTTAAAACGGCTTAGACATTTGCATTTAGGCACGTATCAATTCAATTCCAATATACTGTATTTTGTTCTGTTGTTGTGATCTGGATGGAGATGTACATATGGCATTGCATATAGCATAGGACAAACACGTGGGTGATTTATCGCTTTGTGTTATATTCTTGTCTATATTGCACACTTGCATGTTTTCCATAGATTTGTAAAGGGGAAAACTTACAAATAAAAAGGAGTTGAGGAGCTAAATTACAAGTATTCTTAAAAAGATTACAAGTAGATACCCTCAGAGATTCTGGAGAAGTGTGCCGATAGGAGTCTGGTCAGCGCGCGACCACTTTGTCCCTTTGACGATGCGAGCGATGAGATTCCCTTCTCGCCTGGTTCCGGGAATCAGAGAATAGAAGGTTGGTAGAACCCTCTTGCTGCTTCTCAAAATCGCCTTCAATTAGGAATTCCTTCTCGCCTGGTTCCGGAGATTCCTTGAGGAGAAGGACGATGTTAGGGTATCAACACCTTAGATAGAGAAAGCAATTCTCTAAAAGGCCTCTGAATTCGAGAGCGCACGGTGCGTTATGAAGAAGTCTCTGCTTGTGGAGTCCGCTTGTGTGTGTCGTCTGAGGAAGGCTCTATTTCTGGAGCTTCTTTTGTGTATCCAGCCGTCCTCTCTCCTTGTGCCCCTGATGGGCTATTTATAAGGAGGTCAAAGGGTATAATCGTCCCTTGAAAATATGGAAACAGATTGAATCAAATCTGTTTAAATCTGGAGAGTAGCCTTGCTGCGAGGCTAAGTTCAGCTTCTGCGAAGCTAGAAATGGCAGGTCGGTTGATCCTCTTGATCCTTTCCATATCGTTGGAGGATTTCCCCTGATCTTCTTACTCGTTTTAGAAGAGTCAAGAGATTGTGGCAATCAACTGTCAAATTTGATCTCAGATTTGATCTTAATTGGATTTGATCTGATTGGATCCGATCTCATCTGGAGATTTTGTAATACCCCTTTCCCGGAATACGTACTTAGTTACGTATTCGGCCCTTTGACCGTATCTTCCGTTTTACCATCCGTATTTGACCGATTTTCATTTCAAACTTCATTTCCTAATATTTTAGATTTTAGGTGATTTTCTGGAATTTTCTGAAATTAAAATGAATTTCTTCAAAACCGGTGTCGGCCAGTATCGCTGACCGATTTCCGAATTTTTATCTTCCAATCTGTTAGGAATTTCAAGAAAGTCCTTTAGACTTTATTGCTTAGAATCATATTTCCTACTTATACTATTTTTCTAAGAATTTTATAAATTTATGAAAATTATTTCGGTGTCGGTAAATTTCTGCTTCTGGGATTTTTCATTAAAAATCTACACAGTATTTCTTCAAACGAATTTCACTATTGGTCTTCAAATATTTTTCTTGATTTTTGGTAAAATTTCCAGACCAATCCAAAATACTTGAATTTTGGGCATTTTTCCAAAATTTGCAAAATGCTTTTCCACTTCATTTTCCACCTCATTTCCCACTCACCCTCACCTACCCCACTAACTCTCTCTCCATCCCATGGCCGGCCAAGTGTCAAGGGGAGAGACACCTCACCCCTCCCTTTTTGCAAGAAAGCCCCTCTCATCCATCAAATTTCCAATCCCTTTACAAAGACCCCCACCTATAAATGCATTTCATTTGCAAAATTACCCTTTTTCTCTCATTTCTCCAACTAGAGAAGAACTCCTTCCTCCTCTCCACAAACCCTAGCTCCAAGTGAACCCAACCTCTTCATCTCCACCTCTAGATCACAAGGGGTTCATCAAGCTTCATCAAGGAACCTCCATCTCCACTCCAAGCTTCACCAAAGGGCAAGATCTTCAACCCTAGCTTCAAGAACAAGGGTAGATTGAAGCCCTCACCATCTTCTTCCTTGGATCCAGCCCTAATTGGACAATCCAGGTGAGTCCTTACTCACCAAGACCTAGATCATCAACCCCACATGCTTAGGGTAGAGATCTATGTATATGTCTAACATAAAAATCTAATTTTTAGGTCATTTAAGTTCAAATCTAGCCTTTCCATGTAATTGTGTTAATCACCAAGACTAGGCCTTGTCCTAATGTATTTGTAATGTTAAATCAGGCCCCCTAATGCTGTAAAAATCCCATTTTTCACTGATATAACCAACTCACACGAATCCTGATTTTCTGCTCTAACAGCAGAAATTTCCAGAGGACCGGTCGACCGGCAGTCGACCGGGACTCTGCCGATGTGCACAACCTGCACGACTTGAACGGGCGGTCGACAGGCAGTCGACCGCTGACTCGACCGGCTTCACAAATTGCCTTGGACCAGTCGACTGGCAGTCGACCGGCCCAAACCTGGAGCTCTCGCACTCGGTACGGTCGACCGGCAGTCGACCGGGACTCAACCGCCAGTTCATTTCCCCAGTCGACCGGCAGTCGACCGGAGGTCAACCGCCAGGCCAAATTCTGGGACAGAATTCAGACTTCTTCCCACTTAATTCTGAACTTACCCTAGTATATTTATATGCATGTTTTAGTCTTGTTTATACTGTGTACTTGTACTACATGACTGGTTACCTGATATATCTTGTTTATTCATGCTTCATGATTTGTTGGTACATTATATCAATCCATGACTTGTTGTTATATATTTGCATTTCATAACTTGTCGAAAATGGATTATCACCACTTCTTCATGCTATCTCCAAAACCAAGCATGATATATCCGACATTGTATAAAATACACCAACTTACATTGGGTTCGGGGGAAATGTGCGGATATCGGTATGTGTTCGTGTTTACAGTGGTATTAGGATGTGCACTATATTTCGGTCTTACCTGTGGTACTCCAGGGGACCAAGGGGAGTGCTTCCTCCCTTCCTGTTTCATGTCATGACAAGGGCATACATAAGTCCCTTTCCTGTAGCCTAGCGGCAGGTTCCGTCTTCAAGCAACGGAACAATACTGGGCCGTGGTCCCGGGCATGCACGGGACACACTGTAAACATAGTTCGTCGATACAACCGCTGTTTCTAATAACAACCTTGTCGTACTGGGATATGGATCTATGTGCTCTGGGACGCTGGGTCACATAGCTAGATATCACAGTAAGACAAGTAATAATAATAAGACATTAATTGTAGATTTATTGCATATGACTTTATCTTTCTTAGTTTACATCTCTTGTCTTACATTGTTACTTAGTACTATTTCATTATCTCTATTCATGATCCCTGCCACTTGGCTATCTCTTATTATTGTATTATGTCTTGACCCTTTGGATTTGCATATTCAGATTCGGAGGCCTGGAACGAAGTGGAGCCTTCCACTGAGGACTTAGCTTATCTAGGAGTGCAGGCTGACCAGCTCTAGATCTATCTTGCCCGGCACTCCTTTTTGGTTCACGGATTTCCATCCATACGTGAGCATTTTTGTATTTTTAGTTGTATCTTGTATTCCTTTTGGACTTGAGTTGTGATAAAGGACTCTTGTATTAGTGGTTTTTGTTTATCATAACTCGTGTGACTTTGTACCTATATTTTGTATGTTGGCTTATGATTATATCACGCTGTGTGTTATACTCTGATACTTGTTGTACTTATGCTTAGCGTATATACGTGGGGGCACCATCTAACCTACGTATATGCGTCGCAGTGACGTCCCCGTATTATTGGGATCGGGGCGTTACAGGTTGGTATCAGAGCCTAGGCTCTCAGACCTAAAAGTACAACCAAGTGGCAAATTCTAACGATTTGCTTATGCCAACTGCAATGTACAAAGTTATGAGTCCATCTTGATTCCTTCAATTGATCAATTCCTTCGTATCCTAATTCCTTTCCTTGATTCCAATTCCAGATCTTATCCCTTTCGGTATGGAGAGACGTTCGGGTCGTAACAATGTCGGGCAAGTCCCGAATGGACCCGTCGGAGGAGAGGGTGCTGATGTCCTGAGGATCATCCAGACTATGCTGGGAAACCAGCAGCAGCAGATGGAGAATCAGCGTGAACAGACCGAGCTCCTCAGGCAGGAGTTGGCAGCTCCGAAGGAGCAGAAGCCTGGGAACGTGTCTGATTTCCGGCGGCTGCAACCAGCCGTATTCACGGGAGTCGAGAGACCTCTGGAGGCTGAACAGTGGTTGGTGGACACCACTGATTTGCTGAACGCCGCCCGGGTGCCCAAGGAGAGCCAAGTGGAGGTAGCAAAGATCCAGCTGAAAGACATCGCCCGGACTTGGTGGTTGGCCGAGGAGGCCAGACTGAAGAAGCCTATCTCCTGGGATACTTTCTCCAAGAGCTTCTACAGTCGTTTCTTCCCCGCCACTGCTCAGAAGGACATGGAGGAGCAGTTCATCAGGCTTCAGCAGGGGGATAGATCCGTAGATGAGTATGCTGCAGAATTTCTCAGGTTGAGTCGCTTTGCCCCTTACATGGTGTCAGATGAAGAGAAGAGGGCAAGCCGGTTCCAGCAGGGTCTGCAGATGGAGATCCAGATGTTTCTGATGCCACAGCAGTTGAAGACCTATGCTGAAGTTCTCTCTATCGCTCGAGAAGTGGAGCGTGGTTTTCAGAGGAAGCAGGAGAACCAGGCCTTGAAAAGGCCGTTTGTGCCGGTGGGCAGAGGAGGACCGTCCAGGGCAGCGAAGATCCAGGCCAGACAGCCGTTCAGAGCAGTTCCATACCAGACGGCTCGACCAGGTCTTATTTGCAACTTCTGCCAGAAGCCAGGACACACTCAGCAGAATTGCCGGAGGGCAAACGGTTGGTGCTTGATCTGTGGAGCTCGAGACCATGCAGTGGAGACCTGCCCGCACAGGAGAGTGGGGTTTGCTACCCAAACCTTGCCGGCACCTCAGGGGCAGTATGTGCAGAAGGCACTACCAGGGCCAGTTGGACCGAGGCAGCAGGGACCAGTGATGAGGAGAGCTCTTCCCCTTCCACCACCACATGTTGCTCGCCCAGTGCAGAGGGGAGCCAGGACAGCAGCTGGTCGTGGCAGAGGTCAGGCCTACAACCTGACAGCAGAAGAGGCTGGAGCTTCAGGAGAGGTGATTACAGGTACCATCAGGGTCCATTCCATACCTGTCCTCGCTCTTTTCGACTCCGGTGCTTCGCATTGTTTTATCTCCGTGCATTTCGTGGCATTGCATTCTATTCCTGTTAGATTGTTAGACCATGGATGGGAGATTAGTACTGGGAATGGGGTAGTTTTATCTTCTAGAGTTTGTGCTGACTGCCCAGTAGAACTTTGTGGGAAGGTCTTGTCCATAGATATGCTCGTACTAGACACCAAGGGGTACGACGTGATCTTAGGCATGACCTGGCTCAGTCAGTACCATGCAGTGATTGACTGTAGGGGAAGGAAGATCAATTTCAGAATCCCGCATCAGCCGGAGTTCCAGTTTAGTGGAGGAGTGGAGCCTGCTGAGAAGAAGATTCAGATGACCACTTCGGAGGTTCAGAAGGGGGTGCCAGTGTGGGATGAATTTCCAGAAGTCTTTGCTGAGATTTCAGGTCTTCCACCGGAGAGGGTAGTGGAGTTCTCCATTGATACAATTCCAGGGACCGCTCCTATATCTAAGGCACCATACAGGATGGCACCGACGGAGTTGGAGATCCTGAAGAAGCAGCTGCAGGAGTATTCGGACAAGGGATTGATTCGGCCAAGCACTTCACCATGGGGAGCTCCAGTGCTCTTGGCGAATAAGAAGGATGGTAGTAAGAGACTTTGCATTGACTATAGGGAGTTGAACAAAGTCACCATCAAGAACAAGTATCCCTTGCCCAGGATTGATGACTTGTTTGATCAGCTTCATGGAGCCCGTGTATTTTCTAAGTTGGATTTACAGTCGGGTTACCATCAGCTGAGGGTGAAGAAGGAAGATGTTCCGAAGACGGCATTCAGGACCCGATATGGCCACTACGAGTTCCTAGTGATGCCTTTCGGAGTTACCAATGCCCCTGCTGTGTTTATGGACTTGATGAACCGAGTGTTCTCTCCTTACCTGGATCAGTTTGTGGTTGTATTTATAGACGACATCCTGATCTATTCCAAGAGTTATAAGGAGCATGCAGAGCACTTGAGGACTGTGTTGCAGACTCTTCAGCAGGAGCAGCTTCATGCCAAAAGGAGCAAGTGTGAGTTCTGGTTGGACAGCATAGCTTTCCTTGGACATATAGTTTCAGCAGAAGGAATCTCAGTTGATCCTAGTAAGGTCCAGGCAGTGCAGAATTGGCCAGTTCCGAAGACGGTGACTGAGATAAAGAGCTTTCTTGGACTAGCCGGATATTACAGGCGTTTTGTCCAGGATTTCTCTAGACTTGCAGCTCCGTTGACCAGGCTCACCAGAAAAGGGGAGAGATACGTATGGACAGGAGATTGTGATGCAGCCTTTGAGCAGTTGAAGCAGAAGCTTATCACAGCTCCGATCTTGAGGACTCCTTCAGGTAGAGGGGGGATGGTTATCTTCTGTGATGCATCAGGGAAAGGCCTGGGGTGCGTGCTTATGCAACATGATCATGTTATAGCATATGCATCTAGGCAATTGAAGCCTCATGAGAGGAATTACCCAACTCATGACTTGGAGTTGGCGGCTGTGGTGTTTGCCTTGAAGATTTGGAGACACTACCTCCTGGGAGACAAAGTGTTGATTTACACAGACCACAAGAGCCTCAAGTATATTTTCTCACAGAAGGAGTTAAATATGAGGCAGAGGAGATGGTTGGAGCTTATGGCGGACTACGATATTGACTTGCAATATCATCCAGGCAAAGTCAATACCGTTCCAGATGCACTGAGCAGGAGGCCAGAGAACGAGTGCTAGTCCACCTTACTCAGCAGAGGGAGTTGATCCAGGAGTTCATCAGATTAGATTTGATGTTGGTGCAGAGAGGTGATAAGACCGGACAGCTCATGACTCTTCAGATCCAGTCATCATTGATAGAGGAGATCAAGGAGGCACAGAAGGAGGACCCCAGATTGCAGACATTCAGGACTCAGGTGGAGGCTGGACTGAGGACAGATATTTGCATTCGTCCAGATGATGCTTTGTGTTATGGTAGTAGACTTTGTGTTCCCCAGGGAGAAGTCAGACAGAAGATTTTGGAGGAAGCACACAGTTCTGCCTATTCTATACATCCGGGAGGAAACAAGATGTACCAGGACCTGAAGAAGCACTTTTGGTGGAATGCCATGAAGAGGGAGATAGCCCAGTTTGTTGCCAAGTGCTTGGTTTGCCAACAAGTGAAGATCGAGCATCAGAGATCAGCTGGACTTCTTCAACCTTTGCCAATACCTGAATGGAAGTGGGAGCACATTACTATGGACTTCGTGACGGCATTGCCTCGGAGTCCTAAGGGTAACAATGCGGTGTGGGTGATCGTTGATCGCCTCACCAAGTCTGCTCACTTCATACCCTTCCGGGTGGGTCAGTCGACAGAGGTTCTGGCGGATAAGTATATGAAGGAGGTGGTTCGTCTGCATGGAGTTCCGGTGAGTATTGTATCAGATAGAGACACCAGATTCAGATCTCACTTCTGGGAGAGTCTCCAAGCAAGTCTGGGAACTCGTCTGAAGTTCAGTACTTCCTATCATCCGCAGACAGACGGACAATCTGAGAGGACCATCCAGATCCTTGAAGATATGTTGAGGGCTTGCATGTTGGACTTTGGAGGGTCTTGGGAGGACCATCTACACTTGGCTGAGTTTTCATATAACAACAGCTATCAGGCCAGTATTAAGATGGCACCCTTTGAGGCACTGTATGGGAGGAAGTGCCGATCACCGATTTGTTGGGATGAAGTCGGTGAGAGGAGTCTTTTGGGACCTGAGATTTTGGTGCAGACCACAGAGAAGGTCAGGGTTATCAGAGATCATCTCAGGACTGCTCAGAGTAGACAGAAGAGTTGGGCTGACACTCTAAGGAGGCCATTGGAGTTCCAGACCGGAGACCATGTGTTCTTGAAGATTTCACCCACCAGGGGAGTTATCCGGTTCGGTACTCGTGGGAAGCTGAGCCCGAGGTATATTGGCCCGTTCGAGATCCTGGATCGCGTGGGAGACGTGTCTTATAGACTAGCATTACCACCATCCTTGGACGGGGTGCATAATGTCTTCCATGTGTCCCAGTTGAGGAGGTATGTCCGGGACGACAGCCACATTCTGGATCATTCCGAGCTAGAGCTGCAACCGGATCTATCATACCAAGAACAGCCGATGGCCATTCTGGACAAGAGTGTCAAGACACTGAAGAGCAGGGCTATTCCATTGGTATTGGTGTCTTGGAGCAGACACGCGCCGGGAGAGGCCACCTGGGAGCGAGAGGACGTTATCCGGGAGCGTTATCCCCAACTTTTCTCATCTTGATTTGGTAAGACTCTTTCCTTCTACTCTTGTCTTTACCGTTATCTTTCATTGTGTCCATATCTATCTGTTGCTCTTCCTGTTATCTTTCACCTTATGAAATTTCGAGGACGAAATTTTTGTAAGGTGGGTAGATTGTAATACCCCTTTCCCGGAATACGTACTTAGTTACGTATTCGGCCCTTTGACCGTATCTTCCGTTTTACCATCCGTATTTGACCGATTTTCATTTCAAACTTCATTTCCTAATATTTTAGATTTTAGGTGATTTTCTGGAATTTTCTGAAATTAAAATGAATTTCTTCAAAACCGGTGTCGGCCAGTATCGCTGACCGATTTCCGAATTTTTATCTTCCAATCTGTTAGGAATTTCAAGAAAGTCCTTTAGACTTTATTGCTTAGAATCATATTTCCTACTTATACTATTTTTCTAAGAATTTTATAAATTTATGAAAATTATTTCGGTGTCGGTAAATTTCTGCTTCTGGGATTTTTCATTAAAAATCTACACAGTATTTCTTCAAACGAATTTCACCATTGGTCTTCAAATATTTTTCTTGATTTTTGGTAAAATTTCCAGACCAATCCAAAATACTTGAATTTTGGGCATTTTTCCAAAATTTGCAAAATGCTTTTCCACTTCATTTTCCACCTCATTTCCCACTCACCCTCACCTACCCCACTAACTCTCTCTCCATCCCATGGCCGGCCAAGTGTCAAGGGGAGAGACACCTCACCCCTCCCTTTTTGCAAGAAAGCCCCTCTCATCCATCAAATTTCCAATCCCTTTACAAAGACCCCCACCTATAAATGCATTTCATTTGCAAAATTACCCTTTTTCTCTCATTTCTCCAACTAGAGAAGAACTCCTTCCTCCTCTCCACAAACCCTAGCTCCAAGTGAACCCAACCTCTTCATCTCCACCTCTAGATCACAAGGGGTTCATCAAGCTTCATCAAGGAACCTCCATCTCCACTCCAAGCTTCACCAAAGGGCAAGATCTTCAACCCTAGCTTCAAGAACAAGGGTAGATTGAAGCCCTCACCATCTTCTTCCTTGGATCCAGCCCTAATTGGACAATCCAGGTGAGTCCTTACTCACCAAGACCTAGATCATCAACCCCACATGCTTAGGGTAGAGATCTATGTATATGTCTAACATAAAAATCTAATTTTTAGGTCATTTAAGTTCAAATCTAGCCTTTCCATGTAATTGTGTTAATCACCAAGACTAGGCCTTGTCCTAATGTATTTGTAATGTTAAATCAGGCCCCCTAATGCTGTAAAAATCCCAATTTTTCACTGATATAACCAACTCACACGAATCCTGATTTTCTGCTCTAACAGCAGAAATTTCCAGAGGACCGGTCGACCGGCAGTCGACCGGGACTCTGCCGATGTGCACAACCTGCACGACTTGAACGGGCGGTCGACAGGCAGTCGACCGCTGACTCGACCGCTTCACAAATTGCCTTGGACCAGTCGACTGGCAGTCGACCGGCCCAAACCTGGAGCTCTCGCACTCGGTACGGTCGACCGGCAGTCGACCGGGACTCAACCGCCAGTTCATTTCCCCAGTCGACCGGCAGTCGACCGGAGGTCAACCGCCAGGCCAAATTCTGGGACAGAATTCAGACTTCTTCCCACTTAATTCTGAACTTACCCTAGTATATTTATATGCATGTTTTAGTCTTGTTTATACTGTGTACTTGTACTACATGACTGGTTACCTGATATATCTTGTTTATTCATGCTTCATGATTTGTTGGTACATTATATCAATCCATGACTTGTTGTTATATATTTGCATTTCATAACTTGTCGAAAATGGATTATCA
The DNA here is from genome assembly GCA_038442645.1 of Agave tequilana. Classification (NCBI taxonomy): domain Eukaryota; kingdom Viridiplantae; phylum Streptophyta; class Magnoliopsida; order Asparagales; family Asparagaceae; genus Agave; species Agave tequilana. Next base: position 131,350 of record JAVJIF010005458.1, read on the forward strand.
CCACTTCTTCATGCTATCTCCAAAACCAAGCATGATATATCCGACATTGTATAAAATACACCAACTTACATTGGGTTCGGGGGAAATGTGCGGATATCGGTATGTGTTCGTGTTTACAGTGGTATTAGGATGTGCACTATATTTCGGTCTTACCTGTGGTACTCCAGGGGACCAAGGGGAGTGCTTCCTCCCTTCCTGTTTCATGTCATGACAAGGGCATACATAAGTCCCTTTCCTGTAGCCTAGCGGCAGGTTCCGTCTTCAAGCAACGGAACAATACTGGGCCGTGGTCCCGGGCATGCACGGGACACACTGTAAACATAGTTCGTCGATACAACCGCTGTTTCTAATAACAACCTTGTCGTACTGGGATATGGATCTATGTGCTCTGGGACGCTGGGTCACATAGCTAGATATCACAGTAAGACAAGTAATAATAATAAGACATTAATTGTAGATTTATTGCATATGACTTTATCTTTCTTAGTTTACATCTCTTGTCTTACATTGTTACTTAGTACTATTTCATTATCTCTATTCATGATCCCTGCCACTTGGCTATCTCTTATTATTGTATTATGTCTTGACCCTTTGGATTTGCATATTCAGATTCGGAGGCCTGGAACGAAGTGGAGCCTTCCACTGAGGACTTAGCTTATCTAGGAGTGCAGGCTGACCAGCTCTAGATCTATCTTGCCCGGCACTCCTTTTTGGTTCACGGATTTCCATCCATACGTGAGCATTTTTGTATTTTTAGTTGTATCTTGTATTCCTTTTGGACTTGAGTTGTGATAAAGGACTCTTGTATTAGTGGTTTTTGTTTATCATAACTCGTGTGACTTTGTACCTATATTTTGTATGTTGGCTTATGATTATATCACGCTGTGTGTTATACTCTGATACTTGTTGTACTTATGCTTAGCGTATATACGTGGGGGCACCATCTAACCTACGTATATGCGTCGCAGTGACGTCCCCGTATTATTGGGATCGGGGCGTTACAGATTTGATTGGTCAAAGGTTGACCATAGCAGACCAATAGCGGAGCTGTCCGCATTGAACCCGTAGCGGAGCTAGAGGCAGCTTCTGGCGAGGTCCGAAAGAAACCCTTTGGCGGAGCTGGAAGTCCTCTGTGGCGAAGTTGTGAGTTAGCTTCTTGGCGAAGCTTTGGATGGCTTCGAGGCGAAGTCGAGTGATATTAGCCTCTCAAGCGAGGCTATCCCTTTGGGCTCGTGTGATGCTAAGTGTTAGCACCTTAGACCTGCTGAGGTCTGTTTAGAAACAATCCGGGTTCACTGTTCTGCTTGCTGGATCAGTGGAGTCCAAGTTGCTTCCTTGTCCCTCGGAGATGAGTGAAAACTGGTCTTCAGCTCGTCTGTCACTTGTCTTTTGTAAATGTCAACAAGTTTAGACATTGTTCGGACCAATAAGAATCTTGTCTTTTTTAAGTGTCAACAAGACCCCCTTCAAAGTTTTCGAAAGTCTGCAATGGCTCAGACTTCGAAATACTTTGAACTGCTTTGATCGGTGGAGAATGAACGTCGCCATAATGGTTGAGTTCAGCTTCGCTTTCAATCCTACTTTGGGATGTAGATTCGCCGAAGAATTGTACAGGTCCGCGACTCTGAGTAGCTTCGCTTCTGGGTAGCTCCGCATGTGAGTAGCTCCGCATCTGGGCTTCCAGGAATAAGTTCGCTTTGGAACATTTGTTGCTTTCCCAAGGCCAACTGCCGTGGGCCGATTACGAGAAGGATTACTTCTTCTCTCGCACTGATCGAGGGAGATATTCTCCGATTTGCACGTTTCCAAGGGAGGATATTCCCTTTCTTCAAGGCGCAATAAGTGCCTTTATGAGGGAGACGTTTCTTCCTTTGCACGGTTCCAAGGGAAACCGTCCCTTTTCTCAAGGCGCAGTGAATGCCTTAAATGCGCTCGTGCTTTCACGCTTGAGGCGGCAGCGCTCAGGCCATGGGGCCTATAAATAGGACACTTGAGGTCCTCTGAAGAGAAGTAATCTGCTCTTCTCCTCTTCTCTTGGTTTGAGAGAGATACTCAGATCTCTGAACTAGTAGGAATGCCCACTCTGGTCATTACCCGGCCAAGGACCGGTAAGTCTCGATCATTCAACGACTTCACCGATTTTAGGGAATTCATCTCCCTTAAATCAGCTTTTTATCGGCTGCTTCAGGGATTAGCTTCCCTTGTTCTCCATTTAACTGATCTGCGGAGAAGGATTTCAGCATAGCTTCCCAGCGAAGCTATCATCTTGATTTGATCAGAGAGAGATCATTGCATGCTAAGTCCGCTGCATAGGCAGAACCTGGGACTTAGTTTCTTCAAGGTTGAGCCAGTCTTGCCATATAGGTGGGGCTAAGACTGTGTCCCACAGGATCAGTCTGGCTTAGCCATATAGGCGAGGCTAAGACTTGACGTTTGCTGAGCTAGCCCATCATCACTGTGCGAGCGAGGCTTATCCTCTGCTTTAACTGAAATCGGATTGCTTTGCCCCAAAGAATTCGTCTTTAGCGCTTTTGCAGTGTCTTCTGTGTTTAACTGCTAACCTACTCCAATTTTGCATTGCAGTGAGCTATGTTCGCCGATCTTGTATCTTGATGGAAGAGACCGAAAAGTTCCCTTATGCTTCCCCGGTTGAAGCTTTACTTTTAAGCAGGAGGAACAACTTGGGGCAGCTGATGTGTGTCCCAGAGGCTATTGGCAGCCTCTTACCGAGATGATTCGTTCTGAGGCGAGGTTGGTAGCCGCTTATCCGAGATGATCCACTTCGGGAAGGCGGATGTCACACCTGTGAGATCACTGACATCACTGCCAATTCCCATTATAGGTGATCTATCGTGTTGGCGGCGATAAGTTCATTGCCAACTTTCAACTTTGGTGATCCAGCTTCCTGGTGGCAAAATGTACCATTTTTGTGGAGAATTATGGCCGTGTCCTCGTGGCACAACTGGTTACGATCTTGTGCAGGAGGAAGGCCTTTCGTGTCCGGTTGGTCTGGTCTGGAAGCAGATAAAACCACTTGTATGCCTTTTGCGCAAATGATCTTGCTGAGCAACTGAATCTGTTGTATGAAACAAAACCTTGATGTAATATCAATGTACCTTTGCTCTTAAATCAATGAAAGTTCATTTTCTACTCATCTGATTTTTGCCTGCCTTCATTGAGAATTTGGTCATAGCGGGGCTGAACTTTGTGCAGAGTTAAGGACAGGGTCCTTTTTGAATGAGCTTCGCGTGAAACTGGCATGTCGGCGAACTGTGCCTTTAGTGGGCTAAGGCAACCCTTTTGGCGAAGTTCTTGATGAACTTGTGCGAAGTCCGCACTTTGATTCATTTGGCGAAGTTAAGCCTTAGTGGCTGAATCAGCGCTTCTCGGGAAGGCGCTTTAGGCGGCGTTTCAAATTAATTTGAAACGACAGCCTGTACTCTTTTCGAGGCGTCGTTTCAGGTGCTCATTGGCCTATAAAAGTCCGATCGGACTGTAGAGAGGACAGATCTCTTCACTTCAAATTTTTAGAGACCTTTAGACTCTTCTTCTTCCTCTTTCCTTTCCAAAAATTTGAAAGCTTCTGCAGCTCTTCAATGGCGCCCAAAAGACGAGCAGGAAAAGAAGTGGCAACTTCTGCAGCGGAGGGTCCTTCTCCTCCTCCGGTCATCGAACGACCAATCGCCGGTAGGGAACTTTCCCTTTTGATTAGAGGCTGCCGTCTCTCCTTTAGGGCCGATTTCTGGCTGTCCTTGGATAAATCCAACATGAGAACAATCATGGTCTCGTGATTTTAGGGAGTCCAATTCCCTGATTTTACCTTGATTTCTTGATCGGGAATCCAAGAACTGAAGAGTTCTTCTTCAAGCTTCCAAGCGAAGTTAACTTTTAGGCGGTTCACATCCTGTTGAATGACAGGATGCGAAGCTGTCCTTTGAATTTTGACAGAAAAGGACCTTAATGCCCTTCTGACGAAGTTATCCTTCGAGATTTTGTCACATCATGTTGTTCGAAGCTAAGCTTCCAAGCGAAGTTAGCTTTTAGGCGGTTCACATCCTGTTGAATGACAGGATGCGAAGCTGTCCTTTGAATTTTGACAGAAAAGGACCTTAATGCCCTTCTGACGAAGTTATCCTTCGAGATTTTGTCACATCCTGTTGTTCGAAGCTAAGCTTCCAAAGCGAAGCTAACACTTGGATGTTTCCCTGCATCCTATCCTCGTGTGGGATGTGGAGTTACACTGTAGCTACGAAACTAAGCTTCGGGACGAAGCTATCGTTTAGGCCAATCCTTGCTCAGAGGGCGAGGCTATGCCTTGTCAAATTTTGCGTTCTGATTTTAGCCCCCTTTTGGCTGATGAACTAATCATAGTTTCTCTTTGTTCCTGCAGTACACTATACTCCTGGTCCTTCAAACAACCTGTTCGGGATGACCATGGGACCGGATGGCAATATCAGCTTGCAATTTCAAGGGCAGGTTTCTCTGTTCAGTGAGCGGAGTTCTCTCGTCAGAGATACGCTTATTCATGGTGGTGATCAATATACCACGAGGAGTATCCTGACCACAGCTCCCCTTGAAGATGTCGACCGTCGAGTTTATAGGAAACCCGGTTTCATGTTCGGGGACGCCGCACCAGACCCTGACCACCAACTACATGCAGGGGAAGGGCAGTGGATTTTCCAGTTGGATGGCGAGAGGTTTTACCTTCCGTCCAACAAGCGCCATTTTTCTTTGTCTTCCTTCCAGTGAGTGACGCAGGCTCGAAGGATGTCGTGGGAAGTGAGCCGGAGTACTGACTCTGTTCACATAGGAAAATTGATGCTTCAATCTCCTGGCTATGCAAGAGTGGGGCCTCCTCATTGCATAATGGGCCTGCATCCTGGGAATGTATCACGAGAGATCCCAGTGGGAGAGAATCCTGCAGTGGCGCTGACCTTTGGCAACCAATTCTGCAAGGTCAATGGGAACTATCCAGCTACTGACTTCAGGACTCCAGGCTGGATTCACCCTCCGAAGGCATGGTGGGTGGGTTTGACTACCTACATCCTTGCTCATTTCGAGGAGGACCTGGAGAGGATAAACCTCTATGAGGCCGTCAGGGCGACCTGTTACGGCATCGAGATGAATGTGGCGTGCTTCTACGCCATCTTTGAATTGTATTGCCCAGCTTCAGGGACCTTCTTCACCCCTGTTGGTGAATTGGTTATGGCCTTGCATGAGATGTGGGAAGTCTCTGCTCTGCCTTTTGGATCTCTTCCCTATGAAGAATACTTCCCGTGCGAGGCAGAATTGGCTCTTCTGGAGAAGCAGGAGCCTGCCTTGTTCGAGACCTACAGGGAGTTAATGTGCCACCTGTACATTTGCTCCAGTATGCATGGGGGCAATAAAGGAACCTCCTGTAGCTTGAAGAGTTGGGGAGATTATTTGTTCCCAAATATGGAGAACACTCCTGAAGCGGCTCATTGCGGAGTTGCTGATGAAGACAACTTTGACCGGATGCAAAAGCACTCCCAAGGGGATCTAGTTGTGAAGGAAGACGATGGTCCCTATGAGCAGGGTGATGTTCTTCGAAGCTTCCATCATCAGGCTCGCAGGCCGATGTCCCGGAAGGCACTTCTGGCTGGTTTCCTAACAGTCTGGCTGAAGAGGTGCGTGGTGCCGTCTTCTTCGGGTGACATCGTTCATCCGAATGTTTTGCTGCCCGCTGTTCGTTTGGTTCATGGTCGCCCTCTGGGACTTCTTTCGGCCATGGTGTGTTGTATCTAGAGAGGCCTTCGTGCATTGACGGAGGCTTTTTGCAGGCCACCAACGACGAAGCGTGGAAAGGGGACCATTTCGCCCTACGACGGACCTAACCCCAGAATAGGTCTGCCGTATACTTACTTGATGGCGTGGTTTGCCCTGCATTGTCCTTCTTTGATTGAAGCTGGAGAGGACCCCCCGCAAGATGTTCGAATGGCGCTCATCCGCCGATTCGAAGGATGTTCATGGCAGAAGACTTACGTGGCTGAGGCCCGTAAATTAGTACGTCGCTATGACGTCTATAGTCTCTTCCGCTGTTTTCCTCGTATTCGGGGTGCAGGCTATGGGGAAGAGTTTAAAGATGCGGGGGAGGGGCATTCGTCCCTGAGCCGGGGAGTCTTTGAGTGGCTGGTCAGTATTCGGCCTTCACATCTATTGTACCGGAGCGGGGATAGCTGCTACTTGGAGCCTTACGTCCCAAGTCGGTTTGCTCGACAGTTTGGATATGACCAACTGTACGTGGGCAACCCGAATCTCAATCTGGCTTTCATGGGGAGCCTTATTGATGGGGCCCGTGCCTGGCGATTCTTTACTGCAGGCGGTACTGGGGCGCGGCTGCGTACGCCGTTGAGGGCTCCCAATCTCCTGACGACCCTGTGTTTCTGTCAGTGGTATGCCACTTCCAACTCCACACCTCTCGAATTCAGGGTGAACAGTTCTGGTGTGAAGTTAATTTCTCAGCGGCTGAGGCAGAAGGCTTCTGAGAAGAGTGAAGGCAAAAGGGTTCGCACTCCAGGTATAGAGGAGTTTGTTGCTGTGGAAGACAGCGAGGCCTCAGATGCCGTGGGTCCTCGCTTCGAGGTGGGAGCGGGGGCTGAGACTCCTGCAACTGGCTCTGGTGTGATGGGGACGGCTCCCCGTCATTGTGTAGAAGAAGTGGAGGAAGAGGATTCCGAAGTCCACTTCAAAAGAAAGCGGGCAAGAAGCTCTCATAGGAAATCGTTGGCGAAGAAGCCCCGCCGCCAGGCTCCTACGATTGTCGTAGAGGGTTATCCCTCTGTAGCGATTCCTCCTGCTGCCCAATTAGCGGCTGAACCATCGGTTGCTGAACCGACTAGCGGTGAATTTGCTCCGGGTCTGGGTAAGATTAACCCTGTCCATATAACATAGAGCCTTTTTGTGTGTTCCCATTGACTTATTATTAATCCTTCTTGATTGTAGGAGCTGAGGCAGCTGGAGAGCAAGGGGAACATTATGATCCCCTATTCACTTATGGAACTGAAGCTAGTTCTTTTGCCCGTCCGGAAGAGTCCGGAGGTGATGTGGCCGACATTGGTCCCTCGGGCGCTGGGACTTCTAAAGGAAGTCCTGTGGCATCGAGCTCGATTGGGTGGTCCGCAGGATACTCGGCAAGCGAAAGCGGGCCGGCTATTCGTGCCGATTCTGCCAAAAATTTTCCGATGGAGCCTCTGGAGACTGATGTGGCTGACGAGATGTTTGAGGCGACATCAGCCTTTGGTATTGTTCTAACCTCTTGGCTTCTTTTACATGTAGTGTCCCGACTAACCGCAGTCTTGTTACAGGTGTTCAGCCTCAAGATGCATCAGCTTTAAGAGAGCCAGAAGATTTCCCCGAAGGGTCAAGGGGTGACATGAGCGCTTCGACCGCGGCGGATGCTGCTGTGCTGGATGCGCTGTACGGCGACCTGCCTTCTTATCGGCCCAAGTCAGCCGAAGGACCAGAGGTTGAAGGGGGAGTAGTTCCGGAGGTGTCCTCACTCCCGACTATATCAACGAGTGAGGTGCCGACAATTTTGCCAAGTGCGGAGCTGAGGGTGATTACAAGCCCTACTTCCCCAACTCTGGTAGTTGAGCCTGCTGTTCAGGAGCTGGTTGTCAGCCCTACCTCAACGGTGGCTAGCGCACTGATTTCCATGAAGACTCCGCAGAAATCACTGACAATCTGTCCTGGTGTTGATGTTCCCATTGCTCCTTCCACGATAGTGTCGACCAGGCTGGTGGATTCCTCTGAGGTTACCTCTCTACCAGAAGTGGCTGAGGTTGAGAACGATTATATAGGTGACCTCGTCGATAGCTTTTATAAAGGCTTGGGCGAACTATCGACCTGGTTTTGAAAGGCTTGACTATGCCATTCTCAAAGTTAAAGGTGGTCCTCTCCCGTGGCATCGAAAGTATTCGGGATTTTGAGGGGTATCACCAGGCTACTGCTTTGGAACTCCTGGTGGATGAATTTGAGAAGGATGTAGAGGAATGGCGCCGTCTCTGCTGTTCGGACCTGGAGTCTTTAGTTGATGAGCGGTTCGTGCGTCTTGTCGCTCAAAAGCACGAGGCCCGGCTCGCCGCTCAAGAGGCTGCTAAGGCTCTCTCTTCCGACTTGAAATCCTTGGAAACAAGGCAGGCAGAGGTCGGAAGTGCGATTGACGCCTCCACCAGTGCTCTTCTTGACGCTGAAGACAAGATTGGGAAGGCTGAGGAAATGATCAGGAAAGCAAATCTCATTTTATCCAAGGCTAACTGGTGCGTCTTGAAGAAACTGCGCGGCTTGAACAGCTTAAGGCTCAAAATGACGAGCTCTCACAGCAGGGATCGTCACAGAGGGCAACTTTGGCGGAGGTTGAAGCTCGTCTGACCCAGGTAATGGATTTCAACGAGGCCGAGCTGAGGTCGCAAGCGCTTGCCCAGGCTGCTGATGACAGGAGGACGAGGCTGGACTCGCTTGGAGAGCGGCTCAGATCTTACAGTGTGCGCCTGTAGCTCCCTGTACTTTATCCTTTTGGAATGAATGCAATTCTTTTTTTTTTTTTGTCGAATCTCCAATCTTGTTCTTCTTTTTGAATTGTGATTCCAAATTGTAGTGCAATTTCTTGAGAACATAGTTTTTGTTGGGTTGGATGATGAGACTCGGCTATCTGTCAGTTCAGAGGTCGCGATGACATAACTGGTTGAGACGTCACCAAGCCTGAAACCGGTCCTTGTCGGATTGAAAGATGAGACCTGTCTTTTGTAAATGTCAACAGGGCTCGGAATTGAGACTTAGTTGTCTGCTGGTTCAGAGGTCGCAATGACTGTAATACCCCTTTCCCGGAATACGTACTTAGTTACGTATTCGGCCCTTTGACCGTATCTTCCGATTTACCATCCGTATTTGACCGATTTTAATTTCAAACATCATTTTATAATACTTTAGATTTTATGTGATTTTCTAGAATTTTCTGAAATTAAAATGAATTTCTTCAAAAGCCGGTGTCGGCCAGTACCGCTGACCAATTTCCGAATTTTTTATCTTCCAATCTGTTAGGAATTTCAAGAAAGTCCTTTAGACTTTATTGCTTAGAATCATATTTCCTACTTATACTATTTTTCTAAGAATTTTATAAATTTATGAAAATTATTTCGGTGTCGGTAAATTTCTGCTTCTGGGATTTTTAATTAAAAATCTACACAGTATTTCTTCAAACGGATTTCACCTTTGGTCTTAAAATGTTTTTCTTGATTTTTAGTAAAATTTTCAGATCAATCCAAAATACTTGAATTTTGGGCATTTTTCCAAAATTTGCAAAATGCTTTTCCACTTCATTTTCCACCTCATTTCCCACTCACCCTCACCTACCCCACTAACTCTCTCTCCATCCCATGGCCGGCCAAGTGTCAAGGGGAGAGACACCTCACCCCTCCCTTTTTGCAAGAAAGCCCCTCTCATCCATCAAATTTCCAATCCCTTTACAAAGACCCCCACCTATAAATGCATTTCATTTGCAAAATTACCCTTTTTCTCTCATTTCTCCAACTAGAGAAGAACTCCTTCCTCCTCTCCACAAACCCTAGCTCCAAGTGAACCCACCTCTTCATCTCCACCTCTAGATCACAAGGGATTCATCAAGCTTCATCAAGGAACCTCCATCTCCACTCCAAGCTTCACCAAAGGGCAAGATCTTCAACCCTAGCTTCAAGAACAAGGGTAGATTGAAGCCCTCACCATCTTCTTCCTTGGATCCAGCCCTAATTGGACAATCCAGGTGAGTCCTTACTCACCAAGACCTAGATCATCAACCCCACATGCTTAGGGTAGAGATCTATGTATATGTCTAACATAAAAATCTAATTTTTAGGTCATTTAAGTTCAAATCTAGCCTTTCCATGTAATTGTGTTAATCACCAAGACTAGGCCTTGTCCTAATGTATTTGTAATGTTAAATCAGGTCCCCTAATGCTGTAAAAATCCCAATTTTTCACTGATATAACCAACTCACACGAATCCTGATTTTCTGCTCTAACAGCAGAAATTTCCAGAGGACCGGTCGACCGGCAGTCGACCGGGACTCTGCCGATGTGCACAACCTGCACGACTTGAACGGGCGGTCGACAGGCAGTCGACCGCTGACTCGACCGGCTTCACAAATTGCCTTGGACCAGTCGACTGGCAGTCGACCGGCCCAAACCTGGAGCTCTCGCACTCGGTACGGTCGACCGGCAGTCGACCGGGACTCAACCGCCAGTTCATTTCCCCAGTCGACCGGCAGTCGACCGGAGGTCGACCGCCAGGCCAAATTCTGGGACAGAATTCAGACTTCTTCCCACTTAATTCTGAACTTACCCTAGTATATTTATATGCATGTTTTAGTCTTGTTTATACTGTGTACTTGTACTACATGACTGGTTACCTGATATATCTTGTTTATTCATGCTCATGATTTGTTGGTACATTATATCAATCCATGACTTGTTGTTATATATTTGCATTTCATAACTTGTCGAAAATGGATTATCACCACTTCTTCATGCTATCTCCAAAACCAAGCATGATATATCCGACATTGTATAAAATACACCAACTTACATTGGGTTCGGGGGAAATGTGCGGATATCGGTATGTGTTCGTGTTTACAGTGGTATTAGGATGTGCACTATATTTCGGTCTTACCTGTGGTACTCCAGGGGACCAAGGGGAGTGCTTCCTCCCTTCCTGTTTCATGTCATGACAAGGGCATACATAAGTCCCTTTCCTGTAGCCTAGCGGCAGGTTCCGTCTTCAAGCAACGGAACAATACTGGGCCGTGGTCCCGGGCATGCACGGGACACACTGTAAACATAGTTCGTCGATACAACCGCTGTTTCCAATAACAACCTTGTTTCACTAGGATATGGATCTATGTGCCCTGGGACGCTGGGTCACATAGCTAGATATCACAGTAAGACAAGTAATAATAATAAGACATTATTGTAGATTTATTGCATATGCCTTTATCTTATTTAGTTTACATCCCTTGCCATGTATTGTTGTTAGTTATCACTACTTCATCACCTCTACTTATGATTCCGTCGCCACTTGGCTATCTTTATTTCTTGTATTATGTCTTGACCCTTTTGGATTCGCATATTCAGATTCCGAGGCTTGGGACGAGGTAGAGCCCTCCGCTGAGGACCGGGCTTATCTTGGTGAGCAGGCCGACCAGCACTAGTCCTATCGCGCCTGACATTTCTTTCGGTTCACGTAATCTCCGTCCATACGTGAGCATTTTTGTATTTTTGGTTGTGTCTTGTATCTTATGGACTTGGGTTGTGATAAAAGGACACTTGTATGGTGATTATGTTTATCATGACTTGTATAACTCTGTACTTCTATTTTTGTATGTTGGCATATGATTATATCACGCTGTGTGTTATACTCTGATACTCGCTGTACTTATGCTTAGCGTATATACGTGGGGGCACCACCTGACCTACGTATATGCGTCGCAGTGACGTTCCCGTATCGTTGGGATCGGGGCGTTACAATGACATAACCGATTGAGACGCCACCAAGCTCAAAGGTGGTGATACCCATCTTTTGTAAATGTCGGCGAGTATCGAGACCTGTCTTTTGTAAATGTCAACAGGGCTCAGGGTTGAGACTTGGCTGTCTGCTGGTTCAGAGGTCGCAATGACATAACCGATTGAGACGCCACCAAGCTTCAAAAATTGGTGATACTTGTCTTTTGTAAATGTCAACGAGTATCGAGACCTGTCTTTTGTAAATGTCAACAGGGCTCAGGGTTGAGACTTGTCTTTTGTAAATGTCAACAAGCTCAAAATTGAGACTCGGTTGTCTGCTGGTTCAGAGGTCGCAATGACATAACCGATTGAGACGCCACCAAGCTTCAAAATTGGTGATACTCGTCTTTTGTAAATGTCAACGAGTATCGAGACCTGTCTTTTGTAAATGTCAACAGGGCTCAGGGTTGAGACTTGGCTGTCTGCTGGTTCAGAGGTCGCAATGACATAACCGATTGAGACGCCACCAAGCTTCAAAAATTGGTGATACTCATCTTTTGTAAATGTCAACGAGTATCGAGACCTGTCTTTTGTAAATGTCAACAGGGCTCAGGGTTGAGACTTGGCTGTCTGCTGGTTCAAAGGTCGCAATGACATAACCGATTGAGACGCCACCAAGCTTCAAAAATTAGTGATACTTGTCTTTTGTAAATGTCAACGAGTATCGAGACCTGTCTTTTGTAAATGTCAACAGGGCTCAGGGTTGAGACTTGGCTGTCTGCTGGTTCAGAGGTCGCAATGACATAACCGATTGAGACGCCACCAAGCTTCAAAATTGGTGATACTCGTCTTTTGTAAATGTCAACGAGTATCGAGACCTGTCTTTTGTAAATGTCAACAGGGCTCAGGGTTGAGACTTGGCTGTCTGCTGGTTCAGAGGTCGCAATGACATAACCGATTGAGACGCCACCAAGCTTCAAAAATTGGTGATACTCGTCTTTTGTAAATGTCAACGAGTATCGAGACCTGTCTTTTGTAAATGTCAACAGGGCTCAGGGTTGAGACTTGGCTGTCTGCTAGTTCAGAGGTCGCAATGACATAATCGATTGAGACGCCACCAAGCTTCAAAAATTGGTGATACTTGTCTTTTGTAAATGTCAACGAGTATCGAGACCTGTCTTTTGTAAATGTCAACAGGGCTCAGGGTTGAGACTTGGCTGTCTGCTGGTTCAGAGGTCGCAATGACATAACCGATTGAGACGCCACCAAGCTTCAAAATTGGTGATACTCGTCTTTTGTAAATGTCAACGAGTATCGAGACCTGTCTTTTGTAAATATCAACAGGGCTCGGTTGAGACTTAGCTGTCCGCTGGTTCAGAGGTCGCAATGACATAACCGGTTGGGACGCCACTAAGCTTCAAGATTGGAATGGAATTTGGGAAAAGTCTCGTTTTCACGGGGAGAAACGAGGGAATCACTGTCATAGGTTTAGTGTTAACGTAACAGCGGAATGTATATGTGGTCTTACCATTCTATGGATGAGAATTGGTAAGTGACTTTGGAGGTCTCGTTCTCACGGGGAGAAACGAGGGAATCACTGTCATAGGTTTAATGTTAACGTAACAGCGAAATGTATATGTGGTCTTACCATTCTATGGATGAGAATTGGTAAGTGACTTTGGAGGTCTCGTTCTCACGGGGAGAAACGAGGGAATTGCTGTCATAGGTTTAATGTTAACGTAACAGCGAAATTTATATATGTGGTCTTACAATTCTATGGATGAGAATTGGTAAGTGATTTTGGAGGTCTCGTTCTCACAGGGAGAAACGAGGGAATTGAATGGGAACAGGTCCCTTGAGATTTTTAGCAAACCCCAGCTGTCAACGGGTTTGATATGCCTTTACCAACTACCGTTTGAATTGGGCTAGCCATGCTATTCCCCTCAGCATGATGAGTTGTCAAGGACATATGTTGGGCTTAAAGGCCAACATTTTCCTCTGTCCTTAATCGTTAAGGATGTTGGATTATCTGGTTAATGTATGCATAACCTTGATTCTCCTTTAAGGCAACCAGTGTATGGCCAAGTTCCTATTGGTTTACGGTTGCACGACCTCGCTTGGAGGAAGAGAAAGGCTCTCTTTGTGTGTACTTTGGACACGAAGATCTTGATCAGAGGTGAAGTGTTAACTTGATCATGAGAAGGATCCTTGATTAAGGATAATACTTTTTTAAGAACTTGCCATTGATCGGCATCATGAGTAGGTCGCCATCTGCAGTCATAAGACGGTATGCTCCATTTGAATAGACTGTTTCTATTACAAACGGTCCTTCCCATTCAGGCTGAAATTTGTCTTTGATCTTGTGCGTCATAATCATCGATCGTCTGACGGCTAAAACTATGTCTCCTTTCTGGAAGACTCTTTGTCTGACCTTCTTATTGAAGGCCTTTGAGATTCGAGCTTGATATAGCTCAATATGTTGCTGGGTTTGAAGTCGCTTCTCATCTAGGGCTTCGAGCTCTTGAAGACGTAACCGATCATTGTCTTCTGACGTGATCTTAGTGGTCAGAGCGACTCGCAATGATGGCATCTGGATCTCCAATGGGATGACTGCTTCGCACCCATATACCAGGGAAAAAGGCGTATTGCCTGTCGGTGTTCGAACCGTGGTCCGATAGGCCCAAAGACATTCACCAAGCTTTTCGTCCCAATCTCGTTTGTTCGAGGAGACAAACTTCTTGAGTAGCTTGATGATCGTTTTGTTGAATGCTTCCGCTAAGCCATTAGCGGCGGGATTATAGGCGGTTGAAGCCACATTCTGAATTCGGTATTTATCGCAGAACCGATAGAATACCCGGCTTATGAATTGGGGACCATTGTCGTGGATGATCCGCCTAGGGACACCAAATCGATGGATGACATGGTGCTTGATGAAATTAACCACATTAGAAGTTTTGACTTCAACCAGTGGTATAGCTTCCGCCCACTTTGAAAAGTAGTCGGTTATTGCCAGGATAAACCGGTGTCCTTTTGTCGAAGAAGGGCTGATTGGCCCTACGACATCGATTCCCCATGCTTCAAATGGCCATGAAGCAACAGTCGGGTGGAGCAGCTCCGAAGGCTGGTGTATGAAATCCGCATGAATCTGACATGCTTTACACCTTCGTGCATATTGGATGGTGTCGGCTATCATAGTTGGCCAATAGTATCCAAGTCTGTGCAACCTGTCTTTAAGTTTAGGACCTGGCTGATGAGCTCCACAAGTGCCATCGTGCGCTTCTTGGAGCGCTTCCTGTGCCTCTAAATGAGAAAGGCAACGGAGGAGGACACCGTCATATGAACGACGGTAAAGTGTCTTCAGAGTTGGATCGTAGTAGAAACGGAGAGACCTTCGTCTGACGGACGCCGCTTCTTTAGGATCGTCTGGAAGCAGACCATGCAAAGCATAGTCAATGAGAGGAAAGCGCCAGTCTCTTGGTTCAAGATCCGTGGAGGCATTATAGACTTCTCGAGTTCTTAGCATGTGCTTGGAGCATACAAGATGTCGAGTTGCGACTGTGAGGTGATACTCAGTGTCGGCTGGCAAGGTTAGTGTCGTTGCTAATGCAGCAAGAGAGTCCGCCTTGGTATTCTGAAATCGAGACACGTGCCCGATGTAGAAACCTTCAAATAGGTTGGCCAATTCAACGGCCGTGTGATAATAAGGCACCAAGTCTTCGTGGCGAACTTCGTATTCGCCTTTAACCTGATTGATGATCAGTTTTGAATCGCCATAAGCTTCGAGGTAGCGTACCCCCATTCCATGGGCGAGTTGAAGACCGATGAGCAGAGCATTATATTCTGCTACATTGTTGGAGCATGATTCTGTCAAAGAAAATGCTCTGGGAAGAACATGGTTCTGCGGGGAGATAAACACAACCCCCACTCCGGCAATAATCTTGCCTTTAGGGCCCATTCGCGATGCTCCATCAAAGAACATCTGCCACACTTCCTCTTCTGAGGTTGCATAAGACTCGAAGACTTCATCAGGGATATCTTCGTGAAGTTTTGAATGTTCCGGAATTGGATGAGCAGCCAAGAACTCTGCAAGGGCCTGGCCTTTAACCGCCTTCTGAGGGGTGAAGATCATGTCGTATTGGGACAATAAAAGTGCCCACTTAGCCAATCTTGAATTCAATGATCCTGGCTTCGTCATAAGAAGACGCAATGGGTTCACTCTGGAGATGACATGTATGGTCTGGCCGACCAAATAATGTCGTGTCTTCTGAACAGCGAAGACGAGAGCTAAACACTCTTTCTCGATAGGGTTGTAGCGAGATTTCGCTCCTATGAGAGTTCTGCTCAGATAATAAATGGCCTGCTCGTGGCCATTGTCGTCCTTTTGAGCGAGGAGGGCACCGAGGGAGTAGTCCAGAGCTTTTACATAAAGCAAAAATAGTTTCCCTGATGTAGGGGCCACCAAGACTGGAGTTTTGTGAGGTACCTCTTGATGTCTTCATAAGCTTCCTGACATGCTTGATCCCATACAAAGGAGGTGCCCTTTTTCATGAGTCGGGTAAACGGTTGACAGCGGCCTGAGAGATTTGCGATGAATCTTCTGATATAAGCCAGTCTGCCTTGCAAGCCTCTAAGCTCTTTGAGATTCCTTGGTGGATGCATGCTCTGAATGGCTTTGACTTTGTCTGGGTCAAGATGAATCCCTTTTGATGTAACAATAAACCCAAGGAACTTGCCACTTGACACTCCCAAGAAGGACTTCGTCGGATTCATTTTCAGTTGATGAGTCCGCATTATGTCGAACATCATTCTCAAATCGCGGAGATGTTCATTCTTATTGCGGCTTTTGACAGCAATGTCGTCGACATAGCATTCCACCGTTTTTTCGAAGATGATCGCGGAAGATTGTGCTCATTGCCCGCTGATAGGTTGCTCCGGCGTTCTTCAGTCCGAAGGGCATTACAGTGTAGCAGTATACCCCCAATGGTGTTCGGAACGAAGTATGCTTCTCGTCGTCGGGATACATCTTAATCTGGTTGTACCCTGAAAAGCCGTCCATGAAAGACATTCTTTCGAACCCGCATGTGTTGTCAATCATGACGTCGGTGATGGGCAGTGGGAATTCGTCCTTAGGACAAGCCGCATTGAGATCACGGTAGTCGATGCAGATCCGTATTTTCCCGTTCTTCTTGAGGACGGGGACGATGTTAGCCACCCAATCTGGATGTTGTTCCTCCCGGATGAAGCCACATGCAATGAGCTTGTGAACTTCAGCTTCAATAGCTTCCATGATGTTCGGGCGAAACCGACGTTGTTGCTGCTTGACTGGCTTGACGTCGGGCTTGATGTTCAGACGGTGCATGGCGACTTGCGGATCAAGTCCAGGCATGTCTTCGTAGCTCCATGCGAAGACGTCTATATACTCCTTTACGAGTATTATCAATTCCTCCTTCTCTGTAAGTGATAGGCTTTCACTTATAAAGATGGGTTTGGGGTGATCTTGACTTCCCAGGTTGACCTGCATCACCTTGTCTTCAGTAGGTGGTTCGCGCAATTCGAATCGCTTTTCCCATTGGAGGTCTAATTGCTGGGCCCATGGTTCCTCGTCAGTGGCTTCTGCGGGCTCTAATTGACTGCTTGAGGTCATATTAACAGTGAGGTTTTCAAACATTCCTCCTATACTGACATCTGAGTCCCACTCGGAGGATGAGGCTGAATGTGATGGAATTGGTTCATCGTCTTTGGCTTGAACCGTTGCTGATGATGTGGGTGAAACGTATCCCAACCCCCTGCGTGTACTATCATAGTAATTTGCAGGCTTCCCTTTAGGCACAAAGTTCCGCATCAAACCGCGCCTTCCTTTTCCAAAATTCAGGCCTGCTCCATGCTTCAAGTCGTATCCCATCTTCTTCATAATATGGCGCGCCGGCTGCGCGTAATGGAAGAACTGTGGAGTGTCT
Source organism: Agave tequilana (assembly GCA_038442645.1). Classification (NCBI taxonomy): domain Eukaryota; kingdom Viridiplantae; phylum Streptophyta; class Magnoliopsida; order Asparagales; family Asparagaceae; genus Agave; species Agave tequilana. The sequence continues at coordinate 148,820 of JAVJIF010005458.1, forward strand.
GAATCTGAACTTGAATCTGTAGCTGTGGGTCCCCGTGGTTGGGTTCTACCGAAGATTATCGGTAACTGGCCTTGTTTGGACGGGGGAATCACTAGTGTGGCCCCTTCTATAGCTTCCATAGGTGTGCCAGCCGCACTCGGCTTATGTAGGGGCATATGGAAAGAGCCATCTGTGATGGATTTAACCGACCCAACACTCGCAGGATAATCAAAAGAAATATTATCATTAATTACCCATTCACCTTCGTCCTCTGAAGGAGTATTACATTGGGGATTATTGAGACATGCTATAATTGGTTCACCAATCAGAATGGCTGGCATGCCTGCTTTGGATTCTGAATCCGCCTCATTGCCACTTTCGTCATTGTCCGGCAATGGTTCTTTAGGTGTTCCACCGGCCTCTTGATACAGGAGAGCGTCAGTGAAGTAATTTTCTACCCCTTTGAATGGTTGCTTTTCAGCGAAGACAGTTCGTACTGTCGCATCATCTTCAACATATTTGAAGCATTGGTGGAGAGTAGAGGGAACGATCCAGTTGGCATGGATCCATGGCCGTCCCAGCAGCAGGTTATATGATGTGTCAGCGTCAATGACATAGCATGTCACTTCTGACTTCAGGCTCCCGATTCTGCAACGGAGTCGAATTTTTCCCAGTGAATGACTGCTCCCGGCGTTGAAACCGTATATTGTAGTAGTGGTTGCGGACAACCTGTACAGTGGTATGCCGAGGAAGTAAAGAAGCCTTTTGGGGATGATGCTGAGTGCGGACCCCGGATCGACTTGTATTCTTTCGATGCATGTTGAACCGATATATCCGGTGTAGTACAGAGGTCGATCGTGCTTGTTGTCTTTGAAAAGCATATCTTCCGCCGTGAATGTAATAGCGGGCACCTTGGATTGTGTATGATGACATTCTGGGCAAGGAGACTGAACGTCGTCGTTAGGGATCTCATGCATGCGTGTCAGAAAGGATTCTGAATTGGCTAGCGCATCCCTGAGTGCTTCTCTTGTCTCTTTTGAGAGGCGAAGGAGCTCGTGTATAGTGATACGAGCTGGGATATTGGCCAGCTGAGCCAATATGTCGAACCGAAAGGGCGTGTCAAGCCCTGGACCTGAAGGTTTCTTCAGGGCATGGTCGAACCGTACCTCCTTAGGCCTCTCTTTTCCCTTGGTTGGGATCGGAGTGGATGCTGACATTGGTACCGACGTCGTTTGCCGTTGTATCTCGTCAGTAGACTTTTCATACTGTCTCAAGTATGATTTTCCGGATCGGGTGCCCGTCTGTTGAGGCGTATCGGCTTGCGTCGTGCAAGTAAGCTTTTCTCCTTCCGAATCGCTGAGGGAAGCTGATGTAAGATCACCATCGTCTGGCAGGACAGAGATGACATTGCAAGATTTGCCCTTTAAATTGGGCTTCTTCGAATCCCGCTGTACTTCTTGGACGAGGTCCGGGTGTATCCAAATGACTTCCCCCGTCTCTAATGTTAGGGGGACGAGGCCTTTATCATCTTGAGTCATGGCTGGAGGGTGTCTGATTTCCAACCGTGGAGCGGGGGTTGGGTAGGTCCTGTCAGGAACTGTGACCTTTGGAGTTTTGCCGAACTCGAGGGTCACCATATTGGCAGTGACTTTCTTCTGCTCCGTCTTCAACGTCAGAACCCCGGCATCGACCAGGGCTTGTATTCTGTCCTTGAGGACATAACACTTGTCAGTAGGATGGTGGATCATCCTGTGGTAGAGGCAGTATTTAGGGTCGTTTGTGCGCCCTATCTCATTGGACGCCGAGCATCTGGCAGTTTCATTTTGTTCCCTTTGTGGAGCAGATGGAATATCGTGACCACCTGATCGTCTTTGAACGAATACTGCTTTGGAGGGAACTTAGGCTCCTGATTGTTGAAGCCGCTCTTCTTGGCCTTCGACTGCATATCTCCGGATAACTCCACGGACATAGTTTCTTTGCCTTTAGCTTAAGAAGATTGCGGTAGGTCGCTACGCCCTTTGTTGTTCATCCCCCACTTGCCTCTAGGGGTGGATGGTTCGAACTTTTTAGCCGACTTCTCGGCTATCTCTGCTTGTTCGACCAGTTCCTTCCAAGTGTGGGCTTTGACAGCCCCCATGCGAACTTCCACTTGGTCTAAGAAGTTGTGCCTGCATGTCTGTAAGAGCATGGGTAATGGCATCCCTGCTGGGCACATCAAAGACAAGTTTCTGAACCGTTCAATGTAGTCACGGACAGATTCGCCCTTCCTCTGCACAGTGGAGAGGAGCTTGTCCATGGTTACTTCGGTATCGTCCTCATAGAAACGAGAGAGGAACCGAGTTTCCAGGTCGATCCAGGAGTTGATAGAACCCGGAGGGAGACTTCGGAACCAGTCAAATGCCACCCCCTTTAAAGTGCCAATGAATAGCCTAGCCATGATGGCGTCATTGCTTATAACATTACCAGTCTGAGACCGGAAATAGTAGATGTGCTGATTTGGCAAGCTCTTTCCATCATAGGTATGCAGCGTTGGTGGTTTAAACTTCGGTAGGTATGGCACCGAATCCCACTCTAGCGGATAAGGACGGACTGCCCCTACCTTCTTTAATTCATCCCTCTGAGCTAGGGATGCGATTTGAGCTTGGAGGCCCTTGAGGACTTCGGCGTCTAAGGAAGAACCCTCCTTGGATTTCTCCGGCTTTGGTTGCTCATTGCTGAAGTGTTCCTCTGTACGCGTCAGAAAAGATCACGATTACATAATTCTTTTAATTGAATAGAAGATTACAATGGATACAATCCGATTACAAAAGAGAAAAAATCTCAGGGTTGATTCTCCTCTTTATTTAAAACTGGGTTCTTCACGTGGCGATGGAGAGTGAGTCTTGTTCTCCGTTGACCGGCCGAACGTCAAGTTTCTCTTCTGGATCCTCTCTTTGGATCTACTGATGGAGTAGCACAGCTTCTATCAGTAATGGAATCTCAAAGAGAATTAAAGAACTTGAACTTAGCAAGTTAACAACAAGAGTTGAACTCTTCTCAGGCTACAAGAGCTTCGAGGCCAAACTCTGCTGAGGTAGCTCTCCTCCTCTGCCCATGGCTTCTTGGATTCTTCCATCAGGACTCTCCTCCTCAGCCCTTTTAGAAGAGGTCCCCTTTCAGCGCCCCTTTTAGAAGAGGTCCCCTCCCCCCCGGGGTTCCTCTTTTCTCTAGCTATTCATACCTATTTATAGAGGAGTTGGGGTGTAACCAACTCCTTAAATCTCTCCATAATGGGAAGTTATTCCCCATTATGTGAAGAGAAAATGGGGTGTAATTGCCCCTTTAAAACTCTCCATAATGGGAGGAGTGTAACCAACTCCTTAAATCTCTCCATAATGGGAGGTTATTCCTCATTATGTGGAGAGAAAATGGGGTGTAACTGACCAAACTTGTGGCTGTCAGTTATAGCAGAAATGCGGGTCTCGCACTGGACGCGGACCTCGCTCTGATGTTGAGACGCGGAGCTCACAGGCGCCTGTGTTGGAACGCGGAGCTGCTCAGACTTGCGTTTGAGTTGAAACGCGGGTTGGCTGAGGTCCGCATCTGACAAAGGACGCGAGGTCTGCGTCTGGCGACCTCCGCGTCTGACATTGGAACGCGAGGTCCACGTCTGGCGACCTTCGCGTCTGACAAAGGACGCGAGGTCTGCGTCTGGCGACCTCCGCGTCTGACATTGGAACGCGAGGTCCGCGTCTGGCGACCTCCGTGTCTGACATTGGAACGCGAGGTCCGCGTCTGAGGCTGGAACGCGATCTTCGCGTCTGGGAGGTTCGCGTCTGAGGCTTTGTCTTCAGTAATTTTTTGATAGCCTACAGAACCCCCTCCAAAGTTTTCGAAACTCCGTGGTTGACTTAGATAGATTTCGGAATACTTTGGACTTCAGTTGAATCGGGACTTCCTGTAATCAGACTGGCATTCTTCTGAGAGACAGTCTCGAGCTTGATCTTGTCTGGATTCTGGTCTTCGTGAGTGTACTATTGAACTGCTTGAAGCCTCCCAGAAAGATCGTTGTAATTTGATTGTCGGTGTACTGTTGAACCGGTAGAGTTGTCAATTGCTTTTGCCAGTGTACTGTTGAACTGATTGCAGTTGCAGAGACATACTCTTTGTATTGGGGGAGAGAGAGGACGCAGCTCTCACAGACGCGGTTCTGTACTTGAGACGCGAAGTTTACGCTCAAAGCTTCTTTGAAAGAGTTTTAATTTCCAGATGTGTGATGTTAACTTGGCAAATTAAACAACTCTACTGGGGGAATTTTAGAAGGTTACTGTCAGAGGTGTGATGTTAACTTGACAGTGAGATCTGGACTTGTGTTTTGAACAAGTTTTGTGGACTTGCTATTCTATTGATGAGAATAACAAGTGGAGTTTGATCCGCTGGGGATTATGCCAGAGTCTATCGTTAGAGGTTTGGTGTTAACATGACTAGAACTCTGCTAGGAATGAAAGTTTGTTGTTAGAGGTGTGATGTTAACATAACAACAATTGATATTGCAATCTACGCAATTTAAGTGGACCTGTCATTCTTTTGAAGAGAATTGACAAGTGGGATTGGATTTGTTGAAGATCCATAGATATTTTTACCGTCAGAGGTGTAATGTTAACGTAACGGGTTTGGGTTTGCAATTTGAGCAAATTTGGTCAGAGGTGTGATGTTAACTTGACCGGGATTTGTCTTGCGATTGGAGCAAGTTTGGTCAGAGGTGTGATGTTAACTTGACCGGGATTTGTCTTGCGATTGGAGCAAGTTTGGTCAGAGGTGTGATGTTAACTTGACCGGGATTTGTCTACTGTTAGAGGTGTGATTTTGAACATAACAGTATTTTGAGTGGACTTGTCATTCTATTGAAGAGAATTGACAAGTTAAAATTTTACCCCCGGGGAAACATTAAAGCCTTACTGTCAGAGGTGTGATATTAACATGACAGGTTCGATTTGTAATTTATTTCACTGAGAAAATTGAGGGAAATCACTGTTAGAGGTTTAATGTTAACTTAACAGTGAATATGCCAGAGGTATAATGTTAGCTTGACATGTTTGATTTGTGATTATTTCACTGGGGAAATGGTCACAGGCTTTTTGTGGTCCAACCATTCCATGGATGGGAATTGGTAAGGGATTTTGGAGGAAATTTTAGGGAATGAGTTGTCAGAGGTAACTGTTAACATGACAAATATTGATTTCCCTAGAAAATAAAGATTTACTGTTAGAGGTTTAATGTTTAACATAACAGTAATGAGATTTTACGATTTAAGCAATTTAAGTGGACCTGTCATTCTATTGAAGAGAATTGACAAGTTAAAATTTTACCCCCAGGGAAACGTCAAGGCCTTACTGTCAGAGGTGTGATGTTAACTTGACAGGTTCGATTTATAATTTATTCCACTGAGAAAATTAAGGGAAATCACTATTAGAGATTTAATATTAACTTAACAGTGAATATGCCAGAGGTATAATGTTAGCTTGGCATGTTTGATTTGTGATTATTTCACTGGGGAAATGGTCACAGGCTTTTTGTGGTCCAACCATTCCATGGATGGGAATTGGTAAGGGATTTTGGAGGAAATTTTAGGGAATGAGTTGTCAGAGGTAACTATTAACATGACAAATATTGATTTTCCTAGAAAATGAAGATTTACTGTTAGAGGTATAATGTTTAACATAACAGTAATGGGATTTTGCGATTTAAGCAATTTAAGTGGACCTGTCATTCTATTGAAGAGAATGACAAGTAAGACTAGACCCGTCGGGGATCTAAATATTTCTTTACCGTTAGAGGTGTGATATTAACTTAACGGATCAGATTGAATTTTGTCAGATGTGTGATATTAACTTGACAAGGATGTGAGCTAGAGGTGTACTGTTAACTTAGCTCCAAAAGAACTTCAGTTTCATTGGGGAGACTGAAGATATCACTGTCATAGGTGGTGTTAAACTTAACAGTGGGGGTAATGCTAGAGGTGAGATGTTAAACTTAGCATTGGTCATCTCGACTCCGATACGGAAGTTCGAGGGAAAGTCATTGTCATAGGTGTATTATTGAACTTAACAATGAATTTGATGCTAGAGGTGTGATATTAAACTTAGCATCGCTCGTCTCAGCTTCGATATGAAAGCCTGAGGAAAAGTGACTGTCAGAGGTTTAATATTGAACTTGGCAGCAACTTAATCACTGTTAGAGGTGTAGTATTAACATAACAGTAGTTGGTTTGCGATATGAGCAATTTTGAAGACTTGTCATTCTATTGATGAGAATTGACAAGTGAAGTTTGGAATGTCAGAGGTGTAGTATTAACTTGACAATCATTGATTTGCGATATGAGTAATTTTGAGAACTTGTCATTCTATTGATGAGAATTGACAAGTGGAGTTTGAAATGTCAGAGGTGTAGTATTAACTTGACAATTTGATTGATTTGTGACTCCATGTAGAGGAGAGACAAGTGAAGCTAGTACTCGCAGGGGAGTATTGAAACTTTCCATTGTCAAAGGCTTGATATTAAACTTAACAATGATTGTATTTGTGGACCTACCACTCTATGGAAGAGAATAGGTAGGGGATTTTTGTGGGAAAATAAAAATGAACTGTCAGAGGTTTAATATTTACGTGACAATCTCAGTTCATTTCATTAGGGAGATGAACACAAGTATTTTTGTGGCCCTACCATTCTGTGGATGAGAATTGGTAAGAGATTTTGGAGGAGAGGATGGGACCAAGTCCCTCAAGGTTTTTAGCAAACCTTCTACTCAGGCTTGTGTTTTCACGTCAGAGAAAGGACGTGAGGTCCGCGTCTGGCGACCTCCGCGCCTGACATTAGAACGCGAGGTCTGCGTCTGGCGACCTCCGCGTTTGACATTGGAACGCGAGGTCTGCGTCTGGTGACCTCCGCGTCTGACATTAGAACGCGAGGTCTGCGTCTGGCGACCTTCGCGTCTGACATTGAAACGTGAGGTCTGCGTCTCTTGGAGGAGTTTGAGTTTGAAGCCTTACAGGCTAAAAACTGACAGCTGAGTCATCTGAAAGTTGCAGTGACAATCAAAGAGCACCGCCGAGATGAACTGCTCGCAATGGCACTCGAATTCATAGGATGAGAGCTTCTCAGTTCATATTTGAACATGGCCTCTTGGGGCTGAACGCGAACCTCACGTTTCTGAAGTGAAACACGATGATCTCATTCTGACGTAGCCTCCTGCTAAACGCGTGTCTTGCGCTTTTGAATAGAAACGCGAAGGTCATCCTTTAACACTGTCAGCGACTCTCACACGCTAAGGTCATGTCCTGGCGCGGCCTTAGGCTGAACGTGGGTCGCGCGTTCTCGCGTTTTGGCACAGCTTGAGGCTGAACACGAACTTCACATTTTGGCGCCGAAACGCGCAGCTCGTTAACGCGAGCATCGCGTTTTGTTGCAGAAATGCGGGGCTGAAAGCGAACTTCGCATTTGGTGCCGAAACGCGGGGGTGAAAGCGAGCTCTGTTTGCTGATGGTGAACTTGACGTCTTTGTCGACGATCAGCAATCCGTTTGGCTCGCGGGAATTGATGCGAACCCCCTGCAAATTGAGTTCGCTGAGCCTTGGGAGGAGTTTTGCGGCGAGATTTGCCTTCATCATCATTGGCCTCGCGGGTCTCGTAGGAGACATTGATGCGGGCCACATATGCTGTTGCAACCACTCCTGTCTGCTGACGATGAGTGCAACGCCTTCGCCGTCTCTCGGTATTCCGATTCAGTCGAAGAGGTTGTTGAGAACCCCCGGCATCCGAAATTGGAAGTGCCTTGATAAAAGGATGGAGGGGAGATTGGTCTCTATTGCCATCTTAACCGTGGGTCATGGCGCGGGTCTCTGAAAAGACGTTGGGACTGACCATGTTATCTCCACGGGAGACTCCCGAAGCTTTGGGGGAGTTCAACTTCTCTTAGTCGAATTCGATCACAAGCGATTCGACTGTGAATCCAAGCATCTTGACGTCGGCTTGCGCCACCACTTTCTCGTTGGTTGAGAAAGATCATTGTCCCCAGCGGAGTCGCCATCTTTTGTACGCGTCAGAAAAGATCACGATTGCAAAATTCTTTTGATTGAATAGAAGATTACAACGGATACAATCCGATTACAAAAGAGAGGAAATCTCAGGGTTGATTCTCCTCTTTATTTAAAACTGGGTTCTTCACGTGGTGATGGAGAGTGAGTCTTGTTCTCCGTTGACCGGCCGAACGTCAAGTTTCTCTTCTGGATCCTCTCTTTGGATCTACTGATGGAGTAGCACAGCTTCTATCAGTAATGGAATCTCAAAGAGATTTAAAGAACTTGAACTTAGCAAGTTAACAACAAGAGTTGAACTCTTCTCAGGCTACAAGAGCTTCGAGGCCAAACTCTGCTGAGGTAGCTCTCCTCCTCTGCCCATGGCTTCTTGGATTCTTCCATCGGGACTCTCCTCCTCAGCCCTTTTAGAAGAGGTCCCCTTTCAGCGCCCCTTTTAGAAGAGGTCCCCTCCCCCCCGGGGTTCCTCTTTTCTCTAGCTATTCATAGCTATTTATAGAGGAGTTGGGGTGTAACCAACTCCTTAAATCTCTCCATAATGAGAAGTTATTCCCCATTATGTGGAGAGAAAATGGGGTGTAATTGCCCCTTTAAAACTCTCCATAATGGGAGGAGTGTAACTAACTCCTTAAATCTCTCCATAATGGGAGGTTATTCCTCATTATGTGGAGAGAAAATGGGGTGTAACTGACCAAACTTGTGGCTGTCAGTTATAGCAGAATTGCGGGTCTCGCGCTGGACGCGGACCTCGCTCTGATGTTGAGACGCGGAGCTCATAGGCTCGCGTCTGTGTTGGAACGCGGAGCTGCTCAGACTTGCGTTTGAGTTGAAACGCGGGGTTGGCTGAGGTCCGCATCTGACAAAGGACGCGAGGTCTGCGTCTGGCGACCTCCGCGTCTGACATTGGAACGCGAGGTCCGCGTCTGGCGACCTTCGCGTCTGACAAAGGACGCGAGGTGTAACGCCCCGATTCCACGGATACGGGGACGTCACTGCGACGTATATGCGTAGGTCCGAAAATGCACCCACACATATACGCTAAGCAAAGGTACAACAAGAAATGATCAGAGTGCAACACAAAGCGTGGTATACACACATACATGCCAACATAAAGGTACAATACAAAGTCATCACAGTATATGATAAACATTACATTTTACATGTATCAGTTATCACAACCAAGTCCCAAAAGTAAGATGTACAGCAAAAGTACAAAAGAGCTCACGAGTAGGATGGAGATCCCGTGAGTCAAAAGAGGTCAGGCACAAGGAACTGGAGCTGGGATGCCTGCCCGCTAAGGATGGCTCGATCTACGATGGACAACTCCACTTCGATCCAGCTTCGGAATCTGAATATGCAAATCCAAGGAATCAAGACGTGCAACAGTAAATGAACTACAGCCAAGTGGCTAAGAGACATGAATAGGGGTTAAAACACAAGTATGGTATAGATGAACGAATATAAAGTAATCATAAAACAGGGGATACAAGGTAAAGCTGATTACAAGCAAAAGTGATTGTATATACTTAAGTCACTGTCCCATGAAACCAGTACATCGAAGGAATAATCCAAACAAGGAAACCCTCATCTATATACCTCTATCTCATGCCACAGTAATCCAAGCATATAAAATCAGAGTTGCAAATCATACGATAGTCATAACGAGAATACATAACAAGAAGACATGAATCATAATGAAAAAGACATAATCCAATAACCAGAATCATCACTGGAATCACGACAAGTAAATAATAGTCATAACAGGAACTAAGACAGGAATCATAGCTGGTACTCATAACAGTAACTATAACGGAGAACATAACTGACATCTATTATTATTATTATTACTCGCCTAACCCATATATCTAGGTATGTGTCTCGGTATCGATCCCAACTCACATACCTCCATATATAAGCTATTCGAGTTTTGTTAACGGAAGCCGATGGAGAACTGATAACACTTCTTATAGTAGTTTCCATACACCTGGAACCGGTTTGGAGGCCCAAGGTCCCCCTAACAGTCATATTATGTGGGCCCAAAGTCCCACTAACAGTTATCGTCAATATAATATCCCATTACTATAAGCAAGGTATCATTCCGGCATCCATCACTTCCTCCCATACCCATACAAGTTGTAGTTTACTTAGATTATCAGATTACGGGAATAAACAGTCATAACGGTAATAGCCCAACAGATTCAAGAGGTGGCCCCCACAGATTCAAGAGGTGGCCCCCACCGTGTGGTGTGGCACTTTGTTCCATGTGGCACTTTGTTCTGAGGGAGTGGATTCTAGAGGTGGCCCCCACTGAGTGTGGTGTGGCACTTAGTTCCATAAACAAGACAGGATTCCCGTAACATAATAATTACAAGGTTAAGTGTATCATGCTTGGTTTTACAAGATAGCATGACGAGGTGGTGATGTATAACAAGAAATGAAACATAACAGTAGTTTGATAATAGGCCGGGTCAGTCATGTCATAACAATAGGGTCTAGCAAGGTAGTGGTATGGTTAGGTGACATACATGTGTTAAAAGAAAATATAAAGTTGACAGTGGTTGATAATGTTAATTAGCAGGTCGTGAAGTAATATGAGGTGAGATCCAATAAGTAATAAGTCCTAAAGTACCAGTCATGAAGTACAAGAAACCATAATGCATAACACATAAACCAACGACAAGATCTAATTTTAGAAAAGAAATCATCTAAGACATACAGGCAGAATTAGTCGACTAGGTGGAAGGATTAGTCGACTACAAGTGGGATTAGTCGACTAACAGACACGCAAGTCGACTAAGTCTGGGATACAGAGAATTGGGGTTTCTGTTTCAGGAAACATTAGTCGACTAAGGAAAAATGGTTAGTCGACTAGGGGGTTCAAGTCGACTAATAAATTAGGCTTAAGTCGACTGGGGCCTAGAGTTGAGTTTCTGGTCTAAGGAGGGTTAGTCGACTAGGTGAATTCAGGAGTCGACTAATAGGGATTTCCAGAGAGTTGAGATTGTTTCCAGAAGGGGTTAGTCGACTAATAATTGGGGTAAGTCGACTAATACTGTGTTTTTCCAGAAAAGCTAAGTTCCAGCTAAGGGTTCTAGTCGACTAGGTTCTAGGTCAAGTCGACTAATAGGTGTCGGGGAGCAGTTTACAGAACAGAAATTGGGGTTGTTCTTGATGATAAAAATGTGATTTTTATGACATGAGAGCACAAGATATGGGGGTACAAGTATACTAGGAATGGAACATATCTTGGTGAGTAAAGATACTCACTTGGAACCGTTTGATTGAATCTCTACGAGTCCGGGAAGAGGGTGGTCGACAAATAGCTCCCAAGCAATCCTTGGCGACGAAGAGAGCTACGATCCGAGCTCCAAATCAGAAGCTTGAGCTGGAGGTGGAGATCTGGTGGAGTTCTTGGAGCTAGGGTTTAGTTTGAGGTGAAGGAGAGACTTGGAGAGGGTTTTCTCTTTTGGAGAAGTGGAGAAAAGGGAAAGAAATGAAAAGGATTGATTTATATATGATTTTGGTTTTGTAAAGGAGGAGCAATAGTGTAGATGAGAGGGGGCTTTGTGCAAATGGGGAGGGATGAGGTGTCCTCTCTTAGCCAATAGGGGCTTGACAAAGAGAGGGTGAGGTGCCCCTCACTTGGCCACTTGGCCGGCCATGGGAGAGAGAGAGAGTGAGTGGGAAATGAGGTGGCATTTTGGAAAGGGTTTTGGAATTTGGAAAATTGGGAAAAATCCATTTGTCTTGGAGAAGAAGGAAAGGAAAATAGAAAAAGGAAAAGGAAAAGAATTAATAAAGAGAAGATATTTTCTCTTGGACTCAAGATGAAACTGTTGAATAGACAGATACCCGGGTTAAAGTCAAAGATGTGGAAATCAGTTCGGAAAATGCCGGAATCGTCCGAAATTCAAGTATTTCGGAACGACCCGAAATAATTACCAAAAATCAATAATATTATATAAAGACTAATAGTGAAATCCGTTTGATGAAATACTTTGTAGTTTTAAAACTAAAAATCCCGAAATCAGTTACCTACCGACTCTGATGGAATTTTCATAAAATCATAAAATTCTCAGAAAAAGAATATAAGTAGGAAATGCAATTCTAAAAGATAAAGTCTAAAGGACCATCATGAAATTCCAAACAGTTTGAGAATTAAAAATCCGGGAATCGGTCAGCGGCACTGGCTGACACCGGTTTTGAAGAAATTCAATTTAATCCAAGAAAGATCCAGAAAATCACAGAAAATCTAATATATTGGAAAATAACATTTGAAACTGAAATCGGTCAAATCTAATCACCGGAAAGGCCAAATCGAATACTATACTATAATCGGGTCTTCGGTTCAGACCAGGGCTGACTCCGAATCCACGAATCCACAACCAAGATAAAACAATCATACAAGGAATTCGTAATACGGAATAAATATAGGAAACAAATTGAAAAAAAAATACGATCGAAAATCTGAATACGCAACTAAGTACGTATTCCGGGAACGGGGTATTACAATCCACCCACCTTACAAAAAATTGCGTCCTCGCAATTTCATTAAGGGGCAAATTGAATACAAAGGGGACAATGGCTGGAATAAAGGCCTCATAAAACCAAAACAGGGGATAGGATGAATACAGGAAGGACCAGAATGAACAATGATAAAATGACAAAAGAAATATTAAGAAAGATGATCAACTCAAATACAAGATATGGGGTAGAAGTTACCATGGCGTCCTCAGGGCTCCTGGTCTGGATACTGGTCTTCCCACTCTGCTGCATCATCTGAGGCCTCTGCTGCCATGATGTGAACTTGACCTCTCCTCTGATCTGCTCTCGGTCTCATTCCCCTATACTGATGATCATACCGTTGGGGTGGAAGTGGAACTCTTCGATCAACAGGTTCAGGGTTCCTCCTCAGTGGTGGCGCTGGAAGTGCTGGAGCTGGACGTGCTGGAGCTGGAAGAGCCGGTCTGACTGGTGCCACATGTCCAAACTTCCTGTACCGGCAATCCCTGAGTGCATGACCTCTTGCCCCAGATGCCAAACATAATCCATTGGCCACCCGACAATCTCTCTTATAGTGTCCGGGCCTGTGGCAGAAATTGCATGTGATCTGGGGAAGAGGAGTTTGGGATGGTCTCTTCATCATCGGGCCCTGGGTTGCCCTATCTGCATCCTCCTCATCCATCAACTCAAGAGGCCTCTTCTTGGCTTGGCTCTTCATCTGATTCTCCTTCTTCTCCAGTCCACGCTCTACTTCTCGAGCCATGGTAAGAACCTCAGAATATGTCTTCAGCTGCTGGGGCATCAAGAGGACCTGTATATCCATCTGTAGGCCCTGCTGAAACCTGCCTGCCCGCTTCTCCTCATCCGTCACCATGTACGGGGCAAAGCGGCTCAATCTGAGAAACTCCGCGGCATACTCATCCACGGACTTGCTCCCCTGCCGAAGTCTGATGAATTGCTCTTCCATGTCCTTCTGGGCTGTGACAGGGAAGAATCTGCTGTAAAAACTCTTGGAGAAGGTGTCCCAAGTGACAGGCTTCTCCAATCTGGCCTCCTCTGCTAGCCACCAAGTCCTGGCTATATCCTTCAATTGAATCTTGGCGACCTCCACCTGGTTCTCCTTTGGAACTCTGGCCGCATTCAATAGATCTGATGTATCCGTCAACCATTGTTCAGCATCCAATGGTTTCTCTCCACCCGTGAAGATAGCTGGTTGCAGCCGCCTGAAGTCTGATATGTTCCCCGGCCTCTGTTCCTTAGGTGCTGCTATCTCTTGCCGGAGAAGCTCGGTCTGCTGTTGCTGGTTCTCCATCATCATCTGGATAACCCTCAATATATCCACATTCTCTCCCGCTGCTCCATTCGATGCTGATCCAGAGTTGCTGCGGCCCGATCTCCTCTCCATACTAGGATGGCTAAAGATAGCTGGAAGGAGTTGGAAAAATGGAAGGATTTCAGGATATGAAGGAAGAAATCTAGGAGGACTAAATGTAGAATCAAGAAGGACTAGATAACTTTGTACATTGTAGTTGGCATAGCAAATTACAGTAATTTGCTACTTGATTGTACTATAGGTGGGAGAGCCTAAGCTCTGATACCAACCTGTAACGCCCCGATTCCACGGATACGGGGACGTCACTGCAACGTATATACGTAGGTCAGAAGAAGCCCCCACGTATATACGCTAAGCAAAGGTACAACAAGAAATGATCAGAGTGCAACACAAAGCGTGGTATACACACATACATGCCAACATAAAGGTACAATACAAAGTCATCACAGTATATGATAAACATTACATTTTACATGTATCAGTTATCACAACCAAGTCCCAAAAGTAAGATGTACAGCAAAAGTACAAAAGAGCTCACGAGTAGGATGGAGATCCCGTGAGTCAAAAGAGGTCAGGCACAAGGAACTGGAGCTGGGATGCCTGCCCGCTAAGGATGGCTCGATCTACGATGGACAACTCCACTTCGATCCAGCTTCGGAATCTGAATATGCAAATCCAAGGAATCAAGACGTGCAACAGTAAATGAACTACAGCCAAGTGGCTAAGAGACATGAATAGGGGTTAAAACACAAGTATGGTATAGATGAACGAATATAAAGTAATCATAAAACAGGGGATACAAGGTAAAGCTGATTACAAGCAAAAGTGATTGTATATACTTAAGTCACTGTCCCATGAAACCAGTACATCGAAGGAATAATCCAAACAAGGAAACCCTCATCTATATACCTCTATCTCATGCCACAGTAATCCAAGCATATAAAATCAGAGTTGCAAATCATACGATAGTCATAACGAGAATACATAACAAGAAGACATGAATCATAATGAAAAAGACATAATCCAATAACCAGAATCATCACTGGAATCACGACAAGTAAATAATAGTCATAACAGGAACTAAGACAGGAATCATAGCTGGTACTCATAACAGTAACTATAACGGAGAACATAACTGACATCTATTATTATTATTATTACTCGCCTAACCCATATATCTAGGTATGTGTCTCGGTATCGATCCCAACTCACATACCTCCATATATAAGCTATTCGAGTTTTGTTAACGGAAGCCGATGGAGAACTGATAACACTTCTTATAGTAGTTTCCATACACCTGGAACCGGTTTGGAGGCCCAAGGTCCCCCTAACAGTCATATTATGTGGGCCCAAAGTCCCACTAACAGTTATCGTCAATATAATATCCCATTACTATAAGCAAGGTATCATTCCGGCATCCATCACTTCCTCCCATACCCATACAAGTTGTAGTTTACTTAGATTATCAGATTACGGGAATAAACAGTCATAACGGTAATAGCCCAACAGATTCAAGAGGTGGCCCCCACAGATTCAAGAGGTGGCCCCCACCGTGTGGTGTGGCACTTTGTTCCATGTGGCACTTTGTTCTGAGGGAGTGGATTCTAGAGGTGGCCCCCACTGAGTGTGGTGTGGCACTTAGTTCCATAAACAAGACAGGATTCCCGTAACATAATAATTACAAGGTTAAGTGTATCATGCTTGGTTTTACAAGATAGCATGACGAGGTGGTGATGTATAACAAGAAATGAAACATAACAGTAGTTTGATAATAGGCCGGGTCAGTCATGTCATAACAATAGGGTCTAGCAAGGTAGTGGTATGGTTAGGTGACATACATGTGTTAAAAGAAAATATAAAGTTGACAGTGGTTGATAATGTTAATTAGCAGGTCGTGAAGTAATATGAGGTGAGATCCAATAAGTAATAAGTCCTAAAGTACCAGTCATGAAGTACAAGAAACCATAATGCATAACACATAAACCAACGACAAGATCTAATTTTAGAAAAGAAATCATCTAAGACATACAGGCAGAATTAGTCGACTAGGTGGAAGGATTAGTCGACTACAAGTGGGATTAGTCGACTAACAGACACGCAAGTCGACTAAGTCTGGGATACAGAGAATTGGGGTTTCTGTTTCAGGAAACATTAGTCGACTAAGGAAAAATGGTTAGTCGACTAGGGGGTTCAAGTCGACTAATAAATTAGGCTTAAGTCGACTGGGGCCTAGAGTTGAGTTTCTGGTCTAAGGAGGGTTAGTCGACTAGGTGAATTCAGGAGTCGACTAATAGGGATTTCCAGAGAGTTGAGATTTGTTTCCAGAAGGGGTTAGTCGACTAATAATTGGGGTAAGTCGACTAATACTGTGTTTTTCCAGAAAAGCTAAGTTCCAGCTAAGGGTTCTAGTCGACTAGGTTCTAGGTCAAGTCGACTAATAGGTGTCGGGGAGCAGTTTACAGAACAGAAATTGGGGGTTGTTCTTGATGATAAAAATGTGATTTTTATGACATGAGAGCACAAGATATGGGGGTACAAGTATACTAGGAATGGAACATATCTTGGTGAGTAAAGATACTCACTTGGAACCGTTTGATTGAATCTCTACGAGTCCGGGAAGAGGGTGGTCGACAAATAGCTCCCAAGCAATCCTTGGCGACGAAGAGAGCTACGATCCGAGCTCCAAATCAGAAGCTTGAGCTGGAGGTGGAGATCTGGTGGAGTTCTTGGAGCTAGGGTTTAGTTTGAGGTGAAGGAGAGACTTGGAGAGGGTTTTCTCTTTTGGAGAAGTGGAGAAAAGGGAAAGAAATGAAAAGGATTGATTTATATATGATTTTGGTTTTGTAAAGGAGGAGCAATAGTGTAGATGAGAGGGGGCTTTGTGCAAATGGGGAGGGATGAGGTGTCCTCTCTTAGCCAATAGGGGCTTGACAAAGAGAGGGTGAGGTGCCCCTCACTTGGCCACTTGGCCGGCCATGGGAGAGAGAGAGAGTGAGTGGGAAATGAGGTGGCATTTTGGAAAGGGTTTTGGAATTTGGAAAATTGGGAAAAATCCATTTGTCTTGGAGAAGAAGGAAAGGAAAATAGAAAAAGGAAAAGGAAAAGAATTAATAAAGAGAAGATATTTTCTCTTGGACTCAAGATGAAACTGTTGAATAGACAGATACCCGGGTTAAAGTCAAAGATGTGGAAATCAGTTCGGAAAATGCCGGAATCGTCCGAAATTCAAGTATTTCGGAACGACCCGAAATAATTACCAAAAATCAATAATATTATATAAAGACTAATAGTGAAATCCGTTTGATGAAATACTTTGTAGTTTTAAAACTAAAAATCCCGAAATCAGTTACCTACCGACTCTGATGGAATTTTCATAAAATCATAAAATTCTCAGAAAAAGAATATAAGTAGGAAATGCAATTCTAAAAGATAAAGTCTAAAGGACCATCATGAAATTCCAAACAGTTTGAGAATTAAAAATCCGAGAATCGGTCAGCGGCACTGGCCGACACCGGTTTTGAAGAAATTCAATTTAATCCAAGAAAGATCCAGAAAATCACAGAAAATCTAATATATTGGAAAATAACATTTGAAATTGAAATCGGTCAAATCTAATCACCGGAAAGGCCAAATCGAATACTATACTATAATCGGGTCTTCGGTTCAGACCAGGGCTGACTCCGAATCCACGAATCCACAACCAAGATAAAACAATCATACAAGGAATTCGTAATACGGAATAAATATAGGAAACAAATCGAAAAAAAAATACGATCGAAAATCTGAATATGCAACTAAGTACGTATTCCGGGAACGGGGTATTACACGAGGTCTGTGTCTGGCGACCTCCGCGTCTGACATTGGAACGCGAGGTCCGCGTCTGGCGACCTCCGTGTCTGACATTGGAACGCGAGGTCCGCGTCTGAGGCTGGAACGCGATCTCCGCGTCTGGGAGGTTCGCGTCTGAGGCTTTGTCTTCAGTAATTTTTTGATAGCCTACATCCTCCTCATCGTGATTGCTCCCGGCATCATTGTTATTCCGGTTACTGAGGAGTTGAGCGAGCATCTGTTGAATGTTCTCCAGAGCCTCTTGCTGGGTTCTGAAAGTTTGCTCCTGAGCTTCCAGGCGCCGACGAAGGTCGTCGTTAGCATTATCAGCCATATTGACTGATGCTTTGTTTGTTCGCACCGAGCTAACTGTCGCCGAAGAGGCGTACCCACTGTCTTCATCTTCTTCGTCCGATGATTGGAGTGATTTCCTGGGCTGCAACGAGGCTAGGGCCGTCGAGGAAGAATGTTGCTCGTAACTGCAGGGTATCGCCACCCTGGATCTGGTGTTTCGGAAGACACCTTCTTCATGCACCAAGACTTCGCCTAAGCCTGGGCTGTAGTCTGGATCTGGGAAGCTGCGGGTGTCGTCAGATGTCTGACTTCCTCCGCGTAACTCTCGTCCTCTTCCGGTCATGTTGACGGATGCAGAGGGTAGATCTCGCGAGACGCTCCTTCTGTGATGCT
Source organism: Agave tequilana (assembly GCA_038442645.1). Taxonomy (NCBI): domain Eukaryota; kingdom Viridiplantae; phylum Streptophyta; class Magnoliopsida; order Asparagales; family Asparagaceae; genus Agave; species Agave tequilana. The sequence goes on from JAVJIF010005458.1 coordinate 167,222, forward strand.
TCATCGGGGCTTGTACCGATAGCCGATCAAAAACTGACCGTCATCTTGGAGGCATGGCGGGGATTGGTCCCAGCCGGCAATGGACCGAGTGGACTGTCACCAACTGACATCCCACTTGTTGACAACAGGAGGAAGAGGTTTGTTTATCCGTCAACAATTTCCTCAAATCAGACCCGGTTGGGTCTCTGCAATCGAGCGCAAAGGCTCTTTTGGATCGCACATAGAACGATGTCCTGCTTCTTTTATCCCTGCAGATGGGATTAGCACTGAATAGTGCTTTGGTTCTAACTTCGCCACAAAGCGCAGGCTTAGCGCTTGACGAACTGGAGAGCGGAGCACGCTGCGGTGCTTTACCCGCTATGCTGCTGAGAAGGCAATTAGCCTTAGATGGTACTTTGGCTTCAGCTCCGCGGTCACGGGCCCTGCGCGTACGCTGTGGTACAGTAGCTTCGCTCATGAGAACGAGGCCGGTGCGAGGCATGGCTGCTCTTAAATTGGACGACGGTATGATTGCCGTCGTAACTTTATGATTGGAGCAGACAGGCATCTTGCCTTTTTCTTCGCGAGAGAGGCGCGGTTTAGGCGTAGCTACGCCTGAAGCTTCGGTTGGAGACTTCTGTTTAGGCTTTCATACCTGCCTTGGCAGAGGAGACTTAGGTTCACAAGGAACCTGATTAGCCACACGCGAGGCTGAGGGGTGTTGGCAGAATTCTGCTTCCGGTTTCTGCTTTGAAACCTTGGTCGTGGAAACCTTCCTATGCTTCCGTGCTCGAAGCATTGGGCCACCCCCAGAGAGGACTTCTTCAAATCTTCCTTGATCGAACTGAACCACCAAGTTCTCATAAGTAAAGGAATCGGACTGCGGACGTGCTTCCTTGTTGCGCCAAATAACCGCAGTAGGTTCGCAGAGAACCTTTTCTGTCTCCGCAGAGACTTTCCTTGAAGATTTAGCCAGAGAAGCTCTGGCTGCACCGGATTTTCTGAATTCAGAATTAGACCCGAGGGTCTGTTCGTCGCATTGCGACACTTGATTCTCGGCAGTGGAGAATACATTCCCCAGCGGAGTCGCCATCTTGTTTTCCATAGATTTGTAAAGGGGAAAACTTACAAATAAAAAGGAGTTGAGGAGCTAAATTACAAGTATTCTTAAAAAGATTATAAGTAGATCCCCTCAGAGATTCTGGAGAAGTGTGCCGATAGGAGTCTGGTCAGCGCGCGACCACTTTGTCCCTTTGACGATGCGAGCGATGAGATTTCCTTCTCGCCTGGTTCCGGGAATCAGAGAATAGAAGGTTGGTAGAACCCTCTTGCTGCTTCTCAAAATCGCCTTCAATTAGGAATTCCTTCTCGCCTGGTTCCGGAGATTCCTTGAGGAGAAGGACGATGTTAGGGTATCAACACCCTGGATAGAGAAAGCAATTCTCTAAAAGGCCTCTGAATTCGAGAGCGCACGGTGCGTTATGAAGAAGTCTCTGCTTGTGGAGTCCTCTTGTGTGTGTCGTCTGAGGAAGGCTCTATTTCTGGAGCTTCTTTTGTGTATCCAGCCGTCCTCTCTCCTTGTGCCCCTGATGGGCTATTTATAAGGAGGTCAAAGGGTATAATCGTCCCTTGAAAATATGGAAACAGATTGAATCAAATCTGTTTAAATCTGGAGAGTAGCCTTGCTGCGAGGCTAAGTTCAGCTTCTGCGAAGCTAGAAATGGTAGGTCGGTTGATCCTCTTGATCCTTTCCATATCGTTGGAGGATTTCCCCTGATCTTCTTACTCGTTTTAGAAGAGTCAAGAGATTGTGGCAATCAACTGTCAAATTTGATCTCAGATTTGATCTTAATTGGATTTGATCTGATTGGATCCGATCTCATCTGGAGATTTGATTGGTCAAAGGTTGACCATAGCAGACCAATAGCGGAGCTGTCCGCATTGAACCCGTAGCGGAGCTAGAGGCAGCTTCTGGCGAGGTCCGAAAGAAACCCTTTGGCAGAGCTGGAAGTCCTCTGTGGCGAAGTTGTGAGTTAGCTTCTTGGCGAAGCTTTGGATGGCTTCGAGGCGAAGTCGAGTGATATTAGCCTCTCAAGCGAGGCTATCCCTTTGGGCTCGTGTGATGCTAAGTGTTAGCACCTTAGACCTGCTGAGGTCTGTTTAGAAACAATCCGGGTTCACTGTTCTGCTTGCTGGATCAGTGGAGTCCAAGTTGCTTCCTTGTCCCTCGGAGATGAGTGAAAACTGGTCTTCAGCTCGTCTGTCACTTGTCTTTTGTAAATGTCAACAAGTTTAGACATTGTTCGGACCAATAAGAATCTTGTCTTTTTTAAGTGTCAACATTGCACAAATTGAAATTAAGGGCAAAACCCAAAACAAGATAAGGTGGGATTTCATCATCATTCCTTAGCCCAAAAATCATCTCCCCACTCACACAACCCAAGCCCTAATAAAATTTGAATAGACGTTGGCCCATAGGGACATCTAGGTTTAGGTCAACCCTACTATAGGCTTGGTTTGATTTTTCTTTTCTTTTTGATTGTTGTTTGATTTTTCCTTTTTGTTTGTGATTGTTTGTGAAATGGAATTCAATAATAACAATTCTTTCAATCCGAACATGAATCCATATTTCACACCAACCCCATTTGATTCGGATAATTCCAACCCGGCGTTTTACAATATGCATCAACCAAATACACCGGGTTGGCCTTATCGAATCAATACAACCCATACCCACATTCTTATAACTATAATTTCTAAAATAATTTCAACTCGTCACAGAGTCAATGGGGATTCACGTCCCCCGAGTTAAATTTTCAACCTCCTTGTCCACCATATTCACCTTGTCCACAATATTCATTCCCCGATTTCTCTTCCTATACTCTTTTTTCTGAACCTCCTATTGAAGAAAAATCTGAGTTCAGAAAGAGAATGGAAAGCTTGCAGGAATCTACTTCTCAGTCTGTTGATAGAATAGAAACACAATTGAGTGAAATGGTCAACATTTTTAAAAATGAAGAAACTCTCTCTTCACCACCTTTGACCATTCAAATATCTCTAACTCTATCAATTTGACCCATGACTCCTATTGTTATGGAAACCAAGATTCCTACACTCCTTTTCTAGAACAACCACTTGTAGATACATCATATCTAGAAAAGAGGATAAAAGTCTTGCAAGAGTCCACACTAAACCTTCAAAAATCACATGCCGAGTCTGTCAATAAGATGAAAACACAATTGAGTCAATTGGTTAGCATTTATAGGAATGAGGAAACTCTATCTTATCAACCTTTGACCAATTCAGCTATTGATATGACCCAGGACTCTTGCCATTTTGAACATCAAGATTCAATTTCAGCACATCCACCTGAACTTGTCCACACTTCAAATCCCATTGACATTTTGACAAGTTATCCTTTTCCTGAAATTGAACTTGAGCATGAATATGATCATGAACCTCAAATTAGTGATTCAATTCTACTTCCTGATTCAATATTGACTGAGGTATTTTTACCTGAATTCAGCCCTTTTCCCGAGTCAGTATTGGATCCTGTACCAATTCATTGTGAAATTGAATCACCAATATCTTATGATGATCATATTGAACTTGACCAATTTCATACTTTTGAAAGTCCCATTGATAAATTGGCAAGTTCTCATTTTTGTGGAATTGAACTCAATGAGGAATGTGACTTTGACCCTCAAATTTGTGATCCAGTTCAAATTCCTGAATCATTATTGACTCCTGTTATATTACCCAATTTGAGTAACATTTTAGAGTCAATTTTGATTCCCATACCTGTCATTTCTGAACTTGAATCACCAATCTTAGAAAGTCACATTCCATCATGGGGAAATTGTGGACTTGAGTTTCAACTTCTTGATTTGGACCCACTTCCTGAACCGATATCGACTCCCGAACCTTTACTTGACTTGAGTCATTTTTCTGAGTCGATATTAGTTCCTGTACTTCCTGAGTCCAAATCAATCATTCCATTCTAGGACAAAGGTGTTGATAAATTCGACTCTGAAATTATTTTGAAAATTTGGAAATTAGATGGGGTAAAACTCCTAATAAAAATCATGCATATATACATCTTTCTAGTGGGTTGTATCATGGAGGTCTCTGGTGGGTTCCTCCGGACTCCACGCAAGAATGATTGGGTCGCATTTCGTGGACCAATCAGACCGCCACTGGAACCACCACCTTGAGGTGATTTTTCCTTCCCTCTCTATTTGTTTCATGCATACATACATCACGATGCATTGAGGACAATGCATGAGATAAGTGTGGGGGAGGATTTACTAACATAGAGTTTTTAGATTTTCTTTCTTTTACACTTCTTTTTAGATACACTTCTTTTTAGATACTTTTAGAAATCTTCCCTTTTGTATAGGAATTTCTCTTTCTTTAAAAACTTTTTGAAATAAGAGACAAAGCTTTAATCTATTTTTAAGAAAATTAAGATGATCTTAGAAATTAAGAAAGCCTTAATTATGACATCTTAAACCTAGTTGAAATAATGGATCTTTTTTAAAATTATAGGCTAAGTAAGATAAATTGGGGAGATATTTTTATCTTGAATTTTTTTGCCTTAGATAGTATGCACTTCACACTTACACAATTTTTGGGATGGAAACAAAGACCTAAAATGCCATAAGCAAAAATAACTAAAAAGAAAAAAATATATTTGGTCACTTATTAAGCTGGATAATTATGCCTCAAGAAGCATGATTATTCACGCCTAACGGTGGTCAAAAGAAACTAATAATCCCCCTTAGTTTTGTGGCCTTGTTTACTCGAGTCCTTAACCCGAGGGATGTTTTCTCATCTGGTGCCCTAAAACCGTCTGGTCTGGGAGTCATCGGTTATAGGCTCGCTACATGGGTGAATTAGAAAGCCTAAAAAAACTAAGGGAAGAAGAAAAAAAGAAAAAAAGAAAGAATATATATATAAATAAATGGCTAGATGGTTAGAGTTGAAATCCCAGAAAACTTCACTATCACAATGTACATATTATCTAGGTTTTTATGAGAGATAAAATATTCAATCCAATTTTGAATTCTTACCTTAATTGAAGACAAGATCTTGCATAGAGACTAAGTTTAAGGAAGAATGATTTTTGGTGGACTTATGACCTTAGATCACTTATATTTTTGCAAAAATATTTCGTAAACTTGTCTCTCTTTCAAAATGTGTTTTCAAAATACTAACATTTGTCTTCTTTCTTTATGGATTTTGTGGGTGCAATCCGCTGAAAACCCTCAGGAGACAACACTCCTCCTCTAGGGTAACCTAGAGGTTTAACGGCTTGTTGTACACGCTCAGTGCAATCGCGTCACCTGCGAAAGTGGTGTAATAACATTTGTAGTATAGTTTTTCTTTTCTTGTTTTGCTCGGGACGAGCAAAAGAATAAGTGTGGGGGTGTGATTAGTCTACAATTCTGCATTATTATATCGCATTTCTCACCGATTTATGAATAAATTGTCGATCTAAACCGTGTTTTGGTCCTTATTGCAGGTAGATCCAAAGTTCAAGGGCAAAGATGGAATAAGAGCTTAATTAAACCTCTTTTATGGTAATTAATCCCGCATTACTTGGAGGCCAAGCAAAGGATTATCTAGAAGATTCATTGAACCTAGCCTCTTGCGCACATCAGACGAATCTGCGGACGGAATTACCCGAAACCGAATATACCCTGAACATTCTCGAAGCCAGAGGGAGCCCCTGACGAAATCCAGGGACCCACCTCCCTGGTATTGCCGCGAAAACGCGGCAATAGCCGCGTTTCCGTGGCAAGGGAGTGGAGCCACGCTTCGATTTTCGACGCGTGGCCCCGTCTCGTCTTCTGGAAGCATCCTGTGCCTATAAATTGACCTGCAGAGGCCCAAAACGCAAGCAGTTTTCGTTTTTAGGAGTAGGTGCAGATTTTAGGAGTAGTGTAGGTGAGTGTTCTTCATTTCTTGTATTTTCTTTTCTTTTAGATCATTGTAGTAGGGCCGAGTGATTCATAGAGAGAGAGAGAGATAGTGAGGGATTGATGTAATAGATAGTGACAGTCTATGTAAAGGTGCCTCCTTTCTCTTCCATTATAATCTCCTTCATCTTCTACATGATTTCTTGCTAACTTTTCTTCTCATGGCAATCTAACTACTAACCACTAACCATCTAACCACTTACTTGATAATCCACATGAATCGGGTAGCCTCTATTAAGGTATTGTTCTTGCAAGAGTCATTGATGGCCAATGATGATGGGTTCTAACATCTAACTTGCTAACTTGCTAACCAAGCTAACTCTCTTTTATTTCATGCTTTCTTTTAGTAGTCTAATGAGTTGATGCTTGTATTAGCTTGATCTTGATGCATGTTTGAATGTGATGAACCATCTATGTGCCATGCTTTGTATCGTCTCTTGAAGCCAAGGATTATTGATGGCCGAGGATCTAAATGTGAGGCAACTATCATAAAGAGGTTAGCATGGTTAGTGGAGTATTTAGTAGTTAGTAGCCATGAGTTTTTCTTTTATCTTCTTTTAGAAATCAATTTCCAAAATTCTTTCTATCATTTTCATCGTTGTTTTCATCGCCTTCTTAGTTTACCTTTGTTCCATCTCCTTTTCTATTTTGTTTTCCAAACCACTCTTCTATTTGGTTTTTACATCGACGTTTTCATCGCTTTCTCCACCTACCACCTTCTGGATTTTCTTTTCTTTTCTTTTTCATTATTTGTCATTCTTTTAATAAAGAAGAATTGTTAACATACAACGTGAATAGAGACTGTTAATGCTTCTATCGTCTCCCTTCACTGTGGATTCGACCCGTTGAGCCAATGCTATAACGGAAGTATCGAGGGTACATTAGCACACATTCGAGCTTTTCATTGATTTCACAAATACACACTTTTGAGTGCTAGTTTCGTCCCGATCAAATTTTTGGCCCTAACATTCATTCCGTATTTTAGATTAAATCATGAGAAAACTTGATAAATTTCTGCTTTGTTTATAGCATGAGTCCTTGAAAATCTTTGTGGATATATTTTCAATTTCAGTTATGCACCTGCCTGACTTGAATGTTTCTAAATGTCAATTAAAAACAGGGTGGCAAACAAAGTTTCTGTTCATGGTGATGTCAACAGCTATGGAATACTACACACTGCCAAGAGACCCACTGATGAGATGTTCAAGGAAGCTCAGAGACTTTTGGCAATTTGTGGAGTCGGCTTTTTCTGAGCGAATCGTGGATGCCATGGATGCACACTTGTTCTTAGAGGAAGACGGAGAAGCTAGTGAGGATGCACACAGCTTGAATGCCTCGAATATTATGGAGTGAGTAGCATGAGTGTTTAGAGTTGGCATCTCATGCTCAAATGAGCTGCCAGCAGACTGAATGGAGATGAAAGAAATCGTAAGCGAGTTGCTCAATATTAGGAATGTTTTCTCATAGAATGAATCACAAGGAGAAAGGCAAAACAGAGCTCAGTGAAGGGAGGAAGTCAATTTCGTTATGTAGTTGTTTATGATTTTTTTTTTACCCCTTTTTTTTTGAGAATAAGGTTGTGAATGTAAATAGATGTACAGATTCATATATTTCTTGAAAGGGCTTTATCACTCAATTATCATGTCAAAGATTAAAGAGTGATGAGATAATATTGTATCAAAGTTCGAAACTTTGAGCCTGCATATGCTTTGCTTTAACATCAATGTGTGAACATAGGAATGTTACTGATGTCAAAACAATGAGGGGGCCCATTAGCCCCAGAGGCAATAAATTCATGTACAAGATATTTGGCAATGGGCTCGGGATCCTAGCTTGAGGCTATGGGCGGGGATTAAGGTCAGCCCATTAGAGAAAACCCCTCGTGGCCTTCATTTGCTTAGAAAACAAAACCGTTAAGCTGGGACCCGTGAACACCTGGCATCCACTGATTCGCTGGTGGCCCATTAGCCCCAAAGGCAACAAACAAAAGGGGGCATGCTGACGTGGACTGGGTGTAGGGAGATAGGAGATAGAGGAGATAAAAAAACATCGGAAGAATTTTTATACTCATCGAAAAAAATAGCGCCGAGATCGGAAGCCAAAAGGAACGAGAACGGAGCTTGCTGCAGGCCAGGACAGAGCCCGATCGACCGCCCGGTCGACCGGTGTACACGACGTGCACAGGAATGGCCCTGTCGACCGCCCGTTCGACTGTGACAAGTAAGCGGTTGGCCGACGCGGTCGACCGACTGAAAGGCAGCTGCTCTCGGTTGGTCCTGGTCGACCAAGGACGTGGGTCGGTCGACTGGCCGGTTGACCGGCAGACGCGTTCTGTCACTCCTGAACGGATTCGGAATCCTTTCCTGTTTGGGGTCGAATCCAATTGGGGTTTCCTAAATCTCTGGGACTCTCTAACTATAAATATGGGTTAGAGCCTTCATGAATTATATCCCTCTGCAAATCCTCTAGGAAATTCCTTGAAAGCAAGGAACAAGTTGTAATTGATTGTTGAATCAATAAAATCTCTCTCTCCCTTGCCCCGAGGATGTAGGTAAATTGTCGAATTTCGTTAACTATTGTGTTGGCTTGCTTTCTCCCTTATTTCTCTGTTCTTGATCGTGTAGGTACTTCTCCGGCGTGTTCATTTCTGTTGCTTGGGTTCCTCAACTTGGTTGTTGCCCGGATAGAAAGCGCTAGGCGCAATAAGTTCTATCACCAGAGACGCAACAAGTAATATCAGAGCATCCCAGGTTCGTCGTGGGATCGTATATTGATTCCAAGGGCATCAATTGCTGTTTGGGAGAGATCGTGTGTCGATTTTGGATCAACGTTGCGGCTATTTGTGGGATCGTGTGTTGATCTCAAAACAGTGTTTGGATTGCTCGAGGAATCAAATTTGAAGGAGTAGATCGCTTCGGAAACTCTTCGAGGGTTTCACTCTAAAGTAAAGATCTTATCTTTATCTAGTTTGTTTGATCTACATTTGTTTTCCGCACTGTTTGAGGAATCAGTTGAGAAGATGGTAGGAGATAGTACATTTACAGTGAAATTTGTGAATGCACATATATTGAGGATTGATGTTGTGAAGTTTAACAGCAAGAACAACTCCGATATGTGGAGATGTGAGGTGATGGATGCATTGACGGCATCAAACCTCGAAGATACTTTACGGTTGGAGAAAAAGGATGAGACCACTACTGAAGAAGATTGGGACAAGATGAACTGAATGGCGTGTGGCTTGATCAGGTCTTGATTGACACAAGACATCAAGTATCATGTGTTACATAAAATATTTGCGAGGCATCTGTGGGAGATCCTGGAGAAAAAGTATCTGACAAAAAATATCGAATCACCGTTGCAGTTGAAGAGAAGGCTTTATTGTTTCCAGATGAAGAGAGGATGCTCCATTGATGAACATATGAATAGCTACACAAAACTTCTTACAAATCTAGTTAATGTGGGTATGAAGATCGATAAAGAAGATAAGGCGATAATTCTATTGAATTCTCTTCCTGAAGAAGAGTATGAGACCTTTTCTCTTACATTGATCAATGGACAATCCCTTAACTACAGTGAGATGTCTGTTGCTCTTGTGAATTATGAAATAAGGAGGTAGGACAGAGTGTCTTCTTTTGGAAGCACAACAGTAGAGCCATTAGCGGTAAGAGGCAGGAGTTCTAATCGGAAGGGCAGAGGTGATAAGGAAAGATCGAAGTCTAGATCAGATTTCAGAGATCTAAAGAAGAACTAGTGCGCCTTATGTAAGGAGTTAGGGCACTGGAAGATTGATTGTCCGAAGGCCAAAGGTAAGAAGAAGGAGTCAAAGACCAAGGCAAATCTCACACAGGTGGTCAGTACTCACGCCAGTACTTCACATGCGGATGGATCGGACTCAGACTCATCGGTATTCTCTTTCTCTGTTACTACTCCAACTGTTGGTTACTCAGAGAATTCTGAGTGGATCTTAGATACAGGAGCTACCTATCATGTGTGCCCGAACAAGGACTGGTTTTCTAACTTTGAGATGCTAGATGGGGTATTAAAGGAATCTTATATCAGTTGGCGCTTTAAAAACGTTGGGTCTTGTGGTATCCATACGAGATGGCGTTCTCAAGATGACCAAAGGCTCAATGAAGGATATGAAGAGCATCCGCCAGAACAATCTCTACTACTTGAAGGGTAGTACAATTACAGATCAGGTGGAGACTTCTACTTCTTTGGATAATGTTTGCACACAGATCTGATAGATGAGACTCGGATACGGAGGAGAAAAGTCTTTGCAAGCTCCAGCAAAGAAGGGATCATTAGAAGGTGCATTTACCTGCAATTCAAAATTGAGTGAGCACGGTGTTCTGGACAAGAAGAAGGTGAAATTCAACACCACTACTCACCACTTAGAGGTTCTAAAGACCATCTTATCTGAAGACCGGGTATATCAGATGAGATAATATCATTCAAATTCAAAGAAAAAATGGATTAGAAGAAGACTCTATCGGTTTCACTGAGGATAAATAGATAGATCGTCAAATCTAAAGCTGAAATTCAAAATCTAAAGGGATAAAAGGATAGAGAGAGAATCAATGGATGAGATGAAGCAATATAGACTCAGATTCAGACTGGATATATTTTACTATTTGAATCATCACTTTCGCTTCCGAAATTCAAATCTGATGATTCAAGATGATCTAGAAAGAAAACTTAAAGGGTTACAACTCTTACGTTGATCAATATTTCTAATTCTATCATTTGATAAGTTATATTCAACAATCAACACGCCAACAAGGTACAGATCAGAATTGAATATCCACATCAAATCAAGTTTGGAGATAAGGAGAATTCAGAAATAGCCAGCTCCCCCTATCTTTCGACTCATTTCCTTATCCATTTCTATCCTATAAATACCCCACACATCAAAGGCAGAGGGACGATTAAGTAGAGAGTAGAATAAATTTTTATATAGGTTTAATCTAGGTTCTTCTTTCTCTTTTAATGTAATTTTTATTTTTCTTTATGTAACTGAGAGGAGAGAAGAGTTTCATGGAGAAAGGAGCATGTACTGAGAGTGACACTAGTGTAAGTATTCATCTTTTCTTTCTTTGTTATTTAATCGAATTGAAAGTTTATTTTTCTTCTTTATTCTTATTTTGTTTGCTTTCCTCTGATGTGTTTGTAATCCAAGTGAATCCAATATCCTCGGAACTGCTTCGTCATTGCAAGTGCCCTTGATGGCCTTTAGTAGTAAACAACCATTCTTTTGTTAGTTTAACTTGTCCTTTTATTCATAGTGTAGATTGGGAACGGGAAAGATCTCACACACCATATTTGATCGCATTCCAAAAACTAAGTAAGTCGTATCGACAGATCAATGTATATGAGCACGGAAGAGGTAAGTAAGAATTTTTAGTTTTCTTTTAATTCTTAGTTTAGAATTCTACTTAAACCAACATTCTCCTCTTTATTTAGTTTTTTCTTTTTTTTTGTAAATAAAACAATAACAACATCATCATCATTTTTTCTTTTACCATCTTCTTCGCATCTTCTAACTTAACCTTTTTGTTTTCTTTTTTCTAAAACTGAGAAGAAATTCCTAACATGTTTTTGTAAACTCAAAAAGAAATGAATTTACTTAAAACTTTCATTGCTAGTCCCTCCTTGTGGATCACGACCCACATAGCCACTTGCGATCGTGGTAGTACTGAGAACTTGCACACATTCTATTCTTAAATTCTGTATTTTCTGTGTACAGGTTTGAATTCAATCAATCCCATGAGACAAAAGTTTGAAGCCCTAGGTATGCTAGTGAAGTGGAAGGATATAATGGAGAAGCAGACTGGTAGGAAGATCAAGGAACTACAAATTGGTAATGTTGAAAGATACAAGAACCAATTTCTACGATTTGGTCAGACCGCTGGTATTGGTACTCACTTTACAGATGGAATACATGGGTTGGCTAAAGAGATCAATCGTTTCTTGCTGGAGAAGGTTCGATGTTTGTTGTTTAACGAGTAGACAAATCATTTTGGGCTAAAGTGATTGTGTATGCTAGCCATCTCATAGATGGATTAGCATCATCTGCGATAGGAGGTAAAACTCTACTGGAAGTTTGGTCTAGGAAAGCTACTCAAGATCATGATTTGTTGTGGGAATTTAGAAGTCCAGCCTACTTTAGTGTCAAAAATGGCAAGGTGAATCTGCGAGTAAAGAGGTTTATGTTTTTGGACGTCAAAAGAAATATGAAAGGCTACAGGTTGTGGGACCCCGAAAATAAAAAGATCGTGTTGAGTCAGCATGTCACATTTGATTGTTTTCCATTGATTTGGGTAAGGGAAAACTTATAAAAAAGTGTTCGAGGAGCGAAATTACAAGTATTTCTTTACAGAAAGCAAAAAAAATTTACAGGTAGATCTCCTCTGAGATTTCTGGGAAAATGTAACGGTAGAAATCTGATCAACGCGCGATCACTTTATCCCTTTGACGATGTGATCTGTCAGATGATCGAACTGTCTCCTAATAGGACTCCCTTCTCGCTTGATTCGGGGAATCGGAGAACAGAGGATCGGTAAAGCCCTCTTACTAGGGATTCTGCTTCTCGAGCCAATCTCCTCTCTATCCTTGCCTCTCTCCCCTCTTTCCTCTTTATGCTCTGGTAGGCTATTTATAGGGAGAACAAGGGTATAATCGTCCTGAAAATCTGAAAACAGATTGAGTCAATCTGTTTTGTATCTGGAAAGCAGCCTCGCCGCGAGGCTAGAAACAGCTTCTGTGAAGTTAGGAATAGCATGTAGGGCTAATCCCTTGACCCGCTCCGCTAAATGAGGGAGTATAAGGCTAATCCCTTGACCCGCTCCGCTAAATGAGGGATACTCCCTTGATCCTCTCTAGTTAATTGAGAGATATCCCCTGATCTTCTCACCTGATTGGGAGAGTCAAAAGATCATGACAAGCAACTGCCAAATTCGATTTCAATCACAATGATCTCATCTGGAGATTTGATTGGTCAAAAGTGACCATAAAAGATCCGCAGCGGGGCTAATCCAATAAGCTCGTAGCGGAGCTAAGGGAAGCTTCTGGCGAAGCTAGGAGTAAGCTCTCGGCGAAGCTATAAGTTGATCTTCTTTGAGTGGCTCCGCAGAGCGTCTAGCGAAGCTGTTAACTAGCTCTCTGCAGAGTTATGAAAAACTCCAGGGCGAAGCTATAAGTTAGCTCATGGCAGAGCTATGATGGAATTCTTGTGAGGCTAAGCAAGCTCAGCCTCCCGTGCGATTGCTCATCCCTTGGGCTCATGTGAGACTAAGTATCGAGCTAACTTAGTGTCTCTAGGCCTGCTCAGGTCTTCTCCAAAGGCAATTTTAACTTGCTATCTGCTTTACTGGATTAGTAATGTCCATATTGCTTCCTTACCTCTGGTCATCAGCTTGTCTTTGACTTATCTTTTATAGATGTCAATAAGTTAGACGTTGTTCAGACCGGCTAAAGATGAATGCGGGAGTTCTGTCTTTTTCGAGTGTCAACATTGATGAGACTTCAGTGTTGAAGTCTACCATCTCTCAGCAGGTGGAGAGGACGAAGACCAAGGAAGTATCGCAGCAGGTGGAGGATGATGCTACTCCACCACCTCCAGTTAGTTCGGTATCAGTAGGACTTCATCGGATGTGACTCCAGGTTGAGATCATATGGTCAGTTTTGATGCTGAACAGGTTGAAAACATTGATGAGATGTCGAATTGTTTGCAGCAATTAAAACCAAGATAAAACCACCAAAGTGGGTAAAGAAGCATGGATCTCAAGTTTGTGACCGCAACAAGCTCAAGTTGAAGGCCGTTGTTCTCCATGCCAGTAGTAAGGAGGTTCATATGACTCAGCCAGATCGGTTCGCTGCTGAAAATTCAGTCACAAGTGTTTGAGCTCGGTGAAGCTCATTTTCAATGAACTACGGTTGGTTTGATCCCTTGGGCAAGATACGTAGGCAGCTATAAAGGCGCAGCTAGTTGGTGATGTAACACATATGAAGCTATTTGGTGTATTTGGGTTTTTGAGAAGTTGATTGGACTTCACGTAGAGGTGAAGAGTTGGATTTCACGTAGAGGTGAAGTAATGTGATCTCGATGAACAGTTGATCTTCCGGTGAGAAGATAGTTGAGCTTGCATAAAGGTGGGTCTGTATCCAGATTGTTGAAGCCGATGATGGTGTTTGGTGTGTTCTACTCAGATTTGGTTAGATCGTCTTGAAGAAATATTGACTGGAAAGAGCCAGTTAGTTGGAGAGTCAGTGTTGGCTCATGATGGGTTTTTCTTGAGGTCATTTGGAATATAGTTTCATTATGTTGCTGAGTAAGAGGCACGTTGGAGGTCGGCTTGTATGGTGTTTCTCTTCAGATTAAGTGATGGGAAGGCATGTATGGTGCATTCCGGTTGTTAACTGACCTGAAGTTAGAAGCTTACAATTGATATTGGAATTTGGTGAGAGTTGCAGGTGGTGACGACAAACGCAATTTGAATCTAGTGAGATCAGTGAAAATCAATTGTACGTGTGTTTGCAATTCGTTTGAAGGAAACGGTTTCGTCTGTTGGCCAAGTCGAGATCGTGCGTCGATTTCGTTCGGAGCGCTCAAGCCGAGATCGTGTGTCGATTTCGCTGAGATTGTGTGTCGATTTCGCCAGATGTTCGTTGAATTTCGGCACAGATTTGAAAAATCTTCACCGAGGTAGAGAATTGTATGGAGAGAGAAGATAGAGGAGATAAAAAGACATCGGAAGAGTTTTTATACTCTTCGGGAAAAATGGCGCAGAGACCGGAAGCCAAAAGGAGCGAGAACGGAGCTTGTTGCAGACCAGGATAGACCCCGGTCGACCGGTGTGCACGACGTGCACATGCATGACCCGATCAACCGCCCGGTCGACCGTGACAAGCAAGTGGTCGACCGCGCCTGAAAGGCAGCTTTAGGTAGTAAATCAAAATGGAGCTATCATGGCGATACTAATGTCATTTGTTATCTTCTTCAACCCTCTTCTTATCTTGTTTGAATGCAAGCCATCAACAACTTTGATGATGAAATTTGATAGACAAATTTAATGAATATAAGTTTTTTTTGTTTTTTGTTAATTGTATTTATAGGAGATGAAGTGTCAGTCATAGGCTCATGCAAGACAGCACTATTCTAATGTAGATAATCACATTCAAATCTGCAAGCCTGCGGGTTTAAGACTCTGCATTGAAACACGTTCCCAGATGTGTGTTTGTTGCAGCAATATTAAGAATGCGACAACTAAGATAAATGTCAACTCTTGATTTGCTCTATGCAGATGTGCACCACTGATTGTTTATCTTGCATTTATAAATTTCTATGTTGGTTGGTTTCCTACAGGGGACAGATACCTGAAACCATGGATATTTTTGTTGCTGGTTATGATGAATCTTCAAGTTACACAGTTGATTGTGTATTTTTTTGCATTTAATGAAGAAATCTACATGATAATTGAATAGTTAATAGTAATTTCACCTCACCCAAAAGAGAAAAAAAATAAATATTAATAAGCAGATATTTGTTTTGGTAATTTTTTTAATGGAGTTTTGAGTACAAATTTATTTTGACACGTATCTAAATGATCTACTGATTCGATGCTAATAAATTAAAACATATATATATTTTTTCCCCTAAAAACAAATGCATCAAAAACTATATACAAAAAATGGTGATTGAAATTGAATTACTCAACATTCAAGTACAAAGCTTGAATTTTTCAGGCCTTAAGTTGATCTACACGAGCCCAGATATAGCCGGCCCAAGCCCAATTTTTATCAAGTTATCTGGTTCGGGTTGTCTGTGGAAGAGCCCATTAAACTGACCCGCGACTTCGTCTCCCAAGTCCCAAACCCCTGAAAACCCTAGAGGAAGAGAGGGGAGGGGGAGAGAGGGAGAGATTGAAGAAAATGGTGTGGTTTCAGTGCGAGGACTGTGGCGAAAACTAGAAGAAGCCGAAGCTTGCGAACCACTTCCGCATGTTCTCTGCTCAAAAGGTCTGTGACTTCGGTGCGATTACCGCCCGCACCCCAATCCAACCAGTTATCAAAAGCTTGGTCTTGATTGTTTTTTCCCCATCTTTTTTGATGATTTTTGCAGCTATCAGGCATCGATTGTGGGAAGATGTTCGACCAGCAGAGCGTTCAGAGCCACACTCAATGCATTACTGAAGCGGTAGGTTATATTCTTCTATGATTTTCATTTGCAAAGTTGTTAGATTTGATGAACATCACCTGTTTCTCAGCGAATTTTATAAAAACATTAAAAAAAATCCCTTCTTTTTTCATTATTTTGTTTATTTTTAGTGAATGATATGGCCTTTGGAGTTTGAACATAAGAAATTATGTTCGTGAATATGCAAAAAGTAAAAGGAAAAAGAAAAAGAAAAATCTCTAATAGTTGCAAAGTTGCTGACTTTAGATGGGGGTTTGAGGGATGAGGATTGTTTCAAGTCCTTCCGCTTCCTTCTTTTAGGCAGTGGTTAGTTTGCAGGGAATGAGGTCATGGAAACTATTCTGGTAGATTTTCTTCCGGTTCAGGGGAATTCCACCAAAACTCCATGGAGCTTTGGATCAATTTCCATGTAAACATGTAAACACACTATATCAACACTCATCCATCATGTCCTATGTCAATTTACACAATTTCATTATCATAATTCAATGCTAGATTAGTTGACCCCGTGATAAAAGGTTGTTGTTGAATTTAAAGCAAGGTCCCAGCGCGCGGAAAGTAGGGATGGAACATCAAGGTGCCACCATGCGCTAAAACTAGGTTGAAATTTACTCACCTATGTGCATGCATGCTTGCACTCATGTGTGCATAAATTAACACACGTATACAAATGTATGCACATATACAGTGGCGGAGCTAGGATTTCAAAAGGGGGCAAAATAACGGGTCGGGTACAGATTCGACGATTTTAGAAAAGTAATTCAACAAGAAGGAAATGAAAAAATGGAGGACAAAAAGAAAAAAAGAGGAGAAGCAAACAACGTTTTATTTGATTAGGACTAGGGTTTAATGCAAAAAATAACATGACCATCTATATTGCATGGACACAACAACGTTGAAATGGACATGACACGTGGACACAGGGCAAATTCTTAAAAATACACACAACACATGTATCCGACACGCGTGTCTGACACGTTTCGGATGCTACACGGCTCCATGATAGAAGTGTCCATGCTACATAGATGACTATATGGTCGTTGAATTTTAATTGGATAGAAAAATGTTAAATTAATATGTAAGGTATATTAATATGTAAACAAAAACTTTCAAGCAAAAAAAACTTTAAAGTATTTTTCTTAGAGTAAGCCTAATAAAACTATAATTTCATGAATTATATATTTTTTATCGAACTAAGCTAAAAGTGTTCAGTGGGCAGATGAGATATGTGACTTCATTAAAAGGTTTAAGTGCCAAAGTTTACGGAAAAATTATTGGAAGATCATGGTACTGGGGTATGGATTTTGTAGTCTTTATTGACATTAATGAGCGACAGTAATAGGTAGAAGGTAACATTGAATAATTTAGAAATATATATATGTATATACACATATTCTTGGGGACTACAACTGAGTATTAAATTAAAATACATTAGAGAGAGACTACAATGTAAATGGATGGTAGAGAGGCAGCAGGTCAAAAGGGTAAATATGCAAGCAAAAATGAGAAAAGGGGAAAGGGTAACTGAGTGTAACCGATGGGTAGTTGGGAGGTCTGGACCCGATCTCCTCCTCCACCGCCTCTCCGCCGTTACCCTCCTGACCGCAAGTTCCACCTCCACTACCTCATCGGCAAGATCTCCTCTGACGCTATCGAATTCATCCCCTACCACCGCGAGGTAGAGAGGGAGGGAGATTGGGCGAGGGGCACAAATCAAAGGTCCAGAGGTTTTTTCCGGCAAGGTGGGGGCGCGTGCCTCCCTTGCCTTGGCTCCGCCGCTGCACGCATATGTAGTCCACAAGGCACTAAGACTGATTCAAGCACTCATTCTTAAGTCTCAATGAATTACCTATCCTGAATTGTATGCAGAGTTAAACTTAAAAAAAACATATGCATGCAAAATTTGAGAGTCCTCATGACATCTTTCATGTGAAACAATGTCTTAACCATTGAAATAAAGTAGTTAGTAGAACAAGGGTAGCGCTTTATAGTTCTCTGGATATTACAAAGTCAAAGGAAATGATATAAATAAAGGGTCTCTCTATAAGGGTTGTCCTACATCGAGGGAGGTGAGGTTAAGTCCATAAGAAGTCAGTGGCACTGGGAACCCAACCTTCTGATTGGCTAACCGTTTTCATGAAGATTTAATATGGTAGAACCAAGCTAGATTTGTGATTCTCATGGAGCATTGATCCTTGGAGTTAATACTCTTTCAGCACTTGTGATAAAGTGCATTTTCTGCATCGTTATAATGTAATCAGTTAGGATGAATTTATGCTCTTGATAGTTCCAACATAATTGTGGGAAGTATCATTCTGATCACGAATACCTTTTGGGGACTAATGTAAGAGGAATTGTGAAAACCACGATTGTAGGACTCAAGGCTGACCCTTAATAACTTTAATGAAATGGTATGTGAGAATGATTATAACACTCCAAGTGGCGAACCGACATTGTGTTTTACTTGTGCTTCTACCAATTATTGATAAAATAGTCTAATTCAAGGCCTAATCCATTATGTCTTTTTAAGATGCTACGAACTCTCACTAGGTGTAGTCTATGTAGCATGGACACTTCCATCATGGAGTCGTGTCATGTCCGAAACGTGTCAGACACACGTGTCGGACACACATGTCGTGTGTGTTTTTAAGAATTTGCCACGTGTTCACGTGTCATGTCCATTTCAATGTTGTCGTGTTTGTGCAACATAGGGTGTGGATTCAAAGTTGAGAACTACTTGCACCGAATGCATAGGATAACGTGCCAAGATATCTCTGTACTTTTTTTTTGAAATTTCAACCTTTTGGGAGGGCATTGTTGGAAATTTTTTTTAAAGAAAAGTTAAAATTTTATTTTTCAATTTTAACTGAGTATAAGTAATGTTTATAGGACTTATAAAACTAATTTTCATGCCCTTTTAGCGTTGTTAGTTTAGTTTTTTATGCTAAGTGGTGTACAAAAGGGATGCCAATAGACACAGGTTGTATCGCTAGAGGGCACACTTACCTAAGGTCGGTGATATGCCTCTTATGGCAGCGATTACGCATCTTCACCCCAAGTTAGTATTATCTTTTTTGAAATCTTTTTTTTACTATTTGATTAATTTACCTTTTTGGGATGAAATTCTAACAATTTAGTCAATATATGCTTGTTGGTATTTTCATTTCAAAATATAAACTAAGAAAATAATTTGTGATAAAAGACTATTTGGACAGATATATTATTCTAAGTGTATGTATGTAGCTGTTGCCTCAAATAACATATTGCTGGCATAGTACAAAGTACAAACAAGCTAGATAGACGTGCCTTCTAGCGATACAACCCCCTTTCTACCAGCGTCCCTTGCATGCAAGCCACACAGAAAATGATCACAAATTGTAAGCCAAAGACATACCTAGAAGAAGAAAATGGAATGCATGAAAACATACGAAAATTTTGAGACAAAAAGGTACGGGGGAGAGATATTATTTCATGATTGTTTTGCTCTATTCTATGATATGGTTATTGTTGATACATATAGGGTGCGGTCCATATGGCCAACACACTAACCGCAATTAGTATAATAAACTAAACTAAGTCCACTAAAAGAACACCGAGGTTAGTTTACAAGGTCAAAACAGCATTGCTTATACTTAATTAAAAAGGAAAAAAAATGAAATTTAAGCCTTTTTTTAATAAAATTTCCAACAACCACATAATAGGTTATCTTTATGGACTATTCATCTTAATATTCACGTGACGAAATGTGTGTGGACAAAGAATTATGTCTTTTGAAGACTTTTAATTCATTCATCAAAAGGGCCATTTTGTTCTATAATAAAGAGTAGTTTGCAAGCATTGAATGGATCGAATAAAAGGCTCCAAAACACAATTGTTTTTTTCAAAGATATTTCACGACGTATAAATCAAGATAAATGATGTGAATCATCCATAGGCGTGGCCCAACCATATGGTTTGGTATGTCAGAACAAACTTTTAGCATTCTTCTAGGGAACTACGAGGTGTTATTGGTGGAATACCTATTATATACATTTCTTATACAATGAGATTAGTGTAGGATTTTTGATATTTTAAACATTAAAATTGAATAAAAAGTTAAGTTTTGTTTATTTATTCATTTTGAGAGATTCTCTCCATGGTTGAGATATTTTCTCAGTGTTGAGGATTTTTGAGAGTTGGTTACAATGGCTATCACAGAACTTTTCTTATAAATAGGGTTGTTGCTAAAGAGTCATTATATCAGAAAAAGTTCCTCACCTTCTTCAGAGAAACTCTCTTCTAAACTTATATTTTCATCATTTTTAATTGGGTAATGACATCTATTCAAGTTTGAGGTCGGCTGCTTGTGCGCCACCGGGTTCTGATTTCTTTCAGGGTTTTCCTCTTACCAGTGGATCACCTAGTTGCCTGCATGGCCGTGCATATCTACTTTATAGGGTAGTGTTTCGCTGTTGGAAATCTCAGTCCAGCTTCAAACTTTATATTTTGTTGATTGTTATTTGATTTGTGAATATTTTCCTTCAATCTAGATGTGTGCTTATTGAAGGAAAATATTCATGAATCAAATAACTAAAATAATAATCAACGAAGTATAAAGTTTAGAATCTGGCCTAATATTTCCAATCACGAAATGCTTGCATAGAAAAGTATATGCACGTCTTTGTGCAAGCAAACAAGCGATTCATCTCTAGCAGCCCGGAAAAAAAAAACCCCGGAACCCAGTGGCACACTAGCAGCCGGGTCTCGTGTCTCAAACTCGAATGAATGTTGTTGCCCAATAAAAAATGATGAAAATATATGAGTTTAGAAGAGAGTGAGAGCTTATCTCGAGAAGAAGATGAGGAATCTTTAATGATATAACTTTTTAGCTACCACCCTAATTATTGGAAATGTTCTGAGAAAGCGGTAACCAACTCTTGAAAATTGTCAACAAACACAGAGAATTTCTAAACCAATGAAAATATCTCAATCACGGAGAGAATTTGTTGAAATGAATATATAAATAGAACTCAAAATTTTTGCTCAGTTTTGTTTTTTAAAATATTATAAATCCAACAATTAGTTTTAGGTCTGGGTGCAACCAGGGTCATATTCTATAACACGCGTCCGGGTTAAGGCTTACTATTTCTATACCAAGCAAAAACAGGTCCTGACCTGGGCTTTGTTAAAAAAAAAAAAACATACAAGGACAGAAGACTGTATCAATCCTGTGTTGCTTTACTTATTTATTAGATCCTTGTGCTATTTGATATCGGTTTTGGGTTCAAGATTTTAGATGGTATGTTTCCTGATGATATTCAGAAGCTAGTTGCATGCGGCTTTTGGGGTGTTTGTGTACGTTTTATATTTTTAGTTTATAAAAGAAAATTATAGCTTATAGCTTTTTAAATTAATTCTGTTCTTTTCTGTGTCTTTTAGCATTAGTATATCTGTGATGAGGATGATTTAAATGCTGAACTATATTGCAACATCCTAGCCTTTTTCATCAACATACTGTTAGTACAGAACATGACACAGTCAAAATATCCAACAAAAGAATTTACTAGTTTTTTATCAATGGCTGTCAATATAATGTGACTCAACTTTATACGATTTGATGCCAAATTTTGGGCAGGCAACTAATGGGAAAGAAAGGGCTTTGCGATAAATCCTGGAAGGTCAATCCACAGTGTAATTTGATGCAATAAAGGAGAATGATTTATAATACACAAAACATGATTCTTCAGTTGCTGTATATTAAATACAATATACCTTATAGTGCATATCACATGGTTTCTTCAAAGTCAATTATTTTTTCGCCATGTTTTGATCTATCTTACATGTATTGTGAACTGATAATTCCAGTTGTTAATCTAATGATAAACTTTCCAGGAGAAATACGGTCCAAAAGGTCAAGGAAATGCATCACAAAATGGACAAACTAAGCCTGATAAGCCTAAGAAAAATTCAGATGTTGATATTAATGTTAGTTTATCCTCACATGCTCCCTGGTTTGGCAGGTAAGTTGTACATTTTTCATTTTACCAGGCCAAGTGTAACTTCATTTATATACAGTAGGCTGTCTAGTTTTTCCTTTTCCTTTTTCTTTTTCCTTTTTTTTTTTTTTTTTTTTTTTTTTTTTTTGGGGGGGGGGGGGTGTTGTGTGTGTGTGTGTGCGGGGTTTCAAGAGTGCCACTTTTGGTTGTCTTAATCTCATGTCACAGTGAATAATAGTACTCAGAAGTAAAATATGTCTTGTCTTGTTTCATTTATAGGTTATTATTATTTTATTTTTTTAAGTTTGAGAGGTTTATATCATCCCATTGCTGTGTTGCTATTTGCTATAGTCGCATGTGAGTTAAAATAGGTCTTCTTGATGTTTCTGGATCATTGTGTTTAAGATGCTTTCAAAACAAGTATACTGTTTAAGGTATTATAGGTTCATAGTGATCATTTCTTCTATTAATGGTATCCTGAGAAAATTTTCCACTAGTCCTCCAAGTATTGGCTATTTTTATTGATTAGTCTGTTTATCTTGTCTGTATCAGCTAAGCTGTGTTCTAATGCAAATGCAGCTGCCTTCAGTGTGATTAACTGTGTTTTAATGCAATGCCTTGAATGTGATATTGACAATTCTTCACTGCAAGGGATATCTGCATAGTATAACAAGGCATACAAAATGCAAAATGGGAAAGGAAAATAATGATAATGAGAAGGAAAGAAAGAGATGTACTGGTAGAACACTGTAACAGTACTTGTACACTCCAGCTGATGCTATCTTAACTAGTCATTTCTAACTTATCTTAAAGAACTCTATCAAACTAGACTAGTCAGTGTTCCCTAACTTCATGGGCAGACAGCTGTGGACTAAAGTTGTCCATGTTAGAAACTACTATCAAGAAAGAACTCAAATCTCATTTTAGTATTTGAAACCTAAAATTTAGTCCCATCTTAGAAGCCACTATGAAAGAAAGAACTCAATCTCATTTAGTATTTGAAGCCTAAGACGCATTGGATGCTATTGAGCGTTCTGAAATGCTAGCAAAGAACATGATCTCATATTAGTATTTGAAAAGGTAAGACAATGGAGCAACACAGTTTATGACCGTCGTTCTCCTATAAGTAGTGAGAGAAACGAACCAAGCTAGGAACCTTGGTCCTAAGTGAACCAATTGTATACACTATAGCCTTGGGTAGGGGGTGGCAATTCTGACCCAACCCACTAACCCGACCCGGAATTATCGGGTCTGGGTTTAGTCTATACCGGTTTGGGTCGTAATTGGGTCGACCCTTTTTGACCCGATAGTTAAACGGGTTGGATCTGGATTTTAACTCAACCCGATTAGACCCGTTTAGAACATAATACATAACTTTTTTGCCTTTTTTTTTGGAAACCCTTTGCTTTTCTTTCATAGTTTCACACTTTCACTGCGGCCTTTCCTTGTCTCCCCTCTTTCTTTCTTAACTTTTTGTGGGATTTTTCTCGCTCTCTAATAAAATCTATCATGGTGCTGAGCAGCGGCAACAAGATCGCATCAGCTTCTGCGTCCCCTTGTGCCCAACTCCGAGCTGCGTACCACAACTGCTTCAATCGGTCCTCTCTCTCTGCCTTCTGTTAAAATTTTGTGATTTTTGAACAATTTCTGTGATTTTTCTCTGATTATTTTGGATAAATGGGCAGTTGGTACTCAGAGAAGTTCTCTAAGGGGCAGTGGGACAAAGAGGAGTGCGCCGCCCAGTGGGACAAGTACAGGGCTTGCCTCGCTGTGAGCTTCCTCTCCTTCCTTTTTGTTTTGTTTGTTTCAATATTGCAAATTCGAGCCCTAGAATTGTAATGCATGATCGGTCATTCGGTTATGCTAAAGATACGAAGCTATAGAGTATTATTATCATTGTCACTCAAGCCTTTTCTCGCAAAAAAAAGAAAATAAGACTGAGTTTTGAGAACAAGTTGTAAAAAAACTTTAGGGCCGCTTGATATGTAGGTTGACCTGCCTATATGGTCTGTGATTTATGCTGCTTGAACCCAAATCCCCCAAAGAAGAAGGGGAAAAAAGAATAAGAATAAGCTAGATTTGGTAGTCTGCAGAAAAGGAACAATGGGAAGATTGATATTTGGGGATTTCATTCATCTCTGAGGCATAGAAAGAGTGAAAGAGCCAAAGGTGATCAAATTCTCACGTGCGAGACTAGAAACAGTGAGGAACGCAACTTCTTTAATTGGTCAGCTAGATGTTAGTATCTAGAAAGTCTCCTTGAGGAGATGGGAGCTGAAGGGAGAAGAGGACTGAAAAAGGAGACTGGCCAGATGTCCACTTGATGTTTTGTAAAGGAGAAGCACTTGGAGGAAGCATACTTGAGATTGGATAGCTGAAATTTTATTGTTCAGTTGTTATTGCAAAGTGCTAAATGGTAATATTTTAGATTAAAAGCATATAATGATATAATAGAGTAATAGACAATTGTAAAATTTGGTATATAAGTCCGTTAAACTATGTTACTGAGAAAATATGAAATTCATCTAAGGAAGAAGGCCCTTCTCTTTTGCAATCCTGTAAGATAAATACACACCCTCATTGAGCCTCAACCTAATTTTGAAGAGTTTGGTTCCAAGACTTTATGTTCTTCTGAACTGTTTGATAGCTTCTTGAGGAATTGCACAAAGGGAGTGAGTATCATCATTGTCACTCAAGCCTTTTCTCGCAAAAAAGAAAAGGACTGAGTTTTTAGAACAATTTGTTAACTCTAGGGCCAATTGACGTGTGATTGACTTACCTATCTGGTCTGTGATTTATTCTCCTTGAGGCTAGAGATCAAATCCCCCCAAAAAAGGGGAAAAAAAAATGAAAAAAGGAATAAGCTAGATTAGATAGTCTACAAAAAGGAAACTATCAAAAGACTGATATTGGGGACACGAAGAGTGAAAGAGCCAAAGGAGAGCAAATGCAAAGTGCTATATGGTAGACAATTGTAAGCTTTGGTATGTAAGTCCGTTAAACTATGTTACTGAGTAGATATGAAATTCATCTAAGGAAGGAGGCCCTTCTCTTTTAGAATCCTGTAAGATATTAGATATACATACATACATACATACATACATACATACAAACATACCTACCTACCTTCCTGTCTAATTTGAAGAACTTGGCTCTAAGACTTGAGGTGAGGGACAAATCTTATTTTGTCTTTCCAAACAGTTTCTGATAGCTTTTTGAGGACTTGCAGAAAATGAATTTACATGTTGCAAGCAACCAGCTGTGACTCGTGTGTTCCCTTCAGATGGGAGTTCTGAAATCGGGGGCGGCTCAATTTCTAGGGAGGCCTTCGGCGAAAGTTTCAAATGAGACTCTTTTAAAATATATCTTAAAAGATAATTAATATTAAATAAATTTATTTAATTAATTTTTTATTAAAAAATCCTTCTAGCTATTTGAGATGAAATTTTTTCTTTCAAGCTTTTGTATTTTCATTTTCTAATATTTATAGGATTAGAACTAATATTTTGGTCCATCATACAAGCTCATTGTTCTCATTTTCTATTATTGTTTCATTCCTTTCTAGTTCTGTTAAAGAGATTGGTTGTTATATTATTAAATCTTCTTGTTCTGAAATTATTGCATTATTTTTATTTTTATCACTCGTAACAAATCTATCAAGCTCCTTTTGAGACTGTATAAATTTTTCTACTCTCCTTTTCTTTTCATTTTTCATATCCGGATTCATATTTTCTAGTAGACATGTTCAAGATTTAAATACTTACAAAATAAAACAAACACCAAATGCAATAATTCAATAAGATTATACCAAAATAGCTATTAGTATAATAAGAAATAAAAAGAAGTGAAGAATAATGTCACTGGAGGAATAGACTGGAACGAGCCAGTGACAAAATCTGTGTTGGTTGCTCGACGAATCCTCCGAGTTACGCCATTGTGCCCATGGTTATAAAACAGAAGTAAGAATCAGGACAAAACTTTGGATGTACAATCAAATTACCGTCACCATTGCTACTTCATATTCTCTATTTTGTTCTTTTATATAAACAACTAAGGTTAACATGTTTTTGAATAAACCAAAGTATAACCCAAAAAAATCGAAGACAAATTCTCTAAAAGGGATTGGATGTTTAACAAATTATTGATTTCAATACTCCCTTTCAATCATGTAAAAAAGGGTGAGCAAAAGAGGGGATTGATTGGTTAAGAACTGAAAATTGCTAATTGGGCATTTGGGAAATTGGGCAAGAAAAATCTTTCTTCTTCCTTTTTCTATCCTTTGTTCAGAGAGAGAAAATCAATGAAAATAAATTTTACATGGAAGTACGTAAAATAAACACCATATAATTTTCTAATTGAGCATAAAGATCAGATTTTTTTTTTCCCTTCTTCCCAAGCAAAAACGAAAACTACCACAATTACTACTGCATCTCTCTGTTATGTTCTTTTATATGGACAGAACTAAGGTTGACATATTTTTCAAAATAAACTGAAAAATAAAACATAAAAGTCAAAGAAAATCCTCTTAAAATGCTTGGATGTATAACAAATTACTGATCCTGATATATCCCTTTCAATCAAGAGAAAAAGGCGAGAAATCAAGTGAGTTGATTAAAAAATGAAAATACCTAATTGGGCAATGATGCCACAAAATATATTTTCCTTTTTTCTAATTGGACAATTACTGATACTGATCTTTTTATTTTGAGAGAACGAAAATCAGTAAAAGGAATTTCCATGCAAGTATGTAGAATAAACAACTTATAACTTCCTGATTGGGCACAGGGGCGACTCAATTTCTAGGGAGACCTTAGGCGAAAATTTCGAATGGGCCCTTTTAAAATATACTTAAAAAAGTAATTAATATTAACTAATATTTTATTTAATCAATATTTTATTAAAAAATAATTCTTCTAACTTTTTAAGATGCAAAATTTTTAATCAAGTTTTTATATTCAAGTTTTGCTAACGTATCTTTTTTATAGAGTAGTTGTAGGTCCTGCTGTCAGTCTGAGGTCTGGGCGATGGGGGCGGCGAAGATCGAGGCTGCATACAGAGAGAGAGTTAATTTTGAAAAATTCTCTAATTATAATTAAATAGTTTGGGATAGTGGAAAGACAGCTGAGGAAGTGGAAGAGACTCCTCTTTAATTATAATTAAATAGTTATAGAGAGTGGAGGATATTAGCTTGGGAAAGTGAAAGAAACTCATGCTTTTCCTGTTAATATAAAAAATGAAGAGCGAAAAAAAATCAAAAAAATGTGGATGACAGGATTCGAACTAGCGCAGGCAAAGCCCACACAATTTCTAATCATGTCTAATAACCACTCCGGCATGCCCAGTTGAACAAGCAAAAAACATTTTCTATATTTTATATTTATTATTTTAGTTAAATACTAATTTATACTATAATTTTGGAGGCCCCATTATATTTGAGGGCCCTAGGCAACTGCCTCATTCGCCTAGAGGTTGAGCCGCCCCTGTCTGAAATAAACCTGTATTAGCCATTGCTATTATTTATTTGCCTTTATAGCTTTTTATTAGAAGGATCTGTTATCTCAGCTCTAATCAGTCTCTTCTTTTTTGGGTTATGACACCCCAATGAATGTTATACCTATGCCATCAAATTTGATCTTTTTGAAATAACCGTAACAAGCCAGTTCTCATGCTTTCTGAGTTGCCACTAATTGAATCAACGAGCCTCTTTCTTCTTGAATTTCTCCCTTTTTCACTAATTGTTTTATTTCTTAAAGGGTTAGCTTTAAGCTTTATGTTAAAACTCTGTTATTATCTTTGCAGCAACATCTAGAAGACAAGCATTTGAGAAGTATTTTACTGGGAGCAGGAACATCTGTACAACCCACTGACAACGAGGATTTCAGTTCTCTTGATGCCGATGGAGATTTTCGCCATTGATCACACATAAGAGGTGTATTTTCTTCTTTTTTAAGATATTAGTTCATGAACTAGATATTATAAAGTTTGATCAAAATTGGTAAAGTAATTAGAACAATAAGGCCAGTGTTAGCTGTCTTATTTTGGGTTTAAAGCCCTACGCTTCATAGGAACTTTTTAGGTCGTAGACTCTATTTGATACAGACTGCACTCAAACAATTCAATGGTCTGAAAGCACTAGTGCTCCAGATATTTTTTTTATCTATTTTTCATATTGTTCGGTGATTAAGATGAATAATCGGATCATCACTGCTTTACTTACATCTTAATGTAATAACTATAGTTAGATCGTACAATTCCACTAATATGCTTGTCATAAACCATTGGTACCCAATTGAAACTAGATGCTCCAATATAAACAATTAGTACCTAATGGGCACTTAATCAATTATTACATGGTTTTCATATTCCACATAATGCCTTCTAGAAGCTGTATGTATGAATCATGGGTCATATATATATATATATATATATATATATATATATATATATATATATATATATATATATATATATATAGAGAGAGAGAGAGAGAGAGAGAGATATAGACTTGTGTCATTCCAAAAGGATTTGAGCCCGGATCCATCCCACTCAAATTCAACCCTCCGATATTCAAATGCAAGATTCACTCCGTTGAAGTTGATTTATATTATTTTAAGTATATATAAATTAAAAATCAAATATTTTAAATACTTTTTGCCCATTGATCAGTTAGGAGAAAAACAGACAGCCTAAACAGTGAGCTGGTTAGTTTAACGATGTAGAATATTTGAAACCTAACAAAAATTGATTTGTAGGAGTTTATAAATGTTTAGATTATAATGAAATGGCCGGATTGAGAATTTGTATGTCTAAAGACATAGATCTAATCAACTCACTACTTTTGGCCGTCCATTTTGCGTCGCTTGATGGATAGGTAAAAAGTATTAAAAACATTTGATTTTTGGTTTATAGAAACTTGAAATAATATAGATCAACTTCAGTAGAGTGAATTTTGTATTCGAATGTCAGAGGGTTGAATTTGAGTGGGAAGGATCCAGACTCAAATTCTTTTGGAAGGACACAAGTCTCTCTCTCTCTCATATATATATATATATATATATATATATATATATATATATATATATATATAGAGAGAGAGAGAGAGAAATGTAAATAAGCTGACACAGGAGGCAACTCCCTCATATGTCGCACTCAAAAATCAATTTCCCGAGTGAATTTTCAAGATCCGACCGCACATTATCATCTTCATATTCTAAGATATGCACATATAAAAAATCAAGTGATTTGAAATTTGTTTACTCCATTTTCTTTGGGTTCAAACATTAACGGTTTTTTAACAATAGAACAAAATGGAACTATTAGATCAATGAGTAAACGAATTTCAAATCACTTGATTTTTTATATGTGTATATCTTAGAATATGAAGATGATAATGTGCGGTCGGATCTTGAAAATTCACTCGGAAAATATGATTTTTGAGTGCGACAGAGGAGGGAGTTGCCTCCTGTGTCAGCTGATTTACATTTCTCTCACATATATATATATATATATATATATATATATATATATATATATATATATATATATATATATATATATAGAGAGAGAGAGAGAGAGAGAGAGATACTTGGGTCTTTTAGGAAGGATATGGAGATAAATTATTCTCATTCAAATTCAATGACATGTCATTCAAATAGAAAATTCACTCCGTTGAAGTTGATTTACATAGTTAGAGTGCCTAAAAATAAAAATTTAAGTCTTTTGAATATTTTTTTTCTTATTCATTAAGTAAGCGCAAAATGAATGACAATGAGTTGGTTAGTTTAACGGTGTAAAATATTTGAAATCTAACAAAAGTTGGTGTGTGAGAGTTTTTTAAATGTTGAAATTATAATCAAATTGTCGAATCGAGAAATTATTTGTCTGAAGTCATAGATCAAAGTAATTTGCTACTTTTTGCCGTTCATTTTGTGCTAACTTGATGCATGAACAAGAAAATTATAAAATACTTGATTTTTATTTTTAATTATTTTAAATAATGTAGGTCAACTACAATAAAGTGAATCTTATATTTGAATGTCGTAGCATTGAATTTGACTGGAAATGATTCATGCTCAAATTATTCTGGAAGTAGCCAAGTCTGTGTGTGTGTGTGTGTGTGTGGATTCATTATGAAAATGCTGATACACTTGAAAAACAAAGAAGTGTCATCAAACAAATAGTATATATATTGTGTTTTCCGTATCTATAACATGGATACAAGCACTCGACAGACTAAGTCGTGCAGTTCCGGTATTGTAAAATTATAAAAATAATTAATCACTTCAAGCACATTGTAATTCATTTATGAAGAATGAAGGCTTGATATGATAGAAATGCATTTACAAGTCATCATTAATAGTAAACCCTGTAATCATGCGTCATTTCACATCTTGGCCTTTAGGATGCCAACATCAAAAGCGCTGAGTATCTAATACTGCATATACACTATGGGCACGTGAAATGGTTCAGTTTTGTGCATGTGAAAATATGTATTTGAGAAGGAATTTTTTTTATTTTGGCTTCTGTGCTGGCTTAGAGTTGAATGCACGTCTTTATTAGGGCTGTTTGGATTCAAGGAAGTGGGCTGAAGTGAAGAAGTGGGGAAGTACCATTTCTCACTTCCGCTGTCAATTCAAACACCGGAAAAGGAAAATGAGAAAACCACTTTCTCTTTTCTCTTTTACACAATCATTTTCTCACTTTTAGGGTGCTTATAGTTAATTTTGTGATCATGTAAATCTCATTTGTAATAAGTTGTAGCTCAAAACAGTTAATTTTGTAGTCATGTAAATCTCACTTGCATTCTAATTACAATCTAATTTTTTTATAATTATTTTTTATTTAATATTATTTTACGATCAACTGTGTTCAATTTTATCACTTCCACTTTTACATTATTAACCAAACACCGAAAAACACAATATATTTTTTCACTTTCACTTCCCAACTACCAACCAAACACTAGAAGATATACACAAATTCTCATTTTATAAAAAAAAAACTACTTTCCACTTGCTCACTTCTGCCCACTTCCTTGAATCTAAGTTGCCCCATTGTAAATTTGATATCTATCCGCTTCTTCTATACTTTCTCATGGTCAAGAGAAAAACACTTAGAAGATTGCTTCTTTTTCTTCCTTTATTATTTTTTTATTTTTTATTTTTTCCTTCTGAGTGAAGGCATTAACTTTAACTCGATCTTAATCTTGGGACCTTCCATAATCCAACCCATCTCCGCCCGTTTACCACTAATTTGACATACCTTCTACTTGAAAACAGGCATTAATTTCCTGTTTGAAGAGTTCTCATTTTATTTTATTTTAGTGGGATCTTTTTTTTATGGTGTACCGACCATGGCCGTGCAGCTTCAAAATATATTTAACAATATTTTCAGTTACTTAATTTGATCCGGTCAGCAGACCAACAATCTTACTTCAATCTTCAGCGAAGCACCCAAGTATTCCAAATTCACGAAAATTAGGTGTCTTTATGATTCTTTTTTCACTATGATCTTAAATTTCCAATCTGTTGGCCCAGAGGCCTTCCACTCTAGTTTTGATAATGATTAACTCATGTAGTTATGTTTACTAATAATCTTGTGATTTTAGTTTCAGATCATTAATCAAGATATTAGTTGGTGATTGCTTCAAAAAGAGGAGTTTGGAAGCCTTCACTTGGTGATTCCCGAGCCCGAGCGTCAAGATCATTCATAGCCATGCTCGTTGGATCACGGAGTTTGGACCGAGTCGACTTGAAGATGAAGATCGTCAAGTAGACTTAGGTATCCATAGTTTAGTGTGTTTAGATCCATTTGTAAAGATAAGAATAGTTGATATGCTCAAGTGCACAACACACACAAGTTTTGTGTTTTGGATTTTGGTTTTCATGAATAGTTTAGATCAAAACAAGTTTAAATGTTTTTATGTATATTAGATGTGTTCAATATACAAACATGCTTCATATCTTAAACAAACTTATTTTGATATGCCTATTCATGAGTTTTAGGAAAAATCAGATTTCCTATTGAAAAATCAAAGTTTGATAAAATACAAGTTTTGGTTTTTGATAAAAATGATAAAACACAAAATAGTTCAAATTGCTTGATATTTGAGTTGAAATTTTTATCACATGTTTATATATCAATGCAAAATGGTAAAACTATTTTTGGGGATTTCTAGAAGAGATAAAAGATTTTTTTAAAAATAATTTTAACCCTAGTTTCTGACCCAGAACAGTGACTGACAGGCCAGGTCGGCCGACCGCACGGTCGACCAAACCAAGGGCCGGTCGACCGACGTGCACAGCCTTGTGCACATCTGGCAGACACATGGGCCGGTCGACCGGGTGGTCGACAGGACCAGAGAGCTTTGCTCTCTGTATCTGGGCGGTCGACCGGAAGCCCCAACGATCATATTTATGACCGTTGACGGTCGACCGGGCGGTCGGGCGGTCGACCGGGCGGTCGGGCGGTCGACGACCGGGCGGTCGGGCTGACAGATCAGCTTAACGGCTAGTTTTCTTTTGGGCCTATAAATACCCCATCTCTTCATGGTTTTAACTAAGATTTTTTGTGCCAAAAATTTCTGATATCTCCAGTGTTTTAAACAAGTTTTCAAAAGAGTTTAAGTGCCAAAAAGATTCATCTATTTGTTTTTAAAGTGTTTTGTTTTATTTCAAAGAAATTAGGTTTTTGGGAAGTTATTTTTGATCTAAAATTTCCATATCTATTTGGTATTTTCCCAAGAGTATTTCTTGATCAAAACACTTTGTTTTCCACACTTAGCTATATCTTCTATCCTAATCTATTAGGATCTTTTGTTTTGTGGAAAAAGATTGTTTGAGGTTGTTGTAGCCTCCAAGTTGTAAACACCCTTACTTTTGTTGTATCCTACTTTGGTAGAGGTTGATCGGGTGTTGGTTTGCTCTCTCTTTGGTAGAGGTTGAGATTGTGGTTTGCTCCCTCTAGTGAGAGGTGGAGTTTGGTTTGTAAACCCTCTTTGGTAGAGGTGTTAGTTGTTGTTTGGCTACGGGCCTACCCCTCGGTTGTGAGGCGGTGTTTGAGAAAGGAGTTCGGTACTCCCTTGTTGTAAAATCCTCCTCGGTGGAGGTTCCCTCGGTGAGAGTCCTCGGTGGACAAGATAGTGGATTAGAAATCCTTCTCGGTGAAGGCGGGGACGTAGAGTTAGGGGCTCGAACCTCGAAACATATCTTTGTGTTTGCGTTTGATCCATTGTCTCTCTAACTCTCTCTCTTTTAATTGTGCAAAGCATCATTCATTCATTCATATCTTATTGCTTGCATTTGTGTCTTGCATTATTTCATATTGCTTATCATCCTTATATGCTTGGCTTGTTTGTGTGTGCCTCACTTGTACTTAACCACAAGAGCTTCATATAGCACCTCAACCCTTATCTAGGGGAATCAAGAGGAGTTAGTCCAGAGCCCTTCACGGGGAATTCGGCTACACTTGTTGGTTGTATTAAGTGTTTGTGCAAATTTGTTTTAGTATTCGCATTTAGTTTCTAGATTAGCATTTACACCTATTCACTGCCCCTCTAGGTGTTTTTCAATTGGTATCAGAGCCTACGCTCCTGATACTTTAGGTTTAACAACCTAGGAGTGAGATCCTTGTTTAGCAATCTATCATTTGCATTTGCACATTTGCTTGTTTGCACACATATAGTTTGGACCCATGGACTTCATGACCCCACCTATTTTTGACCCTTCCAACATCATTGTTTGGAAGACTAGGATGTCCATCTATTTACAAACCCTAGGATATAAGGTTCACCTTGCCATTACCAAGGAATCCTACCTTAGTGATAGCAAGCATATAGGGGCCAATGCACTAGCCCTTGAGGCTATTAGAAGCACGCTCTCTAAAGATTATCTTATGCATGATTCCGCCTTTGCAGTGTGGAACAAGTTGACAACCACCACCACCTCCAAGCTTCAAATGCCAAATCAACCGGAGGAAACTAGTGGAGAATCCTACTCTCAATGCTTCATGATCCAAGGGAATGACTCCCTTGAGGTACAATCGGAATCTCAACTAGATAGTTTTGATGCTAGTTCTTCATGTGATGAATATGTGGATGCTAATGCTTTGAATGAAGAACTATCTCTTGTTTGTGAAAAATTGATTGAAAAATATAAAGTTTTGAAAAAGAAGACATTTGCTTTAACTAAAGAAAAAGAAAAATTGTCTTCTAAACTTGACAAGGTTTTGCAAGAGAAGGTGGAGGTCTATAATGAAAGGGATTCATTGAGATCTCAACTTGATCTTGCACTAAAAGAGAATAATTTTTGAAAAATAAAAATAATTGTGATGATGTGTTAAAGAAAAATGAGTTTTTATATTCAAAAGTAGATTTTATTTTAAAAGATAATGATTCTTTAAAAAGAGAAATTGATTTTATTTCAAAAGAGTTAGAAATTTGTTTAAATAAAAACAAATCTTTGAAAAATGATATTGTTCTCATGTTTGCCATGCTAGGGTAGTATCACACACTTCACCTATCGCATGTTCCACTTCTTCTTTGATTGAAAATGATATAAATTTAATTAAGAAGAAAATGGATTGTTTGGGCTCCACTATGAGCCAATGTGCCATGAACCATACACGCTTGGAAACCTTGGTTCGAAAGAAATAAGTTTCATCTTTTCATGCACACCCCCCACGGCATACACATGCTACCCACGATCACCACCATCACACTATCTATGCTCATGTGTACACTTGTACACATTGTGGACGTAAGGGCCACCTTGCTAAATTTACTTTGATAGATTACATGATGAAAATTTAGCAAATAAATTTGTTTGGGTTAGAGAAGGGACTAACCCCCATGGACCCAAAAAGATATGGGTACCAAAGACCACCCCTCTTATTTATGATGTAGGTGTGGGCTCTCACATGACGTGAGAGTAGCGGTACCTTGGAGTGGATGCGTTCCGTGCTTAAAGGAAACTTTTGGATGCATCACTTTCAAGGGAGGTTTGGTGGGAAGACCACAATGTTTTGGAGATATGGAGAGTTGCCTCATAGGTTTTGGTAACGGTCTCTTACTCCTTATTTATGTTTGCATGCTTTTCATGTTCATTATTTATAGCATGCTTTGATGTTTATAGATTATTATGTTAATGTCATGTTTATTAGACCCTTGACATGCATGTATAGCCTTTTGAGACACCCATGTTTAATATGGACTATTATTTTTGTGTTCTCACCATTGTTTAGCTATCATGTTTATCTTAACTCTAATAACATGTGAATTTTCATAATAATCATGTTTATGTTTTTCATGTTGATTACATCTTGTTTTGATGCTTCATGATTTGAATATATGTTTAAATGTTAGTTTTCATTAAGACTAGGTATATATTTGTGCATATAGTGGGCCACAAATAAATCTATATATGTTTGAGCTTGAATGCTTATTTGAACCCATTAGATGTGCTAGTATAGTCTAGTTTTGATGATTCATGCATTTTAAACTTGTATTCCCAATTTTGGATTTGTTTCATGTTTTTATGTTTATGTTTAACTTCATGTATATGTCCATTTTATCCAAATTATTGTTATACATATACATCCTTTTGAGCCACGTACCTTAATGCATATACATTTGTGGACTCGTTGTGTTTAGATATGTATGTATACTATAGTTTGTATAAGACATACATATACCTTGAAGATTAAATAGTTTTGATGATTTTCATGTTTTCGTGTTTTAAGGAATATTGAGCTTAATTGCCAATTTTCATGATTATATGTTTCACATAACACTTGCACACTCACCTCTTTTAAAAATGTTTCTCATGATTGTGTTTTCATGAGTATGTATGAGCTTAATGGATTTTGAGTGTTTTAGTGTCATGTGATGTACATGTGTTTCATGAAAAATAATTTTGTTTTATTCCTTGCTTGAAGGATTTCGTACTAGTTTACAAATTTTTCATATAACTAGTTACGGTATTCTTCGTTATGGTAGAGTTTTTCAAATATACTTCAATTTTCAAACCTAATTTTGAAAACTCCTATCATCCAAGGGTGGTTGGATGGGAGATCATGCTCATGTATGCTTTATAGTGAAAATCATTTTAAACTTGAACATGATTGGGAGGATAGGTTATATGAGTTATACCTTGATTATTATTGTTGTTTCAATTGGTATCATTGGATTCTTTCAATGGTATCAATTTTGACTTTTATTGTATACTCATAGATTTTCGTATATGTATGCTTGCATTTCAAAGAATATCAAATTCAATTGGTATCTATTTTTCATACATACATATATATATATATATATATATATGTTTGTGTTATGCTAAGCTTGAGTTTCAATTTTATTTCAATTGATTAGTTTTCAATTTCTTTTCAATTGGTATCTCATTTCAAGCCTACGCATTGTTTTAGTTGGTATTTCATAAAGGGGGAGAAAATTTGTTTTTCAATTGGTATTTGATTTCCACTCCCTTGCTTTATGATAGAAAATATTGAATTTTCATTTTGGTATCATTTGCTTTTAAAGAATAATGATTTCAATTGGTATCAAGATTTATGTTTAGGAATTCAATGTTTATAATGGTTAAATTTCTATTGATATCAAGATGCACTACTTTGACACATTCTTAATTGGTATCAAATTTATTTATTGAGAAAATTCAAAATGTTTTAAAGAAATGTTAAAAATGTTTTGATATGATTGCATATATGCAAGGAGAGCTTAACATCTCTTCTACATATAGATTCATGATGAGTGTATTTTGCATTGAAGAGCTTGACAACTTCTTCTTTATGTGGTACACGTGTGTAGGGGGAGCTTCACATCTCCTCTTATGCATTGCATAGTGTACATTATGTGAATTAGGGTTTGTCATCCCTCCTTCATGTAATGTATCTATGTAGGGAAGCTTCACATCTTCCTCTTCATTAATGTATATCGCATATACCATTTATTGATCTATGTTCACTTTCAATTGGTATCAAGATGCTATCTTTGACATTTTTAAATTGATATCTTAATTGATTGTAACCCCTTATTGATATTCATTTTGTTTTAGACAAAAAGGGGGAGAACATTGTTTTTGACCCTTTGTTGATTCTTTGTTTCGAACAAAAAGGGGGAGAAAAATTTATTGTTTTGGTTTTTACCCCTTTGTTGATGATTGACAAAAATGGGGAGAAAGATTTTTGAGTTTGAATTTTATATGCATATTATGTCTTGCATATATTAAGTTTAATTGTTATCTAGAGCATGTTTTGTTTTTTTAAAAATTACATTGGTATCTAGAGCATTTTTATTGTTTATGCATATCTATGCATGTTTCATATTTAATATTCATTGCATATTTATGTTATTTGTTTATGCATGAGTTAAGAGGAGCTTCTTTGAAGCTTAACTTTAATCCATGCATATATAACTCCATGAGTTTTGTCATCATCAAAAAGGGAGAGATTATTGGCCCAGAGGCCTTTCACTCTAGTTTTGATAATGATTAACTCATGTAGTTATGTTTACTAATAATCTTGTGATTTTAGTTTCAGATCATTAATCAAGATATTAGTTGGTGATTGCTTCAAAAAGAGGAGTTTGGAAGCCTTCACTTGATGATTCCCGAGCCCGAGCGTCAAGATCATTCATAGCCATGCTCGTTGGATCTCGGAGTTTGGACTGAGTCGACTTGAAGATGAAGATCGTTAAGAAGACTTAGGTATCCATAGTTTAGTGTGTTTAGATCCATTTGTAAAGATAAGAATAGTTGATATGCTCAAGTGCACAACACACACAAGTTTTGTGTTTTGGATTTTGGTTTTCATGAATAGTTTAGATCAAAATAAGTTTAAATGTTTTTATGTATATTAGATGTGTTCAATATACAAACATGCTTCATATCTTAAACAAACTTATTTTGATATGCCTATTCATGAGTTTTAGGAAAAAATCAGATTTCCTATTGAAAAATCAAAGTTTGATAAAATACAAGTTTTGGTTTTGATAAAAATGATAAAACACAAAAATAGTTCAAATTGCTTGATATTGAGTTGAAATTTTTATCACATGTTTATATATCAATGCAAAATGGTAAAACTATTTTTGGAGATTTTTAGAAGAGATAAAAGATTTTTTTAAAAATAATTTTAACCCTAGTTTCTGACCCAGAACAGTGACTGACAGGCCAGGTCGGCCGACCGCACGGTCGACCGAACCAAGGGCCGGTCGACCGAGCGATCGACCGACGTGCACAGCCTTGTGCACGTCTGGCAAACACATGGGCCGGTCAACCGGGCGGTCGACCGGACCAGAGAGCTTTGCTCTTTGTATCTGGGCGGTCGACCGGGCAGTCGACCGAAAGCCCCAACGGTCATATTTATGACCGTTGGCGGTCGACCGGGCGGTCGACCGCCAGCCTGTCAGGCTGACAGATCAGCCTAACAGCTAGTTTTCTTTTGAGCCTATAAGTACCCTATCTCTTCATGGTTTTAACTAAGATTTTTTGTGCCAAAATTTCTGATATCTCCAGTGTTTTAAACAAGTTTTCAAAAGAGTTTAAGTGCCAAAAAGATTCATCTATTTGTTTTAAAGTGTTTTGTTTTATTTCAAAGAAATTAGGTTTTTGGGAAGTTATTTTGATCTAAAATTTTCATATCTATTTGGTATTTTCCCAAGAGTATTTCTTTGATCAAAACACTTTGTTTTTCACACTTGAGGTATATCTTCTATCCTAATCTATTAGGATCTTTTGTTTGTAGAAAAAGATTGTTTGAGGTTGTTGTAGCCTCCAAGTTGTAAACACCCTTGCTTTTGTTGTATCCCTCTTTGGTAGAGGTTGATCGGGTGATTGGTTTGCTCCCTCTTTGGTAGAGGTTGAGATTGTGGTTTGTTCCCTCTAGTGAGAGGTAGAGTTTGGTTTGTAAACCCTCTTCGGTAGAGGTGTTGGTTGTTGTTTGGCTACGGCCTACCCCTCGGTTGTGAGGCGGTGTTTGAGAAAGGAGTTCGGTACTCCCTTGTTGTAAAAATCTTCCTCGGTGGAGGTTCCCTCGGTGGGAGTCCTCGGTGGACAAGATAGTGGATTAGAAATCCTTCTCGGTGAAGGCGGGGATGTAGAGCTAGGGGCTCGAACCTCGAAACATATCTTTGTGTTTGCGTTTGATCCATTGTCTCTCTAACTCTCTCTCTCTTTAATTGTGCAAAGCATCATTCATTCATTCATATCTTATTGCTTGCATTTGTGCCTTGCATTATTTCATATTGCTTATCATCCTTATATGCTTGGCTTGTTTATGTGTGCCTCACTTGTACTTAACCACAAGAGCTTCATATAGTACCTCAACCCTTATCTAGGGGAATCAAGAGGAGTTAGTCCAGAGCCCTTCACGGGAAATTCGGCTACACTTGTTGGTTGTATTAAGTGTTTGTGCAAATTTGTTTTAGCTTCCGCATTTAGTTTCTAGATTAGCATTTACACCTATTCACCCCCCCTCTACGTGTTTTCACAATCTTCTAGCAATATCCCTCCACATATACACTTTTGCTTCTCAGATGTTCATCCGAGTGCTTTGATATATGGAAGTTTGTAGGAAAATCATGGAAGGGCCAACTTGTCTTGGAAAATGCTTCCATGAAAGAGTTTTCCAAGTTTGCAATGGTCTACGAACAGCCAAACGGGTAAAAAGCTAAAATTAAGTCTTCCACACACACACACACACACACACAGAGAGAGATCTTCCACACACACACAGAGAGAGAGAGAGAGAGAGAGAGAGAGAGACCACTACTGGACATCCACTTTATCTTTCATTCATCGCTTTTCCCAAAAAAAACTTCTTACAAAATGTAACTGCACTTGAGTTGTCATACAGATATGGCCGATAATTGTCTTTTTATCCTATGGTCCACTCTACTTTCCATCAGAAAGGTGGCAACTCTGATGTGTTTGGTTCGTAAACACCAGTCGATAATAACTGTGTGTGTAAAGCTTCCCATAAGATGGGCCACATCAGATTGCAGTGTGAACAAACTGATTGAAAACTGTACGATAGTGTTTGTTTTCCTACAGTCTTTTCAGTTCACTCTGAGAAGTCATGAACATAGCCAATGGACTAGTCAATTTCAAAACATATGGTTGATTATTCATCGAATGCCTGTCAATTGGGAACCCAGACGACTTTCAAATCTTAATCAAGAGGGCTCTGCATGCAACCAAGTCTAAAGGCAAGTTGCATCAGGTTGGTTTTGTGCTCAATTATGATCTATTGGATCGTATTACACCATTGGAAGGTGGGTACAGAGAATTCCAATTCAACCAAGCTACAGTTTCTTATACATTCTCTATGCAATGAAAAAGCCAATGCTCTCTTTTTTTGTTGACCTTGGTACCTGGCACCAATGGTTGAATAGCAACCACCTTCACCTGCATTTGGGGATGACTTCCAAAGTTGTGTAGGATACCATTAGACCAGGGGCAGTGTTCTTCCTAGGGTTCTCTACTTACATTATATATTACTTTTTTCTCTCATTATAGTGGCTCTCTCATGGATGGAGGTAATACAACAAGATATAGAGGCTAAAGGTCTTAGTGAAGACATATTGCTCGATAGGAATGACTGGAGAAAGGTGATCCATGTGCCCGATCCGGCGTAATTCTCTTTTGGTTCATGTAGCCTACCCCAATTACTTGGGACAAATGGCTTAGTTGTTGTTGTATAGTGGATCTCTCGTGCCATGCGCGGTGTAGTAGACGTGGGCCGTACCTTCAATTTTTTTTTTCTTTTTTTATATATCGTCTTGATTGTGCTCATCTTGCGTGATTGATCCTAGGGTTGCTTGAGGAAAGATAAATTGATATGCTGGCAATCTTTTCTAACAGCTTGGTATCTAACTTGGTCCAGGTTCGCAGATGAAGACTGGTCCCTTGTCCATTTATACACTTCACAATGCCTCAAGAACAGCCACATAGACGAGCAGCCACCAATCTAAACTTGAAACTAGCAGGCATGTGTACCATCAAATTCAAGTAGAAGGTTGTGACATTGTAGTTGCTACATGCAGAACATGGAAATTTTCTCTGTTGAAGTCTAATACTCGTTATTCCTTTGCAACTAACTGGATGTTATGCTCAGTTCATTGAAGTTTATGTGGGCAGGTTTTGAAATTGTGCATCATTTTCTTCTTTGAGCCTTTCTGATACTTCGTAGACGTGTTCACAAAGTTAACGCGCGCACAGACGAGCGCTCGTTCGCTCTACGTAGATTGTTTTGACTCTAACCAACATGAAACATCTGACCAAGTCATTGCCGTGGCTGTGTCGCGAGATCATGATGGATCCAAGTCTCAGCTTAGCGTACAAGACAATCAATCTAACAGTTTGATACAACCATCAAAGAAATGGAAAGGCGAGAAAAAGACCTGAAAGCAAAGAGAACAAAACACGGAGACATATATGAGAGGACCAGTATCAGGTTACTTCACAAGACTGACTACTGCAGTTAGGGGTGTCACCGGATACGGATTATCCGCGGATATCCGCATCCGAATCCATCTCTAATCCGGATACGGATATTATTTTTTCTCATCCGTCAATATTCGTATCCGTATCCGAAAGGTAGGTGTGGATACGGATATGGTAAAAGTAATATCTTATTTGTATCCGATCCGATATCCGAATGTTGCGTGCTTCACAATGATATCGGTATGGAGAAGACTATTCTTCAATGGAATAAGGTATTAAATTTTGATATTTTGAATTGGTGAAAAAGTAATAGTGAAAAGTATTCGATTCTTGTAAGAGCACCACATGATATTTTGAGTATTTCGACATCAATCATGTCATCTGAATCGGCATTTAGCACCGGAGGACGTGTAATCTATTGTTATAGAAGTCAAATGACAATGAATACGATGAATGTATTGATATGTACACAATAATATCATAGTATGTATCACATTTAATATTGTAGTAGATGAGATAAAAAGTAATATAAGTATTTCTGTTTAATTTATCTTTAACCATATCCATTTTTAACATATCCGATTAGTTTCCGCATCCGATCCGCTAATATCCGATTTATATCTGATATCCGATTTTGACGGATACGGATATTATTTTTTCACATCCGCCAATATCCGTATCCGTATCCGTATCCGAAGGTTGGGTGCGGATATGAATATGATAGAGGTAATATCCGATCCGTATCCGATCTGATGGCACCCCTAACTGCAGTACTTTTCAAAAGGCCTTATTGCTACTCCAAACACAAAACAAAATGTCATCACCACAACAAATGACAGAGACTACTGCATACAGGCTAACCTCATGCTCATAGGTTTGTCGAGAAGAGGATACCGGCATAAAAATCAAAGTATACAAGTCAAGTGGTCAAGTCTGCGGCGCCTTCCATCAACGAGGTCCCTTTCGTTCTTTTAAACTCCAAGCCAAGTGTCGTCACCATTGAAGCCGAGGGTCTCCTCTTAAATCCTGGTCTCGCCCCCCATTGAACTTGAGTTCGCACTTCAAATTAGGAGGATCCCTTGCCTTCTCGCAATGTCTGCTTGCTCCTCTTTGTTACACTCATCAAACTCATTCGAACTCTCTGATTACCTGACATTTTCTGATACACAGCTTCAAGAAGAGTACTTGACAACGCCGACTTCTGAACGGAAGCAGAGTCCTTTTCACCTGCAAGATAATGGTGATCATGTTAGCAAGAGGATGACTGGTGTCTGCAGCAAGCAAGTGTTCTGTATTTTAAGTTTCCTATTACTGAATTAGACTGATTATGCTTCTTTGTATGCTTGTTCACGTACGTGTTATAATATGCAGGAATCGTAATATGGTGAAGGACACTTCAAAGGGAAGTAGCATCAAGGTTGCATTCAAAACAAAATCAGAGCTTGAGGTATTGGATGATGGATACAAGTGGAGGAAATATGGGAAGAAGATGGTGAAGAATAGCCCAAATCCAAGGTAAAATATATGTGATGGTGTCTACTAATTTTAAAGAATCTATTTGCTGGCATTGTTCTTTTCCTCTGCTTAAAAATCTATAAAGTAGCTTATAAAAGGTTATATCAGTATCATACTGTGCAAATTTTTACCATAGAAAGTCATAAAATTCTTTAAAGGTTCATGACTAAGAACATATATTTATGTTTATATTGCTACTAATTAGTAGTTTTAGATTTTCTCAAGGCAAAGAGTTGTCACAGTTTTGACTTGATTACAGGAGATTATAGACTAAGGCAGATTAAAATCAAGTCTAGAACTGTTCATCAATTTTATAAGATGAATTAGAGTCATAAAAAACTCAAATTAGTGAAAGCAATGGACACTGTTTTCCCTAGATATCTTTGATGCCACTTATGACTTCGAACTTGAATGCCTTTGATCAGTGACAATAATGCTCAAATATATCTTTTTCACAAAATAGTTTATTCACCTAGTATAAGCTAAATGACACCAATCAAATGCAAATGGATGACAGGAACTACTACCGATGCTCAACTAAAGGATGCTTTGTCAAGAAGAGAGTAGAAAGAGAGCGAGAAGACTCGAGATATGTGATAACAACTTATGAAGGTATCCACAACCATCATGTTCCCTCCAAGACAAATTCACAAATAAGCACCTGAGTCACTGATGCGGACATCCAGCCACAATCTTGTCGCGCCTATCATCGTTGGAGAAGAAGAGTCGCTTTAATTTTGTTCAAATAGTTCAAAAAGTACTTTTATGTATTTTCTTTTTGTTGTATTTTTGTTTCTTTTAGTTTTCTTTTTCTTTTAGTACCACATCGGGTGTAATTTAAAAATCAAGTTTTGTAATGCCTATAAAAGACCCCAATTACTAGTATTTAGAAGTTAATTAATGAATCAATGATTATTATAAAAAATTTCACAAATTTTGTGAGATTACCCTCCCTCTCAAATTCTCTCTTTGAATGCGAAAACATAAAGAAACCCTAATTAGGAGTGTGAAGCCTTAGTTAGTCTATCCCTTCACCATATTCTCCTTCCTCTCTGAACCCTAGTTTTGTTTCCTAAATTCCTCCAAAACCCTAGTCTACTTCAATCTCCCTTCAAATCCTAGTAAAAAATTTTAAAAAAAAAAGAAATTCCAAAAATAAATAATCCTACTATTCATCATCTCTTTCTTTCTCTCAAAATCTAACCCTAATTTTTCCCCATCTCCTTCAACTTAACCCCCACCTCTCTCCTTCCTGCGTGCGCCGACCTCCTCGCGCCCTCTCTCTCTCTTCCTTCCCCGCGCTATTGCGCCGCCTGCACCCATTCCCCTCCTCTCCTCGATAGCAACCCAACAGCAACTAATCGCTCTTTATCGTCAACAGCCCTAGGTCTCGCCCTCACGCCCTCCTCCTTGCCCTCGTGCTTTCCTCGTTGCCGCCGCGCCAATCCTGCCGCCACTGCTCTGGTTCAAAGTCGTTGCCATCATCCACAACTCCCTCCCTCGTGTTGCCATCTCTTCTCATCACCTGCAACCCACTGTCGCCCACCGACTGCCGCCCACCTCGCCTCCTCCTTATCACTGACTGTCGACAATGCCGACTCCTCATCCTCGGCTGTCGCCGATCATCATTGTGATCCTCGTCTTTCATCCAGTGCGAAGCAGAACTAAATCCAGAGAAGTGGGTTTAAGTTCTCA
The DNA here is from genome assembly GCA_038442645.1 of Agave tequilana. Taxonomy (NCBI): domain Eukaryota; kingdom Viridiplantae; phylum Streptophyta; class Magnoliopsida; order Asparagales; family Asparagaceae; genus Agave; species Agave tequilana. The sequence continues at coordinate 212,019 of JAVJIF010005458.1, forward strand.
ACCCGCTACAGTTGCAACCCGGATCAACCACTTCCAAGTTAAAATTCTGATCCGATAATACAGATCTGACCCGCAAAGTTACAGTATAAACTGCTAAGAGCAAATAGACCCGCTAACAGTTGGATTTCGCTTTTTGGGCCATATTTCAGTTATTCGGAGTCCGATTTGCGCGATTCTCGAGGTATTGGAATCGTGATAGCCAGAGTTACACATCCAGCATACATCACAAGAACATTGTAGTCAAATGTGATTCTTAGTAGGTAGGTTTTTTATCCCGATTAGTTATTTGTCAGTGTTCTAAAAATCGGTTTCATTATTCGTGCGGTTCAACACTGAATAATGATTAATCGGATTAATCGGAGATTAATCGGGGATTAATCGTTTTTGAAAATTTTAATATATTTAATTATATTTATACACAATTACATATGAATATATACAATTAATTATTGAAAATACCTAAATATTATACAAGACAATATCTAGATGTGAAGTTATAAACCATAATATGATGAACAAGATAATATGAATAAATAGTAAAAAAGAAAGTAAAAGAACTTATCTCTTCAAATTAGTAATCTAAGATTTCAAATTTTGCAACATAAATATAAATCAAAGAACTTACTTGCAAAATAAGATAAATAAAAAATTAGTCAATTTAAGATTTAAAGAATGATGGAGAAAGATTGCTAAATAAGTTAATTTGAAAAATAATCAAAAATAATAAAACATAAGTATCACTTTATGTAAAATATACAATAATAAAATATTATAATTCATCTACTATTTAATAAATAACAGTTCATCTACTATTTAATAAAAGATCATTATCAAATCATCAGCATCACAACATAAACTACTTAGCGATCCAACACACACAAAGTGATAAGTTTTTCAAATAAAAAAACATATGAAATACGTAAATGATTAATCGGGGATTAATCGGATTAATCGGGGATTAATCGGATTAATCGCACATTAATCGGGGATTAATCGGGGATTAATCATTTTGGACCCGATTAATCGCTCGAGCGCATAATCAGAGCGATTAATGTAATATTAAGCGAGCTGCCACTGAATAGGATTAATCGGCTGATTAATCGGCCGATTAATCCAATTTTTAGAACAATAGTTATTTCAACTTTGTTAATTAACTAATCTCTAGATTTTTATCAACTTAACAATTGTTCACAAAAATGAGATTGTGTGTATCTGCTACTTGTGATACACTAATTTGATACTGATAGTAGAACGTACCTGCATAACATAACTGTTATCTATAATTTATGCAAATTCGAATTGAATAACCTACGCATATTCTTTATCAAACAATTTGCAATGTTATTAGTTTTTAGTCTTTTCACATCCACAGGCGCAACTTGTTGGAGAAGCATGAGTTTAGTAGCATTATCACTGATTTTTCAAACACTCGTACATGTTTCACATCAGTCACCGCCCCAAATCCTCTCTGAAGGCACATGGGAGAGTGTTAGCATGAACAACAATTCAAGAAGTCATTCATAAGGGGTTAGTTGTGACATAAACCACATTACGGCATAGATACAGGAGTACATCACCACCATTACTCAAATATAACTATGTTGTTATATGTCTATAACTAGATACATATTTGGATCCATATTTTCTGTATAAATTCTGTTTAAATAAGAAGTTGATGCCTGTATCAGTGACACCGCTATATTTAATATTTTGTCTTCCATTGAAACCTACAAGGACAATGATCAAGAATGCCGTTTTACTGCAGATTACAAATTCATTCTGTTTGGAAGTTGTTTAGGTAATGATGTATTCACTTGTCTGATCTGATTTTCCGTTTTCATTTGCCCTGATGGTGTACTAATCAAGTTTTATATAACCCAATAGCTGTTAACAATAGCCAAAAGCAGTTTGAGGCCTAAGTTTTCAACAGAAAAGCTTTTATTTTATTTTATTTTTAATTTTAATTTTAATTTTAATTTCTTTATTTTTATTTTATTTTTATTTTCCCGAGTGTTTCATTAATAAGAATTTAACGATCAACAGCAAAGCTGTTATTCAAGTGTTCCATTAAACTCTTTGATGTAAAACCACCTGGATCGCAATCACCTTCAAATCACAACCAAAATTTAAATTGCGAACAAGATAAGATTTGGGTTTCCACCCCTTGCGCGGGCTTCTCACCCTAAACTCGAGAGCAGCAGAACTCAAGAATTTAACAAATAATTTGAGGAAAAGTTTTAAATCATTCATTAATTAATTTCAACAAGGTAGTCTAGGAGACCTTATATAGGCTTTACCAAAAAAGGACTACTGGGAAATAACCGATGTGGTACTAAACGTCCACAAAAGAACAAAAATAAAAGACACAAATAAAGCTAAAACATCTGCTATCAATAAAGCCTGAAACAAGTCTCATCTAAAGCCATAGAAGACCAGCGCGTCGCCTCCTGAAGTATACTCGATCGAACCTACTTCTGGACGGTGGCATGATGTCCTCATCACTCTTCCATGAAAAATACACTCATTAACTACTTTTTGATGCATACTTGGGATAATGTGAATTGTGCATAAAGTTTCCGAGCGCACAATACATCAAAATAATTGAAACTTGAGGTCTCTTGCATGTGTTTGTGTGTGTTGTTTGTTTGAAAGCATCCTATGTTCAGTTCACAGCTTTATAAATATTTACTTAGTTATTTTTACTAAAAACTGCCATGATAATCTTACTTACATAATTGGAAGCTATTTTATACACTTGGGTATGTAAACTGAGGGAGAAAAAGTTAAAAAAACTTCTATAAAACAGGTAACAACATACCTTTAATTCAATTGGAAGTATATATCTTCCATCCCCAAGTGAATCATCGCCTCATCTGATGAAAGGAGTACATACATCTGGGTCGGCAAAAAAAAATGCAGCAGTGGTACATGAATAGACACCTCAACCATTGAGAATAACCAAAATGCAAAAAGATGCTTGTTTCCCTTGAAAATAGAAGTAAACCATATTCCACTAACTTTCATTCCACTGATGTTGTATATATTTTGTGTAGATACAACATACAGCACCACAATGAATTTACAACAGCTTGCAACTCAATTGGATGGATTCAATCACACTAGATATCCAGCCTCAAAAGGTTGCACATAACTATCTCATTGGCCTTCATCTACTTCAACTGTGTCCTTTTTCACATAAGGTGGTATATATATAAATCTTTGAGTATGTGTTGTTGTCATCGCAACCTTATAGTTTCATTTGGAAAAATAACATTAGGATTCCGAATATGAGGGTTTAGAGCTAACAATTCTTTCCACTTGGCCCCATTGCCATGAACGCGCGAAGAAATGCTCCAAAGGGTGTCTCCTGGTTGCACAGTTGTCATCACCGTGGAAGGTTTTGAAACAGCCTTGGACTTCATAAACGGGTTCTTATTACTTCTGCCCATTCCACTAGCAAGAAGCCACCGTGAGCCAGATTGCTGCGGCGCAGGATTACCCCAAAGTTTTTTCTTACCAGGTTCAGTCTTTATACCTGCAACATGTACTTCCGTAATTTTAAATTGAGGAACAACATCCTCTTCTTCTTTCTTCTCATCTTTTGCCACGAATTCAGTTCTGTTCTCAGGCTCATCATCCTGTTCTTCGCTATTTCCTTTATCTGAAACCGAGCTATATATTTTGGGCTTCGGGGGGACAAATACTCGCTCCACTTGTATTAGAGAAAGCATTGGGGTTCCAACTGGTTCATAGTTGCGCAAGGGGTCTCGAAGCTGCACCATAAGAGCAACTGTGAAGGTATTACCAAGCACGCCCCACTTTCTTCCCGTTCTCTTACCCCCTCTTTTATCTTCCTTCCCACTACCACCGATCATCTCGGCAGAACGAGCATGATGAGCAGCAAGAATCTTCGATGTCCGATCACTGATAACATCTTCATCAACCATTCCAGAATCTAGCGTCATCCACTCATCTAGAGTTATTGATAAACTCATCAAACCATCAACATCATCTCCACTATCTTTAACATCCAAAAGCTGCAATCCACCAGTGCCCTCAAGACCCAGAGACATACTGTTCACGGCCCCCTTTCCCTCCAAAGCTGAGATGTCTCCAATAGATTGAGGGCTAATATTTGAAGGCGCCTCCTCATTAGACATGCCCGACTGTATCCTCAACCCCTCAATCGATAAGGCTTCAATCTTATCCATAGCCAGCGGAGCAAGATCTTCTAGCGAAACATATTCTGAACTCATCTCCCCACCACTCGTTGAATCAATATTTGGACTTCTACTTCTCTTGCTCCTCCAAGATGCAATTTGATTAGCACTTGCCTTTGCTTCGGCTTTCAGATGTTGCGTCAGGTCCTGCCTGTGAAAACAAAAGGGACAGATGCCACATTGAACAAATTATAAGAGATGACAAAACATTAAAACTGAAGGATATTAAAGCTCAAACCTTTCACATGACTCCAGGACTGGAGCAGCATCCCATGCTAGCTGTTGCATCGTTTTACCAGTAATCTCTTCGAGAGGCATTAGCTTCTTTGCTTGCATTGATAACTTTTCAATCCCAACAGAAGCCAAACGCTGCAGAATGTCCATAATGCCAGAACCCATTTCAGCAGGCATAACAACAGGGCTCGAGACCTGCATGATTAGACTCCCACTGTTCTTCGCATTCCTGAAGAGAGATGGGCTCATTGACCGCAAGAACCCTCCATCCTTTGTCTGAACGAAAGGACCCAACCCCTCACCAAGAGGCAGCAAATCGAGTGGCTCCTCTGGTGAGATGTCAATAGGACTGCCAAATCCACCAGGTGGCGAACCATGAAAGGCCTTCTCATTGAAACCCCACTGGTGCATCAAAGCTTCTGTTTCGGCATTTTCCATCATTTTGGCCCTCGACTTACTGTCAGTAGCTTGGTTAGCTTTCTGAAGTTCCATTTCAGCCTCTTGAACAATTGATGACAGATCAAAATCCTCAGCAAAGTTCCCATCCATCCAATTGGGTTCCTTCTCTGCACCAATGTCAATGCCAAAGAGATTGTTTCTGGTGGACACAGAATCATTCTTGAATTGCTTCCAAAGCTGCCCCCTTGGAGATTCAGTATCACTATCAGAGCTCAACCCGAATGGGCTATGATCTATACCGAGCATGCTTAAGAACTCACTAGCAACAGTCTCATCGTCCAAGGTAAGGGATATGCTCTTCATGGCTCCCGCTTTGTAATTTGACTTCACCTCAGCATAACTCATATGATCAGGTGTCTTGGGCTCAACATACATAGTATTCATCTTCTTCTCCCACTCAAGAATCAATGGACTTTCAAAAACAGAGTCTAAATCTTCAAACGCAAGGTCTTCAGAAACATGTTCATGGCCATTGCCAATCTCTCTTTCTTCATCAACTTTTTCAGAACCATCAAACACACAGATTAGATCCTTTGTGGTGATGTCTGCTCTCTCCTCAGCTTCAAATTCAACCCTTTCCAACTTTGACTCCCTAACTTGCGCATTCACTGCGACTCCCTCAGCTCTAAATTCAGTCTTATCCAACTCTTGCACTGCAATTCGATCCTTTTCCCCAATTTCCATCCCCTGTTCGATCACTGTATAGTCGGGCTCCCCACATTCCTTCTTCTCATTTCCTTTCCAAGCCTTCAAACCCTTCAATTCATCCCTTTGCTCAAAATCTTCCTCCTCGAACTCTGCATTTGAATTGACTTTTGGATCCCCCAACTTCTCATCATCCAACTTCTCACCAACGGCATCCAAGATCGAAGCCTCCGACCTCGAGCAGGGCAACAACTCATGCAGCACCTTCACATCATCCACCGACCTCGACCGGTCCCGTCTCCTCGCCAAGCTCCCTACTCTCCCCGCTTTCTTCTCATCCTCGCTTCCTTCATCCCCATCAACCGCCAGTGAGAACCCAAAGCTCACGTTCAACGAAGCCCCCTTCGCCTTCCCGGCGAGCCTAAAGCTAGTGCTCCACTTCGCCAAGCTCCTCTCCTCCACATCCAGCTCCTCCAAGCTCAGCGGCAGCAACCTCGTCAAATCAATCAAATTCTTCCCCAAATCGAGATCTTGATTGTCTACCACTTTGACAAAGATCAAGAAGTGCTTGGCCTCGTACTTTGTGGAGCCCTTGGGGCCGCCGCGGGCCCCGTAGACGGAGCAGGAGTAGGTGAGGACTTCGTCGAACTCGGCGGTTCCGTCGTAGACGAGGGCGGAGCGGGTCGAGAGCGCGGAGGCCTGGGGGTCGGTAGTACGCCTCCAGGTGACGTCGAGAGCGGAGGCGGAGAAAAGAGGGGGGAGGTTGTCGACGGAGTGTACGTGGAGGGAGAAACGGCAGTCGAAGCGGCGGCCGGAGCGGAATTGGTCGGAGAGGGACTTGATGGGGTTGAAATTGGACCAAAAGGAAAGCTTTTTCACCTTCCCGCCGCCGTCTTTCTTCTCATTTCGAGTGGGTTTCTTAGAATTTTGGATTGGATTGGAATTTGGGGGGTGAGATTTGGGGGCGGAGATGGAGCGAGAAGGGGGCTTTTTCTGCATCAGGGCGACTTTGCTTTGATCGAGGGCGAGAGCTTTGCCCAGGGTCTCGATGTCGTGGAGGAGGCGGTAGTCGCCGTCGGAGGCGAAGGAGGAGGCGGAGGGCTTCGTGACGCCGGCGAGGACTGGCGGGGGTTTGGGGAGCATAACGTGTTCGACGAAATGCGGCAATGAGTAACGTATGATGACAGCGTGGGCCGGAGCGAGCGTCTTGTATTATATTTATTTTGTTAATTTTGAACATGTTTCTGGTGTCTCGCGGAGGAGCGAAAAGAACCTCAGGGGACGAGGTACCATAGAAAATTTTTTCCATATTTCTTTCTCTTGTCACTGAAGTCTACGAATCCCAACAAATAAGCTTCCATGTCACTGGTTAAGCTAGTAAAAGTTCAAGTGATGATGTTAATTTGATCAGTGTTTTGTAGACGTTTTTATTAGTTACACGAGAGAGAAAATTTTTTAGTTGTAATATCACATCATTCTTCATTTTCTATAATCACGAAAATAAATATTATGATAATAAAAACTAACACAAAATAGATCTGAAAGGGCAACTGTGCAAACGTAACCATTTTGTACAATATCAAAATTTTATAATATCAAATTTGAAATTTAATTTTTTGCATCAAATTATGACTTAAACTCGAAGAAAAATAGAGGAGAAAAAATTATTAACTATATTGTTTAGTTTTTTCTAACTATTTATTCTTTTCCGTGTTTAAATCTAGCTTACACTAAATTATAACCTAATACAATATATTTTAAAAAAAAAGAAAAAGGCAAATTATTTAAATCTCCTCCTTTACCCTGCGCGCTACCCTTACCATGCTCCCCTTCAATTTGAATTCAAATGGTGGGGTCCATAGGTGCCTGGTGGACCCTCTGAATTTGGGCTTGTGGGCCTTGTAGCCCATTTTGAGCCGTTGTTCACATCACAACATGTGTTCTACAAGAGACAAATGTGTGGTTGGTGCACGTGCCCATAATTCAAGATCTTTATACTACCAACATGTTTTGCATAATTTTTCTTTTTTTTTTTTTAAGAGAAAAAAGAGTTGAACATGAAATTGTTTATCTATACACATCAAACTCTTATAAGTTTAAATATAAACTTACAACTGGCATAAAAAATGCTAAGACAATATTTTGGAAATTTAAAGCTGACAATACTGTAATTATTTGGTGAATTCAAGTAATGATTCACAAATAATTGACAGCTAAGACATGGGACTTCAGTATCATTAGTTAGGCACGTAATTTGAAATTTAAAGAATTATTGTGCCAGCTTGATGCTATTGAGGAGAGAGATTGAATTATATGTAGAAAATAGTTCATAAACATGTTTGATTTTTTGCCAATAATTATGTGTAATTGATGCCTACTTTTCATGTTAGAAGGAATCAGCTATCATATTGTTTTAATTCCTTGTGACTTGAGGTCAAAACTTGTAGTAATATTCGTAATACGAGTGAAATAAAACTTAAAAGAGTGAAATGTAAGACCTTGTCTAGGACTCTCCTGTGAGTGTGAGCACCAAAAATAGAAGTGGTTTCTCTCATTTCGCATCAAGCCAAAAAAAAAAAGTAAAAAGTAATACAAGTAACCATTCTTCATCTAAAAATCTCTAGTTTCTCATTTTGTCCTTAACTTTTTTTGATTCTAAAAATCTCCCATTTCAATAAAGTGGTATCAGAGCCACAAGATCCTTTCTAGAAAAATGGCAAACAACGGTATGGTTCCCTTCCAAGTTCACATGCTCAACAAGAGCAACTATAACAATTGGAACATTCAAATGAAGACCCTCCTTGATTTACAGATGTGTGACAGATAGTAAAGAATGGCTACAACGAGCCATGAGATGAGGCTACAACTCTATCCCAAACCCAAAGAAACAATTTGAAGGATTCAAAAGAAAGAGAGACAAGAAGACTCTATATCTCGTCTATCAAGAGTTGGATGGTGATGCTTTTGAGAAGATTTCGGAAGCAAAATCCGTAAGAATGCATGAGAAAAGCTTCAAACCTCTTACAAGGGAGCGGAGTAAATCAAGGCGTGTTTCCAAATTTTAAAAGGTGAGTTTGAAGCACTGCATAGGAAAAATACCGAAAGTGAAGCATTGCATATGAAAGATGCCGAAAGTATCTCTGACAAGTCTTTTCTGGAGTCTTGACAGTTTCTAATCAACTAAGGAGAAATGGTGAGGAGCTAGATGATTCAAGAATTATGGAGAAGATTCTTCCATCTTTAGATCCAAATTTCGATCACATTGTCGCAATCATTGAAGAAGAAAAATATTTGGAGGGCATGACTATTGAGTAGCTCTCGGATTCTTTACAAGCTTATGAAGAAAAGCAAAAGAATAAGCAAGTGTTACTTAGCAATTACTTAAACTGCAACTCAAGTTCAAAGGGAAAAAAGAAGAATTTGACAATGGAAGAGGACGTGGAGGCGGTTGTGGCCGTGACAGAGAACATGGAGGAGCTCGAGGATGTGGAGGAGGACGTGGCCGAGGAAAAGGAGGCTTCAATAACAACTACGAAAATGAAGATAACAACAGATTGTGGAAGAGGTAGCGCACGGTCAAGACATGACAAGTCTCAAATCAAGTGCTACAATTGTCAAAGATTTGACCATTATGCTTCCGAATGTAAAGCTTCAAATAGCAAAGTTGAAGCAAAGGCAAACCATGCAGAGGATAAGAGTCATGAAAATGATACTTTGTTATCGCCACACAAAGACAATGTTGGAAGCCAAGAGAATGCATGGAATCTAGGTACCCGCGCGAGCAATCACATGTGCTAAAAAACAAAAACATGTTCGAAAAGCTTGATGAATCAGTGAATGAAAATGTCTCTTATGGAGATGAATCGAAGATACGTAAATTTATTATCCAATTGAAGAATGAAACCACCAATTTATTTCCAATCTTACTACATCTCTAAAATGAAGAACATATTTTGAGTTTGGGCCAACTCTTAGAAAAAGGATATGATATCCATTTGAAGGAAAATAACTTTTCTATAGGAAACAAAATGGATAACTTAATTGGTAAGGTGCCAATGTCAAGAAATAGAATGTTCTTACTCAACATTCAAAATGATGTCGCGAAGTGTCTCAAGGCTTGCCACAAAGGCTCATCTTGGCTTTGGCATCTACGATAAATCCAATCAAAACAAAATTATGTGCTGTTCTAAAAGACCAAACTCTGCATGATAATACTGAGAGATGGTTTCATTTTTACCAAACAGGGAAATAGAAGTATACAAACTGTCATCCAACGACCCGTGCATTGCCCACGCTTAGAACGTTGTTAGCATCTCAATCAAATACAGAACACCAACTACAAAAAAATTCTAGTCACCCAATACTAAAGACTCCTGCTATCAGCTCTAGTAAACCTGCACATGAAACATCATTGTCCTCACAACAAATTATACATCAATTTCACATTTAGCTGTTTCCCTCAACAGACGAGTTATCTCTGTGACCCCCCATTGGCTGAAGGTTCCGTTTCGGTCTGCTCTTGCTGGGCCAGAACGGGCTTCACCTCCAGTCTCCTCTTCTCCTTCTGGACAACCTGCCTCGGCATCACCTCAAAAAGGAAACTTCCGCCATTCCATATCGTCGCTGAGACTTTGAGTATTTGAAAGACCACGTGCAGCTCGTAGGAGAGGAAGATGGGGACTGTGAGGGCCAGGGTTGCTACAGTGAAAGCGGCTTGGAATAAAATGTACATTATGGGTCGGTTCTGATCGCCAAGCAGCCCGCTCAACTGCCACCAGACATTGTTTGCCTTCTGTGCCTTCTTAGAGAGTTCCCTGAAAGACCAGGATACGAGTCAAGACTCACAGCTTATCCTTCCTGTCAAGCGAAAAGGAGTCAGATTATCGTTTTTAGTGGACTACTGAGCCAGCTATCACGCGGAATATGCCACTCTTCTTGGTCTTACTTGCATGCAAATTTATCACAAATCAAAGTGGGCAATAGTTTCTTTTATGCTCTTTATAATTTTTTATTTGACAAGTCCTAATGTGCTGATATATATCTGTGAAAGCATCACACAAAGACAACTAATTCCAAAGATACGAGCAATCAAGGATTCAATGCATCACTTTACTTTAGTAATGTGGAATTTCTAACTGTGTTAAAATCACTCCACCAAAGTATCCAACCAATTTATCAGTCTATAGGCCAATATATCTGTGTTATCAATTCGTTCTCCTTGAAAAAAGCTGGGCACAAAAGGAAATATTCAGTTTTGGGGGCCAAATTTTGTTCATGACAAAATTAAGCTTCTGCTTTAAGCATGGTAATATCTTTGGGTGGACCTGTACTTTTTCCCTTTTGTTTCTTTCAAGGGCATTTTTGGGAGGATTGGGATAAAGTTTGGAACAAAAACACTAAGCGAATATTCCCTTCTGGCTTAGTTTGCTTGACTGAGATTCCCACGTGGCATGAGATGGGCTGTGTTTATTTTTTGATGTAGTTTGTGTTTGGGGCATATTTCTTTTCTTATTAGAGGACTAAAGTTCGGGCTACAGAAACAAATTGATGTCCTCGCTGCTACCTTTTAGGGACATTATTAGGTAATGATGCGGATTGATTGCTCAACGGGAAGAGGAGATCGTGATTTTTCCCGCTGTTAATTATGTTCCTTGTGTTCCTTTTAATCTCGTATCTATTTGTTGTTTGACTAAAACTCTTAATTGTTCTATAATATATTTTTCCTCTTGTACTTTTCATGACCTTCAGACGAAGAAGATGACTGGTGGGGATATGAACGAGATGGTCTGTATTATCTTCAGTGTGGTAATCAACCTAAAGTAGGCATTTCTACTCTTGAATGTACTGAGTATGCAATGCATTGACACTATTGCCTAAGTCTTGCATCTTTAAAATCGCTTAGATTGTTAGTTCCTTCTGTCTATCTCACTATTACAGTGTGAGTCATGTCAGTATTGAGAAACATCATAGAACTTCTTTTTCTTCTAACTTTTTTTCTTATTTTGTTACTTTTATTAATGAATATTCTCGTATGACTGATATTTCTTATGAAAAATCATTCTGAAATTCTATCTATTTTTCAAAGGTTTCATAAAGAAATTACTACTCAATTTAATTGTTCTCTTAAAATTTTACGATCTGATATGCTTTGAAATATATGCAACATGCTCTTTAAAATTATTGTGTTTCTCGTGATATAATTCATCAAATTTCGTGTGTTCATATACCTCAACAAAATAGTATGGCTAAAAAAAATCGTCATTTACTTAACATTGCTCGAACAATAATGATTTAAATGCATATTCCCAAGCGTTTTTTGGCTGATACAATACTTGCTACCTGTCACCAAATTTGTAGGGTTCCTTCTTCTATTTTGGATGACAAAATCTCATTCTCAGTTCTTTATCATAATAAAAAGTTGTTTGAATTACCTATAAAGATTTTGGGTGTCTGTGTTTTGTTCAAATTCTAGAGAAAGGACATGATAAATTAGATCATCGATCAGCTCCGTGTGTTTTTCTAAGATATTCTTGTACGCAAAAAAGATATCGATGTTGAGATCCCAAGAGTAGAAAATATATGGTTTGTATCGATGTCACTTTCTTTGAAAACACGTCTTATTTTTCAGACTCTTCAGGGTACACTATACCTTCTTTTGTCACTCCTGTTATTTCACTTCTTTTTTCACTAGAACCTTCACCACTTCAAGTTTATCAACGGCGCAATAAGATTACTACTGATCTGGGACAGCTTACCCCCTCATTAGTCAACTGCTTCCACTGAAGTATCTGAGCTTCACATAGCTCTTCAAAAAGTTACTCGTTCTTACACTCAGTATCCTATAGATAAAGTGTTATATTTTCTCATTCATCTCTTATATACCAATTAAATTATATTCTGTGTCTCCCAAAATCTTATCGTGATGTTATGTTGGATCCTGGATAGAAAAATGTCATGGATGAAGAGATGACTGCTTTGCGCGGTAATGAAACATGGAAATTAACTTCTTTACCATTAGAAAAATAAACTATTGATTGTCGATGAATATACACTTCAAATTTCTCTCTGATGGACAGATTAAGTGCTTGAAGGCACAATTGGTTGCCAAGGGCTACACACAAACTATTAATTATCTTGAGATTTTCCATTCGATAGCTCGTCTGTATTCTGTTCGGATTATTTTATCAGTTGTTGTAGTAAAACAATGGTCTTTGTATCAATTAAATATTAAGAATGCATTCTTTCATGATTATTTTCAAGAGGTGGTATATGCTTCAGCCTCATGTTTATGAGGTTTAGGGGGTCTAATAAGGTTTGCAAATTAAAAAAGACAATCTATACTTTGAAACAATCTCCCCGAGCATGATTTGACAAGTTCAGTACTATTGTCGCTCGCTATAGATTCTGACATAGCTCCTCTGATCACTCTATATCTGTGAGACATTACTCTGCTGGCACCTATTATTCTTGCAATTTATGTTGATGATATTATTGACACTGGAGATATTCATTAAGGCATTATTCAATTGAAAGTTTATTTGAGTTCTCATTTTCATATGAAAGACCTTAGTCTCTAGCTATTTCCTAAGGGTTGAGGTTGCTCGATCTCAAAAAGATCTTTATCTCGAAGAAAATATCTTACTGATTTGTTGGGAAAAAATGGGTACATGAGGATCTAACCTATTGACACTGCTATAGATCCTAGTATTTGTTTAGACTAAAATCTTGGAGAGTCGCTTGCTGATTCTAGACAGTATAGACGACTGATTGGCAAACTAAACTATCACTCGACCTGATATTACATTTATCGTGGATATGTTAAAATCGATATATGCAGAGTCAGCTTCATTGGACTGTTGTTTGTCGCGTCTTGAGGTATCTTAAAGGGGCTCCTAGTAAAGGGTTGTATTATCACCTTTCATCTCATTTGGATATTGTGAGATATTCTGATGATGATTGGGTTGGTAATCCTATTGATTATCGTTCTACTATTAGTTATTGCATTTCTGTTGAGAAATTTGGTGACATGGTGATATAAAAAATAAAATATTGTTGATCGATCCAATGTTGAGGCTGAGTATCAAGTCATGGCTCGTACAATTTGTGAATTGATGTGGATTCAATCTTTTTGTTGTGAAATGAACGCCATCTACAACAAGCTAATAGTAATATATTGTGATATCAAGCAGCTATATACATTGCCAATAATCTTGTTTTTCATGAGCGAAAAAAGCATATAGAACTTGACTGACTTTATCAGAGACATGATGATGACACATCAGATACTTCGTTTGTCACATCAAGTTGTCAACTTGAAGATAGCTTCATTAAACCCTTATCTAAAAAGAGATTTTCAATTTTTTGTAGCAAGTTGGACATGATGGACATCTATGCTCCAGCTTGAGAGAGAGAGTGTTGAAAAGTTTTTGCTTATTATAGTTATCATATTAAGAGTCATGTTTTTATATGCTAATAAGAGTCATATTTTTATATGTTATTAGGAATCATATTCATATTATGAGAAATAATTGTATTAGGATTAGAGATTTTCTTATCATGTAATTGTGATGCATATATATTTGGGCATTGCCCACATAATAATATATGAAAATCTCATCTTCTAAAATTCTGACAAACATCAAATTTGCGGGATTTATAGCTATTGAATATTTATTTATATTCCTATTTGGCTATTTCAAAAAATTAGACAATTTGTATTGGATCTTAAGTTTTTGTAGATAGATTTGTCCTAACAGGTTATTAAATTTTATCTCTCAGGCGATTATTATCCTAAGAATCTAATGTATATGGTGTTTTCCCATTTTTTAATTCCGAGTGCTACTGGAGTATTGGGGGTGCTCATTTGTTTCTGAAAATAACCTTGAGAGAATGTAGGCGGGTGCTTATTTGTCTCTGAAATAACCTTGAGAGAATGTAGGCTACAAATAGAGAATCGGAAATGTAAAGAGTGTGTAGTGGAGAATTGAAAAGTATGTAGTGGCCTAAATAAAAATAAAATTATTTAATTAAGGATTTTTTTTTCCAAGGAGTGACCGGAAGTATTCAAGTAATACTCAAGAAATGTCAGTGTTTTGAGGTTGTCTGAGAAGGGCCTTGCTTCATGGTACAATTGCTCTTGCTACATAGGGCAAAGTAAGGTTTAGTCCTTCTAGTTTTATATGTCGAACTAGTGTGAGGTGCCGCGAACATATAAATTTGTATGTGCCCCGTTTTTCGTTAAGTCGCCCGTGTGTCTACTTCTGGGTTGGCAAGATGTGTTGGTTTTTTACTTAGTCTTGGAAATAAAATCATCGCTTATAGAAATATTATGCACGGGAGGAGGTTGTGCCTTTTGGTTTGCTATAAAAATTGGCTGCACTTGCACTCTAAGCACACATCAACATCTCGAGACATATGAATAGGCACAAAGACACACGATTCACTACTATATACAACAAGTAAGCAAATATGCAGTTGTGCTGGAGATACTAATGTGAATATAATCTGCCGTCATTCTACTAAATATATTAGTATTTAGCACATCTTACTATCATTATTCATACAGCTCTGGAGACACGGTTTTTTTTTTTTTTTTTTTTTTTTTTTTTTTTTTTTTTTTTTTTTTTTGGGGGGGGGGGGGGGGTGGTGGGCGGAGATTTCATGATGCAATGAACTTCTTGCCTTTAGCATTTGCGTCCTCATACCCCACCTCATGCTGCACTTGAAAAAAATATATAAACTTTCATTTCTTATTGCTCTCGATATCCACCTTTTCAAAATAGAGGGCAAAAAATTGTTCCAACATTTTACTTTCTTTTCGTATTCATAATATTCACATTAAAGCTACGCATGATTTTTGTATTAGCTTACTTATGACTCTTTCCAGGCTATCAGTTAACAGGTAATCGAAAAGAGAGAGCATAGGACAATGGACATATGCATCTTAATACCAAGACAAAGCCCATAGCCAATAAAGATGTCACAAGCTCCTCCTCGACAAGCACATCAAATTTGAAGGGCTTAGTGGAAACCGATTTTGCATATCTTTAACTTATTCTAAAACTACTTGCATTTAAACTTCCCTGTGTGAACTTCTATGCGGTGTATAAACTTTTATATGTGTGTATCTGCATTGCTATATATGTACGCATATGTATGGTCAAACTTCATATATGCATATTTCTGAACTTCTATGTATCTGAACTCCTTAATACTACCACATTTCTATCTATATCCTGTGTGTGTGTGTGTGCGCGCGCCTACAAAGTTTTTTTTTGGTTACCTAGCAACATTATTTAGGATCTCTCTTTCTATCATGCTATTTTGTTGGCAAGACTAAAGCTTTCGTTGATTATTCATGCTATTCATATGGTTTCCAACAGTTCATACTTTTTATAGTCTACATTAGTTGTTCCTCATGCATGCTTCTCATCGGAACCACTCGCTCCACATATTGGTGTGATTTTTGTGCACATCCCCACAGGTGAGAAGTGTTGGTGTTATTTTTTGTGCACCTTATAATACTCTCTGCTGATGGTACATATCTCTAGATTCATTATAAACTTCCTTCACAAATACTTTGATTTCTCTTTTGTATTTGTGTCTATATTTGCTCCTACATTGTGTATCTTCTTTGTATACTTGCAGCTACTTCTGCACAGCGGTGTGTGGATTACTACTTTATGTTCTATTTGTATTCACAGTTATAAGTTGCATTTGAACCAAAAACTTCATCAGATTTTCTTTTATATGTACTTCTCACCAGGTTTGTTTACATGTCTGTGCTTCTACCGTTCTTGAAAGATTATTTTTTCACCATGACTGTGGAAATGCCGCGTGCTAGTTAAATAAGATATATCTCAGTTAAGCAATAAGAGAAAATTTTGAGAGAACTTGAGTAATGAGATTACCCAATAATCAATGGTCAGGGATGTTCACAAATTATGCAGAAACATATAGGAAAAAGGGTGAAGTAGGACCTGTAAGAAGTCATCACTTCAGGATCCCGCAAGAGCCTCTGACGGCGTAGTACATTAACAATAAGGAAATATAGAAGCTGCCACAGGGTGTACACAACCAAAGGAACAAGAAACAGCCATGTCCACAGATATGACTTGTCCTCAATATATGGCCATGATGTTCTTGCTGCCTTCCCCACAGGGTGCATGGCAGCAAATGTTTCTGGATCCCACCACCTGATTGTGAAGAAAACTATACCTGAAATGAACATATTTCATGAGCCACAGAAGCCATTGCAATAAAGCATGCAGTAAGAAGAGATTCGATGCAAATTCACATCGGAAGGGATAAATATAAAATAAGTAAACTGTATCACCAAAGGTAAAGAAGAGTCCATGCGGAAATGATGGAAATAATAGTTTGCATGCATCAAGACACTGGACAAGGATCAATGAGACTCAGATCCACTCGCACCATCAGTAAACGTACAAGGCTAAGTATAAAGTGTTGGGTGTCAGAAAATACATACCACCAGGACACATCATCAACTGGGTATTAAGAGGTGCTAGCAATTTGGGTGTTCTAAAGTCCATGCGCCGAAACTCTAAAGTTATGGTGAGGGTAAAGGTGGTACCAGGTTTATATCCTAACACACCCCCGCAGGTCAAGTGTTCTTTTTTATGGGTTGGAACCTGACGTTTTGTGTAGCAGTATGTTTTGTAAATCTTCCATTTAGATGTGTGCCAGCTCGGGTTTGAACCTAGATTATTGTTATACCATCTTAAAGTTCTTGCCGCTGCACCTAAACTCTAAGTTATGAAGCGGATTGATGGCAACATATTTATATTCAACTAAGTGTAAGCAGCACTATGGTGGCACTGAAGACATTACAAAAAAATGCTTATGCCATCATTAAGAACTCGGCTATAGATGTGTAGGACTCAATTATTGTTAATAGAGATGATCCAAGAACAAGGACTAAGGATAAGATAGAATCATCCTATGATTTTAAGTTGTGTAATTCAGATATTTTAAACAAGGAAGACTCATGCCAACAATTATTGGATAATGCAACTGCAATTCTCAGTAAATATATATTGTATGCATCTTTCTATTAACTACAGTGTTTTAAGAGGTGTTAGGCAGAGTTGAGAGCCATGAAGATACTGTCTAGTACAAAGGTTCCAAGGATCCACAATGATTTATGCTGGGAAGAAAAAGAAAAGGAGAAAAAAAGGGAGGATAAGAACAGAGGATAAAGAAATTGAAGAAAATGAGACTCATGTAAATGCTCCGGTCTCTAGAAGAAAATAATATAACACTTCCAGAATCTACTAAAAATAAATAAATTGCATGCACAACTTTCAAAACACATTATCATTTTCAGCATTTACCTCAATGGCATGATCCAGAAAACACTAGAAAGGGACAATTAGTGATGAGGATATCGCCACTTCTTAGATGATTCTATGCCTTAATTTATTTTTTTGAGTTTAGTTGTTTCTTTTATTATGAAATTTAGTCCCACATCGATTGTGATGGAGAAATTCGCTTTGTAAGAGCGTATTTAAAGAGGTTCAACTCAACGAATAAAGTAGACGATGATTAAAAAAGCTTTTCAGTTAAATTCTCTTGAGGGTGCTCTTGAGAATTGGAATGTGAAGCCCGTGGTGTAAGGGGTGTGAAGCCCAAATCAATCCGATTCTTTTCTGAAACCCTAATTTTCATTTTTTGTTTCTTCTTTTTGAACCCTAGTTCCAATTGTCTTTAGTTTGAAGGTGATTGTGATCCTCCCGAGTTACATCAATTAGACTTATGCACACATGATTAGATTAAACATTTAATCACTCTGCAAGTCCTCTCAGATAACAGAAGAATCTAGAAATTAAGTATAGAGGAGGTCTCTGAAATTTGTTTCCCTCTAAACGCCAATTTGCTATATGCATTATAACAAGGATGACTGACTTACCCGGTATGAGATGTATTAGGACACTAACAATTTTGTCAACAGAACTAAAAACCAGGCTACATCGCCAAACAATCAAAGCCCAAGCCAATGGACCCTGAAAATTTTAGCAGCAGGCATAATCAAATAATGTTTACATAAGCAGCGGAAAACATTGCACAAATGAACCACAACTTGGTACTTACTACTGCAAATGAGAAGCAAACCATGAAAAACTTTTCATTTTTGGGGTAGAAGAGAAGCATGACCAGGAAGATAGTATTTGCATAGTAGCAGAAATCCTGTAAATTCCCATTATTAGCAAAATCATTTAAGACAGGAGATTAAAGGAAAAAAAAAGCAGTAACAGAACATCCTTCATCGAATACAGAAACGTTGACTACATGGAAATAAAAAATGTTATAAAGTAATTAACCATATGAGAACCAACATTTTATATAATACAGTCAAATCCCACTGTACAACTAGCAAATCCAAAAATTGTGCTAGGACCATCACATTTTCCAGTGAAACACAGAAAAGCGTGTAGATTAAAATATACAGAAAAAGCATGAAGAAATTAACATGCAAACTATAAGATATATGCTGTAAGAGTGAAGGCCACAATAGTCATTAAATATCAGACTTAATATATCCTTAAAAGGTGAATTAAAGCAGGATGCTGATAATCTGCAGCAATGAACTACAATTCTAGCAGCCAATAAAATTATTTATCCTATGCAGTGCCTAGGAACTGAAAATGTATCGATGTAGAACCAATATAGAGGTGGGGAAGCAAATGCATCCTCCGCAAGCACAAACCCCATCCGCCACTTCCCCCACGACGAGAGAGAGAGAGAGAGAGAGAGAGAGAGAGAGAGAGAGAGAGGAGGGAGAGAGAGGTGTGGGTGGGCAGGAGGGGGTTGATGCTTTCCCCTCCGAGGAGTTCTTTCTTTTTCTGGCAATTTATACAGTTCCTCCATTCATTCCAAAGCAAATTTTTGTAGTGTTTACACATGCCGCTCAATTAAATAGTTTTATACATGCCACACAATTTAAATACAAAACATGATACAATCTCTATCTTTCAGTCTCCCAACCATTAGGGATGAGCTTTGAAAACTAAAATACTGAAGTTTTTCAAGAAGATGTGAAAGAGAAAATTGGAGGTTCCATATTTGTTTGGTTTTATAAGATGGTATATGCACAAATCTTACAAATAGTTGTATCGTAGAAGATCAAGAATATTAAGGTGTTAAACATAAAATGATGCAAAATAAGCTAAATTAGTTGAAGATTCTATTTTATATCACAAAAAGAACCAATCTTAATGAAGTTTCATGGGGGTTCCATCCTCAAAACAACCAAATTGCCCTAGAGCCTCCGTTATCCTAACGACATAAGGCTTATATCAGAGAGAGCCAAGACGATGGAGCACTTCGATCTCATGTGAATCCCTCGTCCCTCTCTATCTATTTATTTTTCATTGTGTTTTGTTTTTATCCAGATACTATTCAGGTTTCATATTGATTTCATAACTTCTTTCATTTTCTTCATGATTTAGGTAGCCTTTCTGTAATTATTCAGATTTGATTGATTTTCTGAAGGTTTCTTTTCTCTGTGTGTGTTGGGGTCCTCATAATTTTTGGGAAACTAACTTTGGCCCAATCCTTTTTTGCTTGTCTTTCCTATTGCATGCCCCCGCGCGTCAATTCCATTATCTATCTATTATTTTGCATTATTGAACCATAAGGCATGTCAATGGTGAGATAAAGAGGAAGATCCTGATGATGGTAATGGTCAACAGATGCAAGAAGCTATGAGCAAGCACCTAAATCCATAGGGAGGTGGTTGTGAGCATGCACACAGTATTAATATACTATTAATACATTCGAGTCATTATCCGCGGCAGATTAATAATAGCATGGACGGCATGCTTAAAGCACCTTGAACATGTATATATGGCCATATTACTGATACACAAGCTCACACAAGCTCACATAGGAGGGGAAGAAAAAGTATATGGAGAAACTTGACTATGTATTTTCTAGACTTTAAGTTTGCATGTGAAGTTTTGTTAAAAGAAAAGCAAATGGCTTTGCTTCTTCATTATATACAACCTTATAAAGCACACATATAAGTGATGCAAGTCAATACAATAAATAAAGTAACAAAAAGAATGGCATCTGCCAGCTTCAAAACATATTGTGGCTTGTGAAGGAAGTAAAATCTTACATATCAAGCAATCAACAATAAACACTGTGGAGCGAAATTTCATACGACATGAAAAGATTCCAATTTCAAATGCTACTTACCAAGAGGTAATAATGCCATTTCCTGTACCGATAGTATATCCACCGAAGGGGAACAAACGTAACATAGAACAAACAATACACATATGGAACATCTTGGGGGCCTAAAATCAATAAAAATACGACCATTAGAACCAACCGAGCAATGAAATACCAAATTGCTCACCAAATAGAAACGGTAGCATTCTAGTATAACTTACGAGCTCCTAAGATATAGCAAAATGCGCCAAATCCCAGGACACCCAATAAATGGGTCACCTAAATCAACAACAAAAATCAACAAAGGCTCAACATTTAGTTTTTTTCTAAGGGGAAAAAAACACCAAATCCATCACATAAACGAGCTGTAATGCTTGTTATAACCATTATCATTAAGGAAACTTTCTCCAAATCAAAGAAGAGGAGGGACCTTATTGATGAATCTCTCGTGCTCTTCGGCTTGCTTAGCGATTTTCACCGCCTGCTTCGATAAGATCTCCTTCGTCTGAACCGCTTGCTTCGACAAAATCTCCTTCGTCTGAACAACTTTCTAAACAATAAAAATCCACGAAACAGAAATTTTTTTAATAAAACTCACAAACATTACATCTTTTTATGGCGTTTGATGCGAGAATACCTTGGATTTATCGGCGATCTTCTGCCTGACCTTCGAAATGGCTCCCCCTCGTCGAGGCTCGCTTCCCCTCAGACATCTTCAAAATATTGAGAGAGAGAGAGAGAGAGAGATTTTGGTTCAATTTGGCCCTTCGCTTGGTCCTCGTGTTTTGTTTTTTTATTTATTTTTTTTATGCTTTCGAAAGCGCTGCCGCTGCGTGTACAAATTATAGAGAGGGTCGATAATCTCACCCCCGGTTTCAGAGGCGTTGGATTGAGAGAAGTTTCCCTGGCCGTCCAATTAATGCAAAAGCGGGAAAGGATCCCGAGATATACATTGTTGTACATTGGTCCCCGTTAAATGTAAAATCGCATTCTTAGTCTTCATAAATTTCCGAAATTTGCAGAAATGGTCATAATTAAGTTGGACCGTCCGTATTTTCCAATTAGAACTAGAGATTAAAAAAGAAAATTAGAGATGCAATCTAAACCCAATCAAAGTCTAAAAAAGAACCAAGAGGACTCGAAAGAAATTTCTTAAAATGCAAGTGTAGGATGTTTAAAAATGACAGAGTCTAAATCTAATTTATCAATATAATGAAGCCTCGATCCGAATCAAGTAAGTTTCAAGTGGGCTAGATGTACTTGTATCTCGCAAATAATTTATGTTTTCAATATTACATTAAATAGTCATCTGGTGCTAGTATACCGTTTGGCAGTGGAAACTGACCGAGTGGTAGAGGGGGGAAAGAGGAAGAATAAGACAGAGGAGGGCGATTAAAGAAGAAGAAGAAGGACGACGAGAAGGAAGAAGACAAAGGGGGAAATGTGGGAGGTGAGAGAGGAGGGCGGCAACGATGAAGCGGCGGCGACGGTGAAGGCGAAGCCCGGCTGTGGTGCTTCTCTCTCGCAGATGAAGATGAAGACAAACAGACGGACAAAATTTATATATGAGTCACGAAAGAAAACCTCCATTCAGTCGATTTTAATGAATAGATGCGCCATCCACATGCTTTGAAGCTATTAGACATTATGTTAGAGTTCCTAATTTCAAATTATGCTATTCTCACAGTATATATGAAATTGAAAAAAAAAAGGTTGGATTAAATCCACCTATTTCATATAAATAACTGCGAAGAGGAGAAATTATAGGGCTTATCCCGACAATATATGAATTGATAGGACCCTCGATGCTAACAAGTAGGAGTACATGAATGAGGAGTTTAATGCAAAGATCTAGAAGTCCCAAGTTCGAAGAAGCATTAAAAGCCATGCGGTATGCTAAAGTTGATTTCTGTGCCAACATTTTTGCAATGTTAACCATCAGTTCGGATACCTAAAATTACTATTGTCAAGGGCATACATGCAAATATCTAACAATTAGACACATTTTATGAGAGAAGAAAAGAAAAGAAAAGGTGAGCTGTCGCCACCTTAAAGGCTTAAAATAACGAACAAAAACATCATCTTCACTCTCGAGCCACGTCAGATTCATTAGTTATCTGCCAGCTGGACACAAGGGGAAAGAGATTTGTTTCCTTTTATTATAGATATTTATTAATATATTTCGAGAATAACTTTACTTACAAGTAAATGGTCGTCAGCATGTGGACCATGAAGGACCAAAAGAAATTGTTTATCATTTTCGCCCCATTTTCATATGATTAACGTGACACGAAATCATTGTTCTAGTGTTTGCTCACTTTAGTTGCCTGCCACATAATTAGAGAAATAAATGATATAATTTAATATTGGAACAACTCTCTCAATAATTTTTGATCAGAGCTTTAATAAGTTATCTGGATCACTGCCTCCAGTATGGCCCATGGGCCGGCCTGGTCAGTGGTTCTGGGTCATGCAAAACACTGATCCGTTTTTTTATATGGTCGAGCTGTACCTCATCGTGCAAATGTTGGTACGTATGGGTCCTTGCTAAGGGTGCCACGACAACATTGGGGCTGTTTGTCTGGGGGCAAGTGGGCCGGATTGCAAAGCCCAATTATACACAAAAACGATTTTAATTTGAATTTTGATTCGCAAATCCTACTAGCAAATCAAAAAGTAATTTTTTCGCCCATTCGGTAAATTCACTTGCACTTGTAAATTTATTTGTAATTTTTCGTACTTATTTGTGCTTTTGCAATTTTTCTTGCCCACTTGCAGTCACATTTACTAGCACACCCATTTGCTATGTTTTTTATTATTAGGTTATTTTTTTATTATTAATTTTTTTACTAGTATATAAATGTTTTTAAATATTATAATTTTTTCATTATTTGATTAATTTTTAATTAATAAATAAAATATTTTATCATTAAATTAATGTTTTTATTATTGGATTAATATGTTTTATTATTAGATTAATATTTTTTCATTATTAGATTTGTATCTTTTATTATTAGATTAGTTTTTTTATTAAATTAATATTTTTATTTACATATTAATTATGTAAAGATTCTGTTTTAAATTTAATTACTTAAAATTTTTACTTATGTCATGCTTAGATGATCTTGCAAGCAAATAAAAAAATAATGAAAATTGACTTCCCATTTTACTTTACAGTTCAAACACTACAGTTGAAAATATATTTTTCCAGTTAGTCTTTCTTTCTTCTTGACCACCTAGCTATTAAAAGAAGTATCACCCATTAAAGTATGTGAATGAGATTATTGTTATAAAGAACTTTAATGTCTTATAAGTCATAAGGTCTCGGTGTAAGATTTTGATAAACAATGCAATTCAATTGCAACTCTCTTGCATTTTTTTGCATTATAAAAACATTAAAACAGTAGGTATATAAGAAAACTTATACCCTTATAAATAAATGTTCACAATATCAATTAAACGAGAATGTAACTTAGAAATAAAATAATTCTATAAGAAAAAAGTGCCTGTTTGATTTGAAAGAAGTTTGAGAAAAAAAGTGTAAACAGAAAATAGGAATGGAAAATTTGAAAGTGTAGTGAGAAATTGAGATTTGTGAAATTCTCATTTTCATTGTTTGGTTGTAATATTAAAGTTGTTTGGTTGAATTTCGGTCCGAATTTGGGTTTCTTTTTATTGATTGTTACTCTAACTATATAAGGAGAGTTTCTGCACCCCAAATTGTGTCGATTATATGACAATTGTACTGAGTTGTAGGGTTAGTTTTTTGAGGAAATTCTACGACCGAGTGTGCAGTTTCTCTAGTTGAATCTTCGACCACTTTGTAACTCTTGTAACTATGTTGGTTGAATAAAATTTTCTCCCTTCTATTCGAGGACGTAAGCAAGTTATTAAATCTCGTTAAAATGCTTATCCTCGCTTTCTCTCTTTGTATTTGTGTTCGTGCTAATTGGTTCGTGATTGACTCGGCGTTGTTACGCTAATCTTAAGAATTGGTGTGTTGTCGGTTTCCTCCGGAGGGCGCAGCATTTTTTATTATACTTTTCTTTATAAACCTTTTGCTTTAATTCTAAAGAATTTTAATGTTGAATGGAAAAGAAAGAGACTTTTCAACTTTTTATTTGAGACTCTCTATGGTAAATATTGTTTTCCAGATAACTCTAAATGAAGAAGTAAGACATTTCAATTTTTTTTTTTTTTCAGAATAAGCAATATCATACAATAAATTGTTGCTTTTTTTAATTTTGGACTACTTTTTTGAGATAAACATGTAAACGTATAGTTAGATTTTTTTTAAATACATTAAAGAATTATAAATAGATGAATAGATTCTTTTAAGATGTGACACAAACGCGAGTTTCAATCAAAACAATGGCAGAGATCTTTGAACAAATTTGATCAACAACACTTAATCTGGTCAAAGAAATCAGCCACAATTAATCAAACTACTTAGACCGTGACAAATATCTAAATATTACACAATAATATCTAGGTCAATTTTGGATGCAAAGTTTGCAGTGAGTCATCATGCACAAAACTAAATAAATCAGGAGACCCATTTTGAACCATCAAAATCCATGAGCAACAAGACAAACCAGTGGCCCAAAATGAAGGCTTGAATGAGTTCAATTCAAGTCTCAAAAGCTGATAATGGGTTAACAAAATTAACAACCAACACAGAAAAAAAAAAAAAAAAAAAAAACTGTATCCATTATTTTTTCCTCTCCTTGTTATTACACAAAAATAATTATAAGCACTCTTTTTTGTGTTAATTTCGAAAAGAAAATAAAAATTCAAAACTGTTCATAAAAAAATAATAGATAAATGTAATATTATTTTATAATATAGATTCAGATTTAGATTCTCTTCACTGTTTTTTTTTCCCTCACTAAAAAGAGTTTCTGCAAGTTTATTCGTTATTAGTCATGCAAAAATCACGACAATCTCCATACTTGTGGAGGGGAAAAAGAATTATTAGAGAAGATATATGTATTCAACTTTTTTCATTTAAAAGGAGACACATTGATAAGTTTCAAATCTCTTTGTTTCCTTTTTTTTTGGTATAATATTATTTTTTTAAAATTTTGATTCGTAGCCAAATTAGGCCTATGATTTTTCATAATTGAAGATTATTCTGCCCTCAAAAATATTATTATTGATGCTTTAATGCCTCAGGATGTAGTAATTCTCTTGAGTTTGTGTGTGTATATGCAAAAACACCCATCTTATTACATGTAATACCCCGTTCCGGAATACGTACTTAGTTGCGTATTCAGATTTTCGATCGTATTTTTTCGATTTGTTTCCTGTATTTGTTTTGCTTTATGAATTCCTTGTATGATTGTTTTATCTTGGATTTGAATCCGTGAACTCGGAGTCAGCCTTAGTCTGAACCGGGACCCGATCTCAGAGTTTTACTTGTTTTAGACATTCTGGTTATCCGATTCGACCGATTTCAGTTTTAAACTTCGTTTTCCAATATTTTGGATTTTCTGTGATTTTCTGGAATTTTCTGTGATTAAGTTGAAAATCTTCAAAACCGGTGTCGGCCAGTTCCGTTGACCGATTCCAGGATTTTTATTTCACAAACAGCTAGGAATTTCTAGATGGTCCTTTAGGCATTGTTTCTTAGAATCACATTTCCTACCTACATTCTTTTTCTGAGGATTTTATGATTTTATGAAAATTCTAACGGAGTCGGTATTTTATTGGTTCCGGGATTTTTAGTTTTAAAACTATAAAGTATTTCTTAAAAAGGATTTCACTATTATTCTTAATATAATATTATGGATTTTTGATGTTTATTTCGGGTCGTTCCGAGATACTTGATTTCGGGACGTATCCGGTATTTTCCCGAAAGGTTTCCGCATCCGCGACTCAATCCCGGGAATCCGCCACTTTCATTATTTTTATTTTGCCTTCCAAGAGAAATATCTTCTCATTATAATTT
This sequence comes from Agave tequilana, assembly GCA_038442645.1. NCBI lineage: Eukaryota > Viridiplantae > Streptophyta > Magnoliopsida > Asparagales > Asparagaceae > Agave > Agave tequilana. The sequence continues at coordinate 238,722 of JAVJIF010005458.1, forward strand.
CTTTTCCATTTTTCCTTTTCCTTTATTCTTTTCTTCCTCCCTAAGCTTCCATTTTCATCCACACATTTCCACCCATTCTCCACCACACAAATCTCCACCTCACCCTCCACCTCACCCCTCTCTTTGGCAAGCTCCTATTGGCCAAGGAGAACACCTCATCCTCCACTTTGCAATCAAACCCTCCCCTTTTATTTAATTGCAACTCCCTTTACAAAATCCAAATCCTATATATACATTTCCTTTTCATTTCAATCCCTTTCTTTCATTTCTCTTCACCAAAAGCCAAACCCTAGCTTTCACCACCTCCATCTCCTTCATCTCCACCAAGGTAACCACCACCACTTCTCCAACCTAGCTTCATCTTCTTCTTCCTTCATCACCATGGAAACCACCACCATAAGGTCAACAACACCAAAAGACTCCACCTTTCATCAACCTCCATCACTTGGTGCCTTTTGGTGAGTAATTTCAATCACCAAGACTTGGTTATTTCTTAGCATGCTTAAGTTCACATATCATGTTCAATTATGCCATCAAAATCATATTTTAGATCACCAAACACAACCACACAAAAATCTGATTTTTAAACCAACAGCAGCAGTTTTCAGGAGTCCGGTCGACCGACAGTCGACCGGCAGTCGACCGACGTGCACAGCGTGCACGTTGGAATTAGTCCGGTCGACCGGCAGTCGACCGGAAGTCGACCGACCAAACCTGGAGCTCACGGCCTTGTATCGGTCGACCGTCAGTCGACCGATCACTCGACCGACCTGTATTTTCGGTCGACCGGCAGTCGACCGACAGGCGACCGTCCTGGCACTGTTAGTGTACCGGTCGACCGGCCATTGACCCCAGTCGACCGTTAGTCTGTTTTGGGCCAAAATCTGCTTCTCCTGTGGAAAAATCCTAACTCTCTAGAACCCAGTTTTAGTTAACTTGACCTGACTGTTAGACGACTTAGGACCACTATTAGTCGACTACCCCATTTCTCCTAGTCGACCAACTTCTTTATTAGTCGACCACCTATTCCACCTAGACGACTAACCTTGCCTATCTGTTATAATTGATTCCTTCTTGAACCTGAACCTTACCCTCTAGACTTACATCACCTATAGGTATTACTTGACTTGTCTCTTGACACACATCATCTTCCATTCTTTCTCTCTCATCTTCACTCTACATATTTATATCACAGGTTATGGCGCATCCCGAGCTTCCGTGAATTTCGGATATTTCGGCGTTTTGGTGATTTGGGCGAGTATTCTTACTCGCTACCTTCTTGCTTCTTATTTCATTGATTCGCTTCATGTTTTCATATACTTTATGTCATATATCTTTTACTGCTTTCTTACTATGCGTGGCCGACCCTTCGTGGTCGTTGACTTCTGAGTTTCTCCTATGATTGCCATGCTATTATTTCAGACTTGTCATTGCTTCAGTCTTGTCAATTGCATGCTTCCTTTTAACACATGTATATCACTTGGTAACTGTATTATCACCTGACTCCTGACATGCCACTATTTGGCAAGACCTTTATGTTGTACCATGACTTACCCAGACTATTATCAATCTCATGTTATGAATGGTTGCTTACTAATATCACCATCCTATCATGCTATCACTTTATACCCAGCATGATATACTTGACTTGTGATTGTCATCTTTACGGGGATTTGACTTGTTATTCTGTATCATGATCAGTGACTTGTTTCCTACTTTACATGCAGTGACCTGACTATATATTGTTTATGTACTCCTGATTCCTGATCATGTCCATTTCCTATTTTCCCATAAATTGATAATTACCTAATAAGCTATAAAAAGGACAACTTGTATGGGTATGGGAGGAAGTGATGGATGCCGGAATGATACCTTGCTTATAGTAGGTGTAATATAAGTATATATATATGTATATATATATATATACTGGCGGTAGTGAATCTGTTTACTGAATAGGGGGATTTTTGACCTCCAAAACTGTTTCCAGGTGAATGGAAACTACTATAAGAAGTGTTATCAGTTCTCCATCGGCTTCCGTTAACAACCCTTGGCTTGCTTATATATGGATGTATGTGGGTGGCCGTACACCAGGTCACATACCTAGATATATGGGTCAGACAAGTAATAATAATAATAGATTCCAGTTATTGATTCCTGTTACACTTGCTATGCATGTCATGATTCCCGTTTTGTATTCCTGTTTGACTTTCATATGATTTGCAACTCTGATTCTATACGCTTGGATTTCTGTGGCATGAGATAGAAGTATATAGATGAGGGTTTCCTTGTTTGGATTATTCCTTCGATGTATTTGTCTCATGGGACCGTGACCTAAGCGTATAAAATCACTTTGCATGAAATCAGTTTTACCTTGGATTTCCGGTTTCCTGATGATTATGTTATACCGTTCATATATATATATATATACTTCTCTTATGTTCTAACCCTCCTGTCCTCTGTACTTGACACATGTGCTCCTCCTGATTCGCCACCTGGCATTATATCATACTCGCCTGGGGAGTTTCACTGACTCCCCTGGATTCTCATGTCCAGGTCCTGGAGCCCGGAGCGTATGGATTTACCCCTTTGCTGCTCAGAGTGGCGCAGCGGTAGCGTGGTCTCTCCAGTTACCTCGTGAGCACTCTTTTGTACTGTTCATATACATGTATCTTTTATGTTGTCCATACATGTATATCTTTTGTATTCCCGCATTTGCGCATCAGTGATATAATATTATTGTTAATATTGGATCACTTCTGGTGATAATTCTGTAATTGTATATATGTGTTGGAATGTATAATGCACCATTTGCTTCCGTACTCTGATTCTTATCTGTACTGATGCTTAGCGTATATACGGGAAGGTGCTTCGGACTTACGTATATACGTTGCAGTGACGTCCCCGTATCCGTGGAATCGGGGCGTTACATTACAAATATTGCTAATTTACTAAGAACCAATTAAATAATTGTGTGCGTCAAAAAAGAAACAAGAAGGGGCAATTTTATTGAGTAAATGCATTTTAAATTTTAATTCTAAAACCCAACCTCTCATAAATTTCAAGCCCGTTGGCGTTGGGTTGTTTCGCCTCGCTATCGTGGCGGACTTCCGGTAGCTGGCGGTTATCATATTTAGTCCGGAGTTGATAACTGTAAACTAAAAATGAGAGTTTTTTAGCCAAAATTTGGTCGTGGGTTAGCAGCCCTGGACCAAATTCACTTAGCTCAAAAAAATAATTGTCTTGGTTTGGGGTTGCCAACCCTGGAGCAAGCTTTAGAAGCACAAAAAGTTTCATTCTTAAATTATCTATCTGTTAAAAAAAAGAAGAAGAGACGCATCTGAAAAAGACACGAACGTTCTTTTTTTTTCGTTTAAATCTACGTGGATAAAATTTTACAAAATTAAAATTAATGAAATTAATTAACACAGAACTAAGAATACTTTCACATATGGTTTCAAGTTTAACTTCAAAATAGAGAACGATTAGACTAATTTTTGACAGAAGGTGAGAGAGAGAGAGGATTGAGGGAGAGCTGGCGTCAAAGAAAGAAAGGAGAGAGTGAGAGAGGGCAGGTTGAGGGGGAGAGTGAGAATTGAAGGAGAGAGAAGGCGACAGAGAGAGATGAGAGAGGATAACTTGAGAGTTCTGGGAGGATTGAGGGAGAGAGGAGGCATCAAGAGAGAGAGAGAGGGCATTTTTTTTTTTTTTTTTTGGGGAACGAAGGGTGTTGTAAGGTCTTATCTTCTCAGGGTCGACGAGCAGCGGGCAATGATCAACGAGGTCGAGAAGTGAAGGGAGAATGGATCAGGTAGGGCACTGGAGATGGGTTATAGAGAGAGAGAGAGAGATAGAGAGAGGGAGGGAGAGAGGGAAAGAAGACAATAAGAGAAAAAGTAACAAGAGTAAAAAAGTTAGTGGGGCTTAATGAACGAATTGAGTCTCAATGAATAAACTTAAGCCAAGTGAACTTGGTCCGGGATTGACAATCCCGATTGAAGATAATTAATTTTTATGAGCTAAGTGAACTTGGCTTGACGTTGTCAACCCCAGACCCAAGCTTTGGTTAAAAAAAAACTCCCATTTGTGATATGTCAGGATGTCAGTTTTGGAAATAAACTTGGTGAAGGTTAGGTTTTGGAATCGGTTTTTGAAAATAAATTTGAGAAAGGTTGGTTTTTGAAATTAATTTTTAAAAAAGTATTTATTACAAAAGGACAATTTTTCAAAAAATCATTATTTAAAAATAATTTCAAAATAGACCCCCAAAAATATTTTCAAGAATAAATTTCTGACAAGCCACGTCACCGCTGGCGGAGGTAGTTCTTGATTCGATCGGGGTTGGCAACCCTGACGACCTTCCCTCTAAATTTCAAGTGAAAACGTCCACACTGCATGACTTGGTCAGGGTTGTCCGACCGAATCTTTTTTTTCTGACATATTTATTGGCAACCCTGACTGAGCAAAAAATAAAAAAAAAATATATATATATATATATATATATGGGGAATCTGTACCTCAGCCTGCGGGCTGAGAGAGTTTCTCAGCCTGCGGGACGTGGCTGAATATAGGCCACACATCGGTCGCAGAGTGTGGGCGCCACAAAAAATCAAAAAATCCCGCCTAAACAATCGTGAATCAAAAGGACAAAAATACCCCTTTTAAATGACGACTGCGACTTCTAGCATTCAAAAGTAAAAAAACATTCCATGGTCGCAGACTTAATACAGAATAAAGAATACAAGACAAAAAATGCTATCGCATAGCAATGCGACCTCCTTCGGTACTGCGACCAAATTCGCAATCTTCTTTCTCATGCCTTCTGTAAAAGAAGTAATTAATATTATATCTACCGTGATACAACACCAGTCTAGAAAAAAAGATATGCACTAATGTTAATCTCGAGAAAGGAAAGATGTGCACCATACGTAATCTAAAGATATAGCCAAACAATTCTATAAAAAGTTAATTTGTACTTCGGATTCTCCAGCAATAAGTCTTCAATTAAATATTTAATTTTTTTTACCACTTCCTACCATACTCAACCCTCACCTGTAACAATTATTATTACTATTCATGTTCTTCCACAATATTCACCTTTATATAAAGCTTGTAACTAATATATTACCTCATACCTAAAAAACTATAATTTTGCTCTTCCTTTTCAATTTGATTTCAAAAACTTTCAAAAAAAAATTCATTCTTGAATCATGTCTTCCCCATCTTCTTCCTCTGAACACTCAGAATTCAACTTCAATCAATCCCCCACCGGTCCTTTGTCTTTAGGATATTCTAGTGAATCTGATACCAGTCTGGACTTCACTCCTTTTGACTATCTCACTACATCAAATAATGTATTAACTGATCCTCCTATTCATGATGATAATGAATTTTCATGTGGGTTAGTGAAGAAGACATTATTCCTCTGCCACTTGACGGAGACATGCTTGATGAAAGCATGTCCTCTGATGCTGTACGCTCGCTTCCTAGCAACGGGTCAGACGAAGAGCTTGATAGAGACGATCCATTCTGGGAGTTCATCGGTGAAACAAAAAAACCTCAAAACCAGCAAGATGATGAGGAAATAAGTGATGAAGAGGAAGAGCAGAAGAATGAAGACGATGAATCTGCTTATGATGGTGATAATGACGAGGATTAGGATTTCCTGATCTTCTGATATTCAATTATATTTTGTCTTCTTTTAAAAGCTTTTAATTCTATTTTTTTTGTAAGGTCTCTTTCTCAATATATTAACTTATAAGCTCTTTTAATTACATATCCAAACTGCGACTGCTGCTCTTAAACACTGCGACCATAGTCGCAATCCTACTACGGATGCAATTTATGGTCGCAGTTAATCATTTATCAGTTCCCAATGCGACTTTGGTCGCAATAATGTACTGTTTTGGAGTTCAAAGTAATTTAAAGTTATATTGTATTAACTTTTAAACTGTTTTGGATAACTGAACAGTCACCTAGGAAGTATACAATTTTGGGAAAAGATAGAAAATATATTTGAGAGATATTCACGTGGTCCGAGAGCTTAAACCTTTTGAAATTCCGGGATTAAAAATATATAAAGGGTCATGAGCAAAGGATTAAAAACATACCATCCTCTTCACCGAAAAGAAGCCAATACATTCAAACAATGTCTTCACCATCACCACCGTCTTCACCGGAAAGAAGCCAATCATCAAATGATGATTTTATATTTAGTTCTGAAACAATGTCTCGCTATGGGTCAGAATCTGAGCTTGATACAGACGACCCTTTCTGGGAGTTCATTGATGAACCAAAACACAAACATGAAGAGGAAGAAAGCGACGATGAGACTGTACCTGAAGAGGAGGAAGAGACAGAAGACGAAAGCGATACAGAAGACGAAAGCATGACTCTTGACGACGAATCTGATTACTATGGTGATGACGACGATTAGAAGTTAAAAAATTGTATTTTGTTTTTCTTTTTAAATATATATAAATCAAATTGAGTTATTTATGGGAGTTTTTCTTTTTAAATATATATAAATCTGTTTTCTAAAGTTATTTGTGTGAATTACATTTTTTACTACTATGTATCGGTTGAAATACTGCGACCATGGAGGCAGACTTAATAAATACAATGCGATCAAGGTCGCAGTTGCTGGTCTTTAATCTTAATCAACAACAACACTGCTACCTTGGTCGCAGTTTCTGACCGCATCAGACAACAGACAACTTTTCATTTTTCATTTAGATTCAAAAAAATGACTTAATCCAAAACAACACTTAATAAAACAAGAACACGGCGACCTTGGTCGCTATGCATGTTAATCTAAAGGAAAACACTTACTTAACGTACTGCGACCAATGTCGCAGTCCATGGAAAGCGACCTAAGACTGCAGTTGTTGGCCATCTTTATCAACAACAACACTGCGACCTTGGTCACATTTAACCATGTACACTGCGACCATCTTTATCCTTAACAACACTGCGACCTTGGTCGCAGTTAATAATTATATTACTTCACCCTTAAAAATTTTTAAAATGAAAGGTTGCGACATTGGTCGCAGTTGCTGGACGCAGACTTAATAAATACACTGCGACCCTGGTCGCAGTTGCTGGACTTTAGTCTTACTCAACAACAACACTGCTACCTTGGTCGCAGTTTCTGACCTTAATATTAATAAAATAAACTGCGACCTAGATCGCAGTTGTTGCTGTTTAGTCTTAATAAAATACAAAGCGACCTTGGTCGCAGTTGCTGGTCTTTACGAATCAACAACATCACTGCGACCTTGGTCGCAGTTGGTGGTCTTTATAAATAATCAACAACAACACTGCGACTTTGGTCGCAGTTGATGGCCGCAGTCTTAAAAAAATAATCTCCAATCTTGGTCGCTATTGCTGGTTTTCAGTCTTAATCAACAACAACACTGCGACGATGTGACACGTCACCGCAACAGTTGCTTAGTCGCAGTCTTTGGTCGCAGTGTCGACCCTGGTCACAGTAGTTACTGTTTGCAATGTATCTTATGCGACCTTGGTCGCAGTGTCATCTATGATCATAGTTGTTTTCTTTGCAATGCATGGCTGCGAAAAAGTTCGTAGTTTATTAAAAAAAACAAATATGCTTTTTATTTATGTCGAGGCATTTATCTCCAGGCATGTGCAAATGATACAAAACGATCTCTTATACAATAAGATTGAGTGTTACAAATACAGCAGTACAAAGGAAGACTAAAACATCAAAAAAATCCCTTGTTGACTAAGAGCAATCTTCTTCTTGAGGTCTAGTGGCAGCAGAATCAATAAGATTCAGTGTTACAAAGAAGACTAAACATCAAAGTAGCCAAGAAGACTAAACATCAAAAAATCCCTTGTTGACTAAGAGAAATCTTCTTCTTCAGGTCTGGTGGCAGCAGAATCAATAAGATTGAGTGTTACAAAGAACACTAAACATCAAAGTATCCAAGAAGACAAAACATCAGAAGAGCCAAGAAGAGCCCTTGTTGACTACTAAGAGCAATCTTCTCCTGGAGGTATGGTGGCAGCAGAATCTTTCGTTTATGAACATCTCTTCACCAGAAGGTTATCCAGTGAGCATGGAGTTTCCTCGATGTCACTTCTGGGGTAAGAGAGGAGGTTTTTAGACCTCACAGGGAATGCTACCCACCACTATATCCACCACATCCCCCGCCGCCATACCCACTCTGACCATCCGTTACCAGCAAGCTTGACTGGTGCATCAAGTCAGAGCAGATCTCGGTGAGGATTAAGTCCTCGTCAGGGATCATGACTTCTTCCCTTGTGAACGACGAGGACCCTGACTTCTTCCCTTGTGGACGATGAGGTCTATGACTTCTTCCCTTGTGGACGAAGATCGATCAAGTTCGTCAATAGGGTCATCTTCATCCATGGAGGCAGGCCCCTGTTAGAGACTCTGAAGAAGACGGAAATTCTCAGAGCAATTGCTCTCGAAAGAAAACAGTCTAATTATGGACTGTTAAAGGGAGAGCGTGAGCCCTATTTATAGGCAGCCCATAATAACCATAATTAATGGTTCATTAATCAGAATCGTCGGCATTAATCGTCTCCAACCGCCAGCGCCGGTTTGGCATTAAAAGACATTAACGCCTAAACCCAATGAAGAACCGACGCGTAGACAACCGCTTCGGGAAACAACGAATGGTGCGGGGTTCGTCAACATAGACTTGACGTTAAAAGATCTCATAAAATCTTTATGACAGGTCGCGTCTCACGGACTGACTCCAAGTCGCATCAGACAACAGACAACTTTTCATTTTTCATTTAGATTCAAAAAATGACTTAATCCAAAAAACAACACTTAATAAAACAACACTTACTTAACGTACTGCGACCAAAGTCGCAGTCCATGTAATGCAACCCTAGATTGCAGTTGCTGGCTATCTTTATCAATAACAACACTGCGACCTTGGTCGCATTTAACCATGTACACTGCGACAAAAGACTTTGGCTAAGGTCGCAGTTTAAATGTACATTGCGACCAAAGACTCTGAATACATTATATTCAAAAAAATAATTACTTAACGTACTGCGACCAAAGTCGCAGTCCATGTAATGCAACCCTAGATTGCAGTTGCTGGCTATCTTTATCAATAACAACACTGCGACCTTGGTCGCATTTTCACCATGTACACTGCGACCAAAGACTTTGACTAAGGTCGCAGTTTAAATGTACAATGCGACCAAGACTCTGACTACATTATATACAAAAAAATTAAACTATAAAGTAGAATTTTATCGCACGCTGAAAACATTGATCTGAAAAGATTTTATATTTTCAAAAAAAAATTTATCCCAGGCTGAAAAAGAGAAACTACATCTTTCAAAAAAAGAGGTAAAGAAATAAGGCGAAAAGTAATTTATATCCTATAAAGAGCGGCAAAATAAAAGGGGGAAAAATAATAATAAACAATAAGGAAAAGTTATCATAAGGGGTATTTGGTAATTTAACTTCTCCCTAAAAGCGGGCCGCAAGTCAGTGAGGTGACAACTCGAGCCACGTCACCGCAGGCTGAGAGAGTACTCTCAACCCGCGGGCTGATATACATTTTCTCTCTCTCTCTCTCTCTCTATATATATATATATAATATATATATATATATATTTTTCGATCGAGGTTGTCAACCTCAGTCGAATAAAAAATGGCCTCCGCGCCAGCATCATGCTGGCGGCGAGGGCCGACTTATAGAAATATTTTCGAAAGATATCTATTTTATAATTATTTTTAGAAAAAAGATTTTATCTGAAAAATTGCCCTTAAAAAAATTGCCCACAAAGAAACGGACCCTGCGAGAAATGGGCCCCAGCTAACTCGAAACCATCATCGCCTTCATCTTCCTCTTCCTCATCTCTTCTCCGCTCATCTCACCTCAAACCCTCATCCTAATGCTCAGATCCGTCTAAAATCACCAATTTCCTCCCGATAGCTTGGCCGGCCACGATGCCATCGCACGCGGATCTCGACCGCCAGATCGAGTTCCTGAGGGAATGCAAGTTCCTGCCCGAGGCCGAGGTCAAGGCCCTCTGTGATCAGGCGAGAGCGGTCCTGATGGAGGAGTGGAACGTCCAGCCCGTGAAGTGCCCCGTCACCGTCTGCGGCGACATCCACGGCCAGTTCCACGATTTGATCGAGCTGTTCAAGATCGGAGGGGATTTGCCCGACACCAACTATCTCTTCATGGGTGATTATGTAGGTCAGTTTTCACAATTTTGCAATTTAGTCGTAAAAATGGTAGATTTTGGTTGGTGAGGGTTGTTTGGGTTTCAAAGATTTGAATTTGGAGCAGTTTCATGTTGCTGGGGATTGGGGAATTTACTGGATTTGTGAATTAGGAGCCATCTTTTATATGTTTGTTGATTTTAGGCTTTTCAATTAGTTGCTTTGTAAGTGAAAATTTCTGAAAGTACCTAATTGATTGAATGGATTTTCTGACTTGAAATCCTGTTAATGATTATTGCTTAATAAGTTTTTGCAAGAAACTGAAATCTGAAAGTTTGGTGAAAGACAATATTTCTTCAAAAAAATTGGAATAGGGATTTAATCTATGTTTTTTCAGTTCACATCGATTTGACATGGAGTTGAGTAAAATCGTAGTTTCAGACGAGGTGTGAAATATAGTTTATGGGGCTTACGATTGGAAATATTGGATTCAGCTTGCAATGCATTTTTGAGCTTAAAATCCAGGAACTTAAAGGTACTACTGAAGATTGGTATGTTATTTTAATGACTAATGCTATGAAGTTTGGAAACAGAGAAGCATCATTTCTTAATCATTAGTGATACCATGCAATTTGCATTGCTGTATTATCTCTATTGTGTAGACAAATCATTACTAGGTAGTCAAAGGATAAGGGTAGTTGAAAGAGGGACACGACTGTGGTGCACACAAAGGAAACAGTGATTAATGAGAAAGGGTGTCCTTGGGTGATTGTTTGAAAGTGATAAGTGTTTTACTAGCTTAAGTTCTTGATAGCATCACCGATCGCTCACATTGATCCCCACAACATTAGTTTGTGGCCACGGAGTCAGAGGAGCTCAATGAAGCTAGGTGCTTGGCATATGATAGGATGCAAGCACAAAAGCAACACGTGGTACGATAGTGAGGACTGAGAAGCCACTGATTTTGATATTGTCATTGGATTGGTTGTGGATCCTTCTATCTCACTTCCACGTAACCTATCTATCACAAGAATAACAGGCGATGCCAAACTGTAGGGGCCCTTTCTTCTGCCCAAATGGCACTAAGTTGCTGATGTAAGTTTTGCTTTCTTTTTATATATAAAATATGTATTAAAGGAAAGACAGCGTGGCGTGTGCCTGTTCCCTCTCTCTACACTTGTTCGTTTTCTCGCTCGCATCAAGTGACAAGGAAACTATCGAGCAACTAAAATTGGGCCATAAAAGAACTTGAAACCTCGAATGGCCAAAATTGAGAATCTGAACAACTAAAAACGTTGACCAATAGTGTTCAGGGCGGAAACAATTAGCATGGAATTTTTGTTGCTAGAAATGACTGGCCTGCCTGAAACTTTTCAACTGTAACCACCATTTTGTTGTATCCTTTTTTTTTGGGGTCTTAGATTGTTGTGAAATTCTCTATAACAGGAAAGACTATTTCTATTGACAAGTCTTGGAATCTTACCAAAATAAAAAATAAATAGGTATGTTCTCTTGCAACCAATTTCTTTGTTTTCTGCAAAGGCTAGTAAATGGAGAATAGACATTCAAAAGCTGAGGTCATCACATCAGGCTTTAATGAGGAACGGTGGAGCAATCTCAAATCAATTTTGGAGCCTGTTTGTTGGACAGATATAAATGGTATCTACATTGATGACCCATGACAGACAGCATTGTGAGAGTTGCTGAATGAAGTAGTTATGCAAGACTCATCTTGATTTTGGAAAGGGTTTTCTTTCTTCTATATATATGTTTGGTAAACCAGGAAGGCTAGAATGGGGAAATAGCACACTAGATTAAGTGTTTGAGTTGAAATGAGAGCAAACTCTCAAAAGTAGCGCAAACTTGTGTCGAAAGTTCAGGAAAGAAAATGACAACTTGTAAGCAACCAGACTGGGTTTGCAGTAATTTTTCCCCTTCATGGCAAAGCTCGTAGAAGCAAAGCATATTGATTTCAATAGGAATAAACTACCTGAGAAGCTCCCATGGAAATGGGCTTATATCTTCTCTGCTTTATTGTTTCTAATATTAGCCCATGGATGTTCAAAATTTAAACGAGATTTTGATCTTTATCTCTAGTGTTACTAGGAATACTGTCCTCTGATCTAATGCACTCTGTTAAACTTCTAACTCTTGATGGCTGTCACATCACATGCACCTTAATATGCATTTGTTGAACATATCTTGCGTAATATTGGCAGTCTCAGTCTCTATAGAAGCCTTGTTCCTCGTCAAATATAGAATTGCTTTTATGAATTTATGTACGACGAGCATCCTGGAGTAAAGCTGAAAAGGTGCAAGTCCCAGCTATTCAATATGTCCTGAGAAAGTGTAAAAAGGATCAGCACCCAATTTTTCATGGTACATGAATGATTCTGGATCCTCTTCAGTCTTGGTATGTAAGGAGTTTGTTTTGTTCTTGCTTAAATTTGCCAGAACAAAATAGCTGAAAGGGATAAGCCTGTAAAGCTAACTCATATGTGTGTGCTAGATTAATCTTTGCAGAAAAGAAAACACATCATTGCAGTTTTTTTCAAGCTAGGACAAAACTATAATTTGTGTTCCTACCATGTCATATTCTCTTTTGTTTTATATCAGTTATATGCATGTATTTGTACATATACATATGTATATATGTATGCATATATCTTTATATATAGTATCTGCTGATAAAGGCTACCGAAAAGATGAGTTAAATCCTCTAGCTATATTCATTGACTTAACATGATGGTGATATTTTATTGTTTGTGCATGCTGGTGGTTGTCATTTTTCTTTCTTTAATATGATTTATGGTTCAATTTATCCACCATGTACCTACTTTTGATCAGATTTTAGCACCTGAATTAGAATTTTTTTAAATTTTTTACATCTCTCAAGGAGTACCTTTTTATCCTGCATCTCTGTGCAAAAATAGCTGTAATACTTTTTAATGCAGATCGTGGTTATTATTCGGTGGAGACTGTCACACTGCTTGTGGCTCTGAAAGTTCGTTACAGAGACAGAATTACAATTCTTAGAGGAAATCATGAGAGCCGGCAAATAACTCAAGTGTAACTGCTTCTTTTCTCTACACGCTATTACTGCATTCCTGCAATGTTGAATTAACAAATGCTAAAAGCGGCAGCACTTGAAAATTGCCAATTTGACATATGCACATTCTATTCATTATACTCAAAGGTCTTTATGATAAACTTTTGAAGATATTGAGTAGGTTCTTTTGCGCATAGTGGTTTTGATCAATTACTGACTGTCATCGCCCAAAGGAATTGCAAGAGAATTCTGTCTAGGCATCCCTTATTCTGACACCTGAGAGTTGTACAAGAACCTATTTAACTTTTATCATTTGACTCAAGTATGTTTTATTTTAGACCTGTGGCATTATTTGTTTCCTTTTATCAGCGCCACTGGCATACTTGCTATATCAAACATCTGGCTAGCAGCAGATCCCACATCTTCCCCCACATTTGTCTGTTCATGGAATTGGCTCCAGTTTAGGTGTTCAGGATAGGTTTGCAGTTGCTCTTAACATATAATCAATCTTACCTTGGATATTGGAGCCTTGTGAGTTTTTAGAGCTTAGTGAGCGACATTTTTTTTTCGCAAGAGGCTAAAATGATATCAATGATGAGAATCTTTGATAGCAATTGAAAAGTACTTTAATTATTAGTGACAAATTGCATATGCTGAAGGCAATTGAAAAATGAACTTCTAGAAGCTGGCATTTTAAAGAGGATGGGAGGCTGAATGGTTGTCATATATCAATCATGCAACAGTCTGGTTCCAGCAGGAAGTTCCACTTTACATTTGTTGCTTCCATGATTGTCATCAAATGTTAGCTCCAAAGAAAGAAATATTTCTTTCCTCGACTTTTGTGAACTGAAAATATTAGGGGAATGAAAGCATATTCTGATTGCTGGTTCTTAGAAAACTTGTCAATGGTGCATATGGCTTAAGCATCCACCCTCCTAATTTTCTGTGGTTGGCTTTATATCTATTTTCGCCAATCATTCTTGATTCCTAATAGTATCACAATCAAGTTTCTTCTTTTATTGAGAATCCTTTTAGATGACCTGTATCCATGTTAATTGTAGTGGTCACTTCTTTTCGGATCCCTCAAATCAATCGCTTCTCTTTTCCAGAGGCTCCTTAGTTCTTCATTGTATACAACTGTGTCATGTTTGTCAGTTTCTTCTTTAATTGGTTAGCTCCTGTACCTCTGAAGTAATCTTTCCCTTGTTTCCCTGCTTTTACAACATTGCCAAACTATCATTTTATGCTTCATTTCTCTTGCTCAGCAGGTCTGAAGCTTCTTATTTATTAATCTCCATTTTGAATCATAATGGTCTTGCTCTTTAATTCATAAACTTCTGCTTGAGCTGTGACTGATTGTTACATCCCTTTTTAAGCCAATTAAAAACTATAGAAATTCTTGCAGTTAAAGACCGAACTATTATTTGATTTCATTTTTATTCCGGTAACTGCTGTATTTTAGATCAGAATGTGAAAGTAGCAGAGCGAAATCAATGAAGAATGATTTACAGGAAACTAGTTGGTTTCTGGCTTTTTCTTTAATATCCAAAGATTTTCAAAGTCATATTACAAAAAAACGCTGTTATCAATTAAGTTGAGTGTTATGGTTTCAGGTATGGATTTTATGATGAATGTTTGAAAAAATATGGGAATGCAAATGTGTGGAGATACTTTACTGACCTTTTCGATTACCTGCCGCTTACAGCTTTAATTGAGAACCAGGTTCGTTTTTCTTGCACTTATGTCCATCTACAGTGCTTTAACCGAGTTGATAACCTCCTACACGACCATTTCACATTTTAGGTCTTCTGTCTGCATGGTGGTCTCTCCCCATCATTGGATACCTTGGACAGCATTCGTGCTCTTGACCGTATACAAGAGGTATGCATATATTTTGATCTAATGGCTTGTTCATTTGCTCTCTGGTAGCAATTAATTGTAGCATCCCTTAGTTTTGCTTTAGAAGTATGTGGTAGAAAAGTAAAACAATACGATAGTAAAGGTAAGTTTGTAACTATACTGTTGACTGAATAAACTATCCGTATAGCCATTGCTTAGATAATCATGAAAATGAAGAAACTGTGCTTTAGACTTTTAAGCATTTCATAACAGTTTAATTGCACACTTGTTTTTGCATCTAATATGTCCACATTTATGTGGGCCATAGGTCCCACATGAAGGGCCAATGTGTGATCTCCTATGGTCGGATCCGGATGATCGATGTGGATGGGGAATATCACCAAGGGGAGCAGGCTACACTTTTGGGCAGGACATTGCCCAACAATTTAATCACACAAATGGCCTCTCGCTTGTTGCGAGAGCCCACCAGCTTGTCATGGAAGGTTACAATTGGTGTCAGGTGAGCGAGTTGCGGAATGTGAATTATTTGTTAATATACTAATGAATTTCTGGTGATGCTAAAGTTACATTTACTCATATATCAAATATGTAATCATCAATATTAAATATTAGATATTTTTTGTCATTATTTTGAGAATTTTGTTACTTTCATTGGACATTGGAGAATCCAGATGCATGGACCGAAGCCATTACCCTTTCATTATAAACTTGTTTTATTTTTATGGGCTTGTAATGGGTTGGCAATGGCCAATCTGAGTGAACCCAATGTAGGCACATTTCATTTGGGGAATGGGTGCCATCAAGCACTACTGGCCGAAAAAATTAAATTGGTTGCATATGCTAGATTATTCAGGACCATTGGGGTCATTACCTCTGGAGTATTAGGGGCATATAACGTAGTGATAGATATTTTCAGAATGACGCATTGTTACTTTCTTCTTAAACTAAACTGTGCAGAAGAAGCGTGTTAATAGTCCTGTACATGCTACATTGTAGTTTAAAGGTTTTGAATTGGTGGAGTGCATATGGGAAGATTAGCAAGTCACCCTCTTAGGTCAACAAATCATGTTGGTTAATTGCATCCTAATTTGGAAATTGGACTGCACCCATCTGTTAAGTCAAAGAGACATTGAACCAGTTCTCTAATAATTGTTCAGAACATCATTGACGGAAGCCTTGAATATAAGCTTTGTAGTTTCTTCCTTAGTGGCCTGAGTGAAAATCCTCAAATTGGTGGTCGAACCAGTCGTACCGCTATGTTTGTACATATATTGAGGTTATTGACATAATTTATACAATCCAGGTTTCTGTCACCTCTGCAAGTGGTGGCTTATAACCTGTGTGCAAGCCTGAATAGCATCAAGCTTGTTGGGTGATTTTATTGTCACAAAGCTGCTGGAGATGCATGTGCATCAAAACATGGGGACTTTTTGTACTGAGAACCGAGGGACAATTGATTCAAATGGGTTAATATGGTATCTGTTCAGACCATTTCATGTTGTATACCATCCTTTCCAATTGGCAGTCCTACTGATGACTTCAATCAGAACAGTGCTACTCTTTGAACTGACTAGCTTTTGCCTTCACAATAAGTACCAATCAAGGAACATATAAACCTTAATTTTTTCACATCTAACATGGTATTATACCTTTGCACACAACGTTAAATGCAGGAGCAATGATTGGTCAACCTAATATGTAGGTTCGCTGCTAGGGGTGTAAACGGATTTGATCTGGGCCTGTATTTTCATCCATTGCAGATATTGAATATTGAGTTTTCCTTACTGAACTATATTTGTATCCTTGAAAATGGTCACAAAAATGTTAAATGCCATATCCAATGTGGATCCAATGGACCTGTGAAGATCAATTTTTGCACTTGTTTATGGTCTTTCACTGCTGCATTGTACATTGTTAGTCACACATTCTTGTACTCATGTGTGAACCATGTGTCGTATATATGTGTAACTTGTTCTTGCGGGCAATTTATGTTAGTTAACTCTTTCGAGGCATTAGGATAAGTGAAACTGAAATAAATATTTTTCGAGTTTAGTTAAAATGAGTGGTGATACGATCCGTTTAGCCAATCCACAACCGTATCTGTTTACCTCATATCCGAATGCGATCTTACAGAACCATATTCTTATCTGTATCCATAATTGGCAACATAATATGGACATGGTAAATGCCATGTCTGATCTCCGATCCATTGGCACCCCGGTTTGGAGCTGTTACGAGTAGAGAAGAAAGACCTGATAACTGGGTAAGTCGTGCATATTGGCGGCCACTGATGCTTATTATATAAAATTTGCCTGATTAAAAAAGTGACCTGATCCAGCCTATTGACACCTATAGTTACGAGTATCTGATATTAGAAAACTGCAACTGTTTTGGCCCTATGTTTTATTCAGACTATCGTGAAGTTTGCATAAGTTTCTGACCTTCCTAGAGATTGGCACTACTCACATGCTGGCACTTGGGCAATTCTGTTTTTTTAATGTTATTCTGAATATTAACTGGTTCTTACTTCTCTAGTGTTTTACCTTTTGCAGGATAAAAAAATGTTGTCACGGTATTCAGTGCTCCAAATATTGTTATCGTTGTGGTAACATGGCAGCTATACTGGAGATCGGGGAGAATATGGATCAGAACTCCTCCAGTTTGATCCCGCACCAAGGCAG